>JAPDSC010064219.1:12291-46236 GCA_026290005.1 Latrodectus geometricus
ATATATATATATATATATATATATATATATATATATATATATATATACACACACATTAGTACTTATGCACACACATTATATCAATATATAAACAACTAAGCAGAATGCCTAATGGCAACATCCATCCTCCATAGTTTAACAGTGGCTAGTATCGAACCCTAGAACTTATGCTCTGAGGAGCATTATCCTATTACTAGGCCACAATAGCCCTTTTAAAAGTTTGCAATGTTTCTATATATGTTTTTTTTCATAAATGGACTAAAAGATTCTGCTCTTATATTTGAATTAATTTTTAAATTTTACGCGAGATCATTTTTCTATGATATAGATTTTTTTCCATGATATATATATTTTCTAAATAATTAATTTTTTTATTTTTAAGGTGTACTAAAATTTTCTTTTTTGCTACTTTAAAAAAATATGCGTAATCAACGAATAATATCCTGAAGACAAATGGTTACGAGTTCTTAGGGACGGATCCCAGATTCATAGCTGATTAGAAGTTGGCTCGTTTTATAAGCTATTCTATTCGCCCACAGGGCTGCCGTCGGTCTTCATGATTCTAATTTCGATGCAGAGATCTACGCTATTCACCTGGCTTTAGAGAACTTAAGAACAAAAACCAACGAATTCTCTAAGGTGGAACCATCGGTGGACTGCATTTTAGCAAAACATGCAACAGAAAAATCATTGCTCTGAAAGTAAAATCATAAGCGAACTCAAACAAACTCCTTCAAAACAAATTGCAACAATCGTTCGTCTTTCAATGGATTACCTTGTATATTTGTATTGTGGGAAATGAAAATCCGAATTTTCTAGCACTATTCCACAAGAAATAGCACTCGTAACTCTAGACACACTTAAAAAAATATGTGATTAAAAAATAAAATGAAAAAATTACAATGATTTGACTAACTTGTCAAAAGGAAAACATACAAATAAATGGATGACTTTTGTAACATACCAAGAAAAGAGGCCGAAACAAATTTTAGACTCGTAACAGAAATGACTGTGTAAAAGAACATCTACACAATATGAACATATTGTCTTCCAAAGTGTATTCAGTTTGTAATACAGGCACCTGGAATTCCGACCACCTCCTCATGTGTCCAAGGAAATTGGAGACGTCACCAAACTTAATTGTTGTTGTTGATGACACTTGGCAACGCCAAGCCCGCCCGTCACAGAGACTAGGTGAATGAAGTCAGAGAGGGAGCGTCTTCCGTTTTTTTAATAGATCACTCTCATACGAAGGTGGAAGTACGATTTTTGGCTCATAGATGGCAACACCACCTGAATCTTTCAATTTAGAGATTGAAACCAGTGAAGACCCAAAGCCTAGCTCCAACCACCCCCAGAGGTATTAATTTGTAATGGGAACAGGGAGGACATTGCGACCCGACGGAATTAACGTGCCCCACTCGGCATTAGTGAACACGACGGATCTTCGACTAAGCCGGGATTCGAACTCACCACCTTTTGGTAACAAGAACGGTGCCCTAACCAACCAGGCTACCGCGACCTTAAACTTAATTGTTCATTGTTCTTTTTAAATTGTTTTATTGTACTTTCTGCATTCTTGTGATGCAGTAAACTGTCTTATTTATATGGACAGATTTCCAAATAAAACCATATGAAACACACAGAAATATGCATTTTTTAAATTTATTGTTAATTATAAGTTTATTAATTATTTTTATAGACTGCTTTTCATTCATGTAAAAACTGAAGTAAGTGAAGTAATTTATTAAAATCGTTTTCACAGGATGACTTTGAGATGCATCATGAGAATCATTTTCATGAAGATTATCTTATTGCCGATCGTTCTTGAGATCGACTCGCAACAACATCGCCATCTTGAAGAAATTTTTTTCTAAAAAAATAATTTTATTGAAGTGATCATGAATAGCTAAATTTGTGTTTTTTAAAAGTAACCTCAATCACTGCTCGAAAAACACATCTCAACATTCAAACATCCAATTTATTCGATCCCATATCAAAAACGTTCGTGCATTTGCTACATCTGAATTTACTTTTAATTTTTAGAATTCCTGATTTTTGGTCCCCTTTGCTATTTTAGTTTATAAGTATAAACTCCAAACGATAATATCTGAAAGTTTTCCTTCTTTTTTTCAGTTCATAAATAAAATTCAAACGATATTTATATTTTCAAATTCATTAGTATAATTTCCAAACGATATATCTGCAATTTTTTTGCTTTTTTTAATTTATAAATAAAATTCGAACGATATTTATATTTCAAAGTTTATATTTATAATTTCCAAACGATAAATCTGTTTTTCTTCTCTTTTCAGTTTATAAATAAAATTCAAACGACATTCATATTTTCAAGTTTATAAATACAATTTCCAAAAGATATACATACATCTGAATTTTGCATTTGTTAATTCCCAGCAACTTGCAAGCATTTCTCAAAAGATGTGCAAAAGAATTTCATTTCGTTTCAAGGTAAAAAACAAATTTAAAATATTATTCATAACTTTACCTTCTGTTTATTTTTGTGATTTGCAACGTGTTGGTATTATAATTATCATAAATATTAATGATCTAATTTTTGATGCGTTTGATTAACAATTATTCAAATTTTGAATGGTTAAAATATCAAGAATCATGCGTGTTGATATATTAAAAAAACACAGTGTAATAAAATTTAAGACTTCGGTGATTCAAATGGCGTGTAATGGAGTTTGAATAAATCCTGAATATTTTTGCATATTTGTATTTATTCGAATATATTTTTTTCTCTCCCACATTTTGACGATTATGCCAGATGTTGACGTTCGATTGGAACGCAATTATTCGAAAAAGAATAATCTCAACTATTACCGGAGCGTGTAATTCGAAAAAGATCCTCTTGCACAAAATTCTCCTTTGAAAATATCTTTGACATTAACCAGAAGAGGGGGAAGATAAAAAGAAAGCGAAAGAAAATAAACAAAAAAAAAAGAACACAGAATCGAAAAAGCGAATAAATCGCATTAACGGAACAATTAACTCTTTAAACACGAAACCGTTTTATCGCCACAAGATGCACAGAAAAGGAAGAAGGAGCGGGGAAAAAACGGCACAATTTGTAGAACAGGCCGACGTTTAGGGAAAAGGATAGTTTTGTGGGGAATATTATCAGTGACGACCAAAAACAAAAAGAGCCCAATTCTGCTGAGGCGAAATACGATAACCGCAAACAAGGCATTTTGCTTTCAAGCGATATATACCGATGCGTTCGTAAAAACAACAGAGGGGGAGGGGCTTAGGGGGGAAGAAGGGAAATGAATTAAAAAGGAAGAAACGAAAGAAGCAAGGCGGGCGAATGAAACAAAAATAGGAAAAGTCGCTAACAACCGCAACCGCAACTATTAGTAAAACGCGGGAGGGAAGAAAAGATAGCGGGGGCAAAAAACGGAAATGGGGGAAAACAGAACGGAATAAAAAGCACCGACTAACTTTCTTAATGATTATCCTAACACGGTTAATTAAGAGCAAAAACTAAGACAGAAAGATAAAGAATCGAGAACGTCCCCCCCCCTCTCTTCGAATGTGGGAGGGGGAGTCGTAAGGGACTAGGGGTGGGGGAAGAGGTATTTTCATTACTCTAATTACATGCACGGTGTATGTATAACAATAATTATTTAATGTGGTGACATTAGCAAAGTTCGGCGCTCGAGATAGCAGCTAGGGACTGTCTGAGAAAACTTTTCCCTACCATTAGGGAAAAGCGGGCGCGCGTCTCAGGGAAAATCAATGGGCGAAGTATCGCAGGGATGCATCGGCAAGGAGATAAAAATGACATATTACGCGATAAGGCATCAGCAATGAAACAAAAGGCACCTAATTAATGAGTTAGATTAGTCCTGCCAAGTGCTAATAGCTTCCAGCGAAGAGCGTTTAACTTCGGATGTTAATTAGCCAGCAGCGCCACCCTGCGGACCGTAATGACGTCCGCCAGAGAGGTGATCGGATCGGGCAGGAAAAGGAACGAGATTATTCTCTCATTTATTTTTTTTTCCCCTTCACTTTTCGCATTTTTCCCTCCTACGTCCCTCTTTTCAGTATTATCTCCATCTACAACCACCCCCCTACACCCCCACCATTTCAAAATCGTTGATGAAGCATTAAAGAACAAGACGACCCGGCGAAAGAAAGTCGGAAAGGAAATTACTCTTCCAAAAGTTGGCATCGGCTCTGACCCATAAAGACAAAAGTTGCAGACGATTTTTGATAAGAAAAAAGACTTTTCGGCGGGGAAAGATTGCAAGGGCTTCTCTATCTGCATCCAGATAATAGATAGCGATCTAAGTTCTTGGGTTGAGTTGCCACCATACTGCTCTAATGACAGGTCATAAAATATTATGTAGAAGGAAAATGATATCAAATACCTCAAGATTTATGTCTTTAATAAAGGTGTTTATCTAATGAAAACTTAAGAGAAGAGGTCGTTACTTTGTTAACTTTAGCGAGAAAAGCAAACAATGTGGAGAATTAATTGCAATCTATTTTGTTTACATTGATAAAATTCTGCTATAAGGTTGTTTTAGCCACTGGAATAAATGCTGTTTTCTTTGTATTAAATTTTCAAATAACAAATGAAAAATTTACTTATAACAATAAAATGTTAGTTTTGTAGGATAAACTTTTTTTTTTTTTTTTTTTACACGTAGGAATGTATTTTAAATCTTTTCAAAGCAAACTATAATTATAACTAGTATTACTTTTAAACAGAGGGGACCAAAGTTTTTGACAGAAATTTTGAAATGCTATGTTGATTGCTTTCTTGAGTTTTGATTTTCGAGAACCTTTAAATAAGAACTTACTATACAGTTGCTGAAAATTTACTACATTACGTTTTCGGCTATTGGCCATCGAAAACTGACTTTTACTAAATGCTTTATTATTTTGAGTGATGTTAAAATATTCCACCTTTGACATCATAGGACGTACAGCCAAATTATCTTAAACTGTGGTAAAGCATGCTTAATGTCCACCGCGTGAATTGTCTTTAGTGAGGACTACACAAATAAGAGGAGGCCATATTCACGTGTCGTAAGGATGGAAACCCTAAAATCTCCCAAAGCCCAATCAAGGCATAAAAAAGCAGAAGAGTGACGCCCACCTCCCATTGTTGAACAGTGGCTGGAATCAAGCCCGGGGCCTTTTGCTCTTTGTTCTACCGTTGGGCGCCATGAATTTTAAAATGCCATTTGCAAGTAATCTCTAGCAATCTTTAATCTTTAAACTGCCTAAAGGAATGAATCAAGCAATCAAGTGGCGAGTTTGGAACTTTGACCGAAATCAACAAACTTTTAAAACATACAGAAATAGATGTTTTTCCTATATCCCATATTTTTAACACAATGATCCATAAAAAATTAGATTAAACATAAACCTTGTATTAACTAGAAATTATTCTTTACTCACGAGTTTTGTTTTTAACTACCAGCTTGCAATGGCTTTACTATGATTGTGATACAGTCAAATCTTATCGATATGAATCGTAATCTTACCCATACCGTGACTCCTCTTAGTTGGTGCTTAGGCATTTCTCTTCATTTTGCATCCTTATGTTCGAATACAACCACTGTTTGACATTGAGGGATTGATATTATATTTATGTTGTCTGCCTGTACATTTCTATCGTGATGGGTGCTTTGCAGATTTCGCAGTTTCCTCCCTTGCGATACTGATATTACGAAAAATCCCTACAGAAGATTATACGCGGTGGATGTTCGAATGCAAAAAATACTTGTTCTTAGTTATCGTTGAGCTTAGGGGTCGTGTTGCCGAGAAAATTTCTATAGTTCGCGCGATTCCGGCTATTACTGATCAACGAACGATGGTTATCACATATTTCGTTTCTGAGTGTTTATCTGATGGGGAGAATTTGCGCGTTATCTATCTTTCAATACAAGGGAACTAATGTCCATGACTTTATCTGAGTATCGCGATACCTATGATGCAATAACCACGACATCATAAGGATTTTTACTCAGTAACAATGATTATACTTTGCATGATCATTCATAACCACAATTTACGATCAATAGAAACATTGATTGATAAGTACTTATCTGTCAACGCCAGACATAAGGAAGCTCTGCAGGTTTATGACATTTCTAGAGCCATGGTAACAATAAGCCAACTTCACGAAAAGTCTTGAGAAAGCTTTCTCTGCAATTTTATCAGTAACAAAAGTTGGTGAATGGTAGAGGTTTTTAAGTTTCATGTGGTCTGCCCATGAATTCCACAAAAATACCCAACAATCTCCATTGCAAGTCACTAATGTGACTTGATTCAACAGATGGTTTTAGAAAAATTTGACTTTTATTTTAAATTTTATGTTATTTACTTTTTATTAAAATTTTTTTTAAAAAATTTTATTTATTTAAAATTTTTTTTCTTTTCAGAAGTTTTCAATTAACTTTCTGTTCCCTTTGACATCACGTTAGGAACAGCCTAGGTAGGCCGTACTACAGCAACCGAACATAGGCTATTTGATACATGACATTTCCTAAATAGTGGCCCTGTTTATGTACTGCCAGTGATAGAATTCAGAGATTTCTTAAGCACCTAATATGTCAAATTTGCATTCAGAAAATAGAAACCACAACACCTCCTTCGTTGTTCAACACTGGTTGAGATTGAGAGCCTTCACTTTAAATTATTTAAAGATTATCACTTTACTTTTAAAATTATCATTGATAAAAAGACCAACACCACATCTGACATTCTAATCCGTGTGGTCTGCTTGGTTAGGTCATCGTTTTCATTATTGGAAGGCAGGGAATTCGAATCCAGTCTTAACTGACAATCCGTTGTGTTCATTAAAATAGTCAGGGCCATGTTAAACTATTGTGGTCACAATGTCCTCCAAATTAATTGATAAGTCTGGAGGGGCAAGTGAAGTATTGAGAAGTCCTCAGCTTGGCCCTGTTTCTAAATGGCTTAAACTCCCACCGGATTGCTTCCATCTAACTGGTAGAGACCAACTTAAGGCTAGGTATTGGGAAGCATGCTGGCGATGGACATAAAAATACCTTTTTTAGGAAGTCCTCTAACTAAAACTAAATCTAATAGCACGACACCTAATCGGGGAGGGGAGGCTTACACAGCCCATATCTATTTTCTTAACTGATGGCCCTGGGTTGCGAAGCATATGTCCCAGTTAAGTGGTCAGCCTAACTCGAAACCCCTAATGTTTTATTCTCAAGCATACTTAGTGTTTAATTTTATAGACCCTCTGAAAGGAAAGTCTGACTTGATCTTCCTCAACCCAAGGATAGAACCTCGAAATTGTGCGTTGGGAGCGCGTTATATGTATATAGTGATTAGAAAAAAAAATCAAAGATCATTTCTTAAAAAAAAAGGGCAAATGAAGGAAACTTTATTATTCTACTGGACTCATTCTATCGCGAATGCACGATAAGATACGAGGGGGAATTGAGGCATACAAGATCTGTATGGTGTCCCGAGACATCTCATTGCACTGTTGCTGTAAACTCGCCTCTAGTTTGACCAAACGTGTTGGTTGTCCAACCTGCCGCCCCAAATGATGCCAGATATATTCGATTGGTGACAAATCTGGGAATCGAGTCTGCCAAAGAAGGGTGGTAATGTGGTATAAGGTAATGTTGGCACATACCTTGCTATTGTAGCCGCACACTTTCTTGCTGAAAAATGGCTCCTGGGAGTACTGTTATGAATGACAATACACGTGGCTCAAGAATGTCAGATACACAGCTGGGCTATCATTGTGCCATGGATCAGTATTAGGGGGTGACTGTGTATATTAAGAAAGGCACCCCATAGCATCATACTAGCTGTAGAAACGGTGTGTCGCTGTGAAGCAAAGACAGGATTGAGGCGTTAACCATGAAGCTTCCTCACACGATTGTCTTCATTGCTAAAATTGAATATAGATTCATTGCTGAAGAAGACTTGGTGGCATTCTTTTTGTAGTTCATTTTTATTAGTGTAAGCACGACGGGATTGGATACTTGGTTGGGTGTCATTGGCATCACACGCAATGGGAGCTGCTATACCAGACGTTCTTCAGCCAGGTACCTTGCGATAGTTCGGGAAGACACAAGGGTCTTTAATGAAGGTGCTGCCCATGTCTGAAAAGTGACTAATGAGGTTGGTTCTACACGTGCGTTTCGTATGATGTGAGTCTTCTCGATGACTGGTCTGTCAAGGGCGTCCTGAGCCTTATCGCCGTGTAAATGACGTCTTTTCTACCCATACAGTAAAATCAGAGGCCTACTTGAAGAGCTAACCACCCAGTTTCCATCATCCCGACGATTCTTCCCCTCTCGAACCCTGACAGCTGCTCATATCGTCTTCAATGGGGGCGTAATGGCATGTCTACTCCAGCATTTCCTTTGTAGACTTAATTGTAGAGACGGTATTTGTTTTTATGGAGCTCCATGACAATAGTTGAATCACCAGTAGTATAGGTGTACCTGAGAAACTAGTAAAAAATGGTTAATAAATTAGAAATAATAGAAACTAGTCATGATTGATTAATTCCTGATTTGTAAGAGAAGAGAATGGAAAAAAGCCAAAATATTAACTTTTATTTTTTTATAAAAATAAAATTAAATACATAAAAAATGATTATATGATCTGATGTTCGTGTTGTCTCACCCGTCTCAGCAGTTTCTTATTATATTTTCTAGGTGCGGTCCTTCACTCTAAATATCTGTTTTTATTAGCAGCATTAAAAATCTTTTAGATTGGTATTTTCGCTATTTCTTCATTGTCTATTTCTGGTAGGTTGATGTAAGACTTTTGGCATGTGCGAAAGAAGAAACCGGAAATGCTATTAATACAGAGGTCGCGCATGAGAGT
This sequence comes from Latrodectus geometricus, assembly GCA_026290005.1. Classification (NCBI taxonomy): domain Eukaryota; kingdom Metazoa; phylum Arthropoda; class Arachnida; order Araneae; family Theridiidae; genus Latrodectus; species Latrodectus geometricus. The sequence goes on from JAPDSC010064219.1 coordinate 21,157, forward strand.
ATTTTCTAAAGTACCATGGTACCTTATAAATTATGATTAGAATTTTATTTTGAATAGCTTAAAGCTTCTTAAGATGACTATCAGCTGAGCCTCCAAACATTTGGCAAGCGTAACTGGCTACTGGACGTAACACATTGACCTATACAAGCGTATTTTTTTTTTAAGTTTAATTCTGACCAGTATACTATCATTAGGTATAAAAACTGCCTGCGCACTGCCTTAAATTTTTAATTATTTTTTTTCAAATTGAGACTTTTATCTATAAAGTTAATCGTAAGTATTCTACTTCGTTAGACCAAGGAACTATTTGGTTATTAATTTTAAAAATCTTCGGCATTTTATATCCTTTAGAGAAAATTATTGCTTTGGTTTTTTCTACGTTAAATTCTATTTTTCCATTCATTAAACCAATTACTAAATTTATTCAAAAAATGTCATGGTACAAAATGCAACAATGCAGAGGTGCCACATATCTGACAAGCTCAAGAGAATAAGAAGAAATTTATTCAAGTGTTCCTTTAATACATTAACAATTCTTTATTTTTAGTTAATATGCATGTAGAGTCCGCAAAAAATGCTAAAACTATTTGCTGTATTTCGGGATGTCATTTATATAGTAAAAATAACATTGGTTCTAATTTATTGTCTTGCGGTACTGTACTAAGAACGTTCTTCTGAGAAGGTATCTAACTTGAAATTTTCTGTTATTTAAATAACATTGCCTTGGAACTTGAGACAAATTTATAAATTAAACAATTAATCCAAACTTTATCAAATGCTTTCGCGATGTCAAGAAGTACTGATCCGGTATTTTCTTTAAGTTTAAATCCCTCATGTATGTTTTGAGTAATTTTTTTTTTATAATTTGTGTACTGTTGACAGCTTTGGTTGAACCCCCAATTACTCTGGTGAGTATTAAAATTTTCTCATTCTATCTAGTATTACATGCTCTGCAGTTTTGCTTAGTTAGGATAACAAACTTGTTAACTATCAGCTTTTTCTAATTTATTTTTTCCTGGGTTTGAAATTGAGGTAGTGGTCTAACCTCTGCTAATTACCAATTAACTTGGAAGTAGTTCATGTTTAGCATTTCATTTATAATAAATGTTAAGTGGACTAAATTTTAAAGGTAGGTTTTTAACCATATTATTTATGCAATATTTTCCTAGAATTTTTCAGTTTTCTTTAATAGAGTCTATTTGATCAGAAAGCATAGTTCTCCCTTATCTTCTACATTATATACATTATTTAAATTTAATTTTTCTGCTATTTCGGCTACTCCGTTGTTGGTTAATTTCTTTCCATTTTGTTTTTCTATATCTATAATCTATCAGCTATTATATCACCTTTATCCTTCTCTTAATACGCAGTTTTGTTAGTTTACTTTCGTCATTTACACTTAAGAGAGATATAAAGGGATTTTCTTTTAAATTTACGAGCAGCTTGCTAAAGAGAGCCCTCTGGTGGGTCTAAATTTCTTAAGTAATAGTTCCATTTATTTTGATTGTACATTTCTTTTCCAATCTTACTATTGAGTATATAAAAATTCTTTATCTGCAAGATATCTAGTTCTCAGCCAATTTTTTTACCTTATATCTTTATTGCTGTTGTGTGCCAGCCAGGCTGGCAATATGGGGTGCGCTGCTCCACTTTTCCAACTGAACCATATTTGGTGCGGAGTCCGACTTCCTCAGTACACACATGCCATAGGAACCCGTTTATAGGGTAGGCAACCATTCACACACACACAAAGAAAGAGAGAGAGAGAGATAGAAAGTACATCCATGCCCGAGCCAGGATTCGAACCTAGGTCCCACCCATCTGTAGTCAGGTACGCTAACCACTAGACAGGTTGGGTGGCACCTTATATCTTTAACCCCTTAAAGCAAGAGTTTTTTTCGAAAAAACTTCCAAAAATTATCCATATGCCATCTATGTTAAAAGTTTAATTATAATTTAATATTAATATAGATGGCATATAATTTAGCCTATCTAGTTTTACTGGAACGGGTCTGAGACGGGCATTAGAAATAACAAAAGCGCCCGTGTCAGACACGGGCAAATGCTTTAAGGGGTTAATAAGTAGTTTTATATATTACTAGATATTATATTTTAAGTTTCTATTTTTAACTACACCTTAAAGTGTGTTTTTTTTTTTTAATTTATCTGTTAATTCTCCTACTGTTTTCCAGGATTTCAAAATTTTCCCAATACTTGTCCCAATTTTTTTTTTACTTATTTTTTTTTTATGGGCCAAAATCATGCCAAAACAAATCACTACGGGTTTATGGTCAGACAAAAGATCCTTAAGAGAATCTATTAAGAAATCAAAGTTTAAATCTAGTTATTACGAAATCAAATACATTGGCTGAGCTATTTGAGAATGTAGCTGCAATACGAGGTGCAATTATATTTAAGTTAGCTTTTCGGTACAGTTAAAAAGACGGTTACCGTTTCTATATGCTTTAGCGCAATCCTAATTACTATATTTACAATTGCAACACAGGCTAAGATTTTGTTTTACCTAGTCTTAAATGGTTTTCTATATCTAAAGTAAATGTTGGATGTTCACTGGGTCTGACATAAATTTAATTTGGATTTTATTTAAAGTCACAGCTATTTGCCTCAGCAATAGCCTTACAATTTTTTTTTTAAATGGGTTATGCTGTTTTCAACAGAGGCTGAACTTCAGAATCTAAAGCCTGCTCTGAGGGTTGATAAAAAAATAATTTGCAATTTCAAAGCTTTCGATTGCGCTAAATTTAGTTTTTTTAAAGAAGAATTATATTTGTATTTTGTGACTCACGAAAATTCTTAATTCTGAGATTTTATTTTTCAAACCATTGTAGTTCCAGTGAAAAATTAGAGAAGCCTTTTATTTTATTAGTATTGATTAGGTTTCCTTAATTTTATGCTGCAAAATAATAAACTGAAATTTTATTTGCGTACCTATGCTTTCAAGTTTGTCATTTCTCTTAATTTCTGTGCCAATATACTACTCGTTACAGAAACATTACTCCTCTCAAATTAACAATAGTGCTTTGATTAATTAAAGTTTCATTATTTTTACTAGATTTGATTAGGAACATTTAAATCAGTTTGGTTTTCCAACTCTAATTATTTAATGCCTGTTCATAACTAAGATTTTTTCCTTACAGGATTTGAATTTAATTGGCGTCTATTTTGGTTTGGGGACTGTTTTTCACCATAAGTAATTAACAGTATGCTCTCCTCCTCACTTTACACATTTGGGTTTTGCTTCTACCGGTATTTTTGTCAGTGGTGTTGTCGAGCCGGAACGCTCCGGAACGTCGTTCCGGTACTTCCTTTTTGGACAGGAACGCGTTCTGGAACTAAAGATGATTTCTGATAACGAGAATTGGCTGACGTATTGAAAAAAATTCAAAAGAATTGCTAATTTTTTTCTTCTAATTTTTGACGAATTTTTATATGTATTATTATAAACAAGGGTTTGAACCGAACCCGAACCTATACAATGTAATAATAAGATTAAGTACTACTGCTAGCAAAATATTCTATGCACGCGACCTAAGTCAGTGTCGATTAAAAAGTGTTAGGCAGGCCGCACATTAAGGCAGCATGCCTCCAACGCGCACCTATCGCTTCCCGGCCACGTTGCTGCCCGCGAGAGACATGTTGAAAAGTACCACATACTGTAGCGACGGCAGGAAGATCTCACACTACGCAATACATCTGAGTGGGTATCTTCCGTTTCTGTGATTGCTTGAGAACTATGTGGCTAAAGCGTTGACGTTTTTATTAAATATTTAAAGTTTGTTGTCTCGCATTTGAAATATAAAATTCTCAGTAGGCACAATATAAAACTTAAATATATATATATATATATATATATACACACAAAATGAGTTTCGTAATGATTTGCGTTTCCTTTCCTTTTTATGCTATTACAGGGCCAATCCTGGCGACAAGCAAAAATTGGGGAAATCTCCCACCCGTCCTCAAATTTGGGACACGATACCTAAAAAAAAAAAAAAAAAAAAAAAAAAAGACAATCGCCGGCAGGATTATCATGGAAAATCACCCCCCTTTCCGTCGTTAAATTTGGGACATGAGACTGCACAGAGCGGCCCTGCCCATATAATTATATATACTCGTTGCGGTAAAAAAAAAATAATTAGCACAACACCACAGCTTTTTGTTTGATAGTTACCTGCACATTTTAAGTATTTAGGTTGAATGTGGTGTCATTGATGATGTGCGATTCCAACCTTGACAGTTGCAACACTGAAAAGAGTTACTGCTGGCTTGAAATAGCTTAACAGAGACCATCACAACCTTCCTTAAGTTTATAAATTTCCTAAATATATTTCTTAGTTAAGATTAAAGTGTGGCCTGGTCTTCCGAACTGATAAAACTTATAATTACATTAAATTCACTTCTTTTAGTTCTTAAATTTTCTCAACTGGAATATTATTAGTTTTTTGTATTAGCTATTTTGACTAGTGTGTAGGGTTGCGTTAAGGACAAAACGTTGCAATAAAAATGCTTTTATTGCTGTAAGTTCTCGCAGCGTTCGAGTTTTGGCGTCAGACACACTGAAAGCTTACAAGGAAAAAGGCTGCCAAAAATAGCATGATTACAAAATGTTCCGAAGATGCTCAGTAGCATATGTATTACAAATACAGATCATCCCGCCAGACTTCGAAATATGCAGCGAAAGTCAAAGAAAAATTTGACTTACGTAATATATAAACAAAAAATACAGTTGGTAAAATGATTTAACAAATGTAAATGAACCTTTCAATTAGACAAAATCACCTACAATAAACAAAATGGAAGTTTTAGATATAGGTCTAAGACTCATCTTCGCCTTTCGCATCTGCTGCTCTAATCCGTCAGATGGATCTGTGAATGGATTAAAAATTTCAACTTCGTGGATGGAACTGGCAATCCCCTTTCTAAAGCAGATATCTCTGGAGAAAAATAATTTACCTGAACAATTTTTAAAAAACATTTTCTGCAGTTTTGTATTCCTCCTGCTTGAGAAATGCTCTTTCCTTGTCACGAAATTTACAATTTCGTGAAGAACCTTAAAATAAACATTAGAATTCTATAATTAGTTTATGAAAATTATTGATAGAGTAAGTCATTTAAGAACTTAGTTATTGAAGTTATTTTGGAAATAAACTCTGGTTCAGTAAAAAGTTTGTAGTTTGAGAAACTAAAAATTTGCACAGTCCAAAGTCCAGGTAATCCATACAAAGATGCACCGACCCACCCTAAGGTATACGGTGTTGGTGGAGTCATTGCAACAACAATCCCACTCAAAACGAAAGGGCCACTGGCCAAAATTAAATAGTAAAATTTCAGAAATTTAATCTTTCTAATATCTTATTAGTTTATGAATTATCTATCCTCTACCAGACAGGTTAAGTAAAATTAAATCCATACTGCGCTCCACCGAGTGTCTCTGACTGGGAGAAGGGCCAACTCGGCCTTTATTTAATAATCAATTTTACAAAAATAGTTTAACAAAAGAAAGTACAAACATAGCTTTGTTGTATACAAATTAAATTAATACATTATTTATGTATGAAAATACAAACAAAATTTAATTATGGACACATTTGCTCATTTGGTTTTGAATTTCTTCTAACAATATTTCCTTAATCCCTTCTTTAACATTGGGATATGTTATTAATTTCCTAATGTCAGTTGTAATGTAGTTTTTAGGAAACCATTTATTCCTTATGCTTTTAAAGTGATTACAATGTAATATTAAATGGTTTGGTGTACATATCTCTTCATCATAGGAACACGTTTCTTGATCTTGGTGAAATCTCTTTTGATATGTGCCAAAGGCACCATGCCCCGTTAAGAATTGGTTTAGGAAGAAATCTCCCTGAATCCTACTCTCGGAGACTTTTGGATAGAACTCATAAAGTCTTCTGGCTACATCCGAGGAATCCCAAATATCCTGCCATTTCCTGGTGGCCTGTTACTCTGTTAGCTTTTTGACCTGTTGCCTACTTAGATGGACGATAATTTGTGTGTCAGGAATTCTAGTTGCCTCTTTTGCTGCAATATCAGCCTCCTCGTTGCATTTTATCCCTATATGGGCCTTTACCCAATGGAATGTGAATTGTTCCCTATGTTTTATCAGTAATTGCCGGATCTCCTCTACGGTGTTGCTAAGTATATCTCTCTTAGATAATGCTAGTAATACAGATCTTGAATCGGTGTGTATATGACAAATCGTATCTTTTTGAATTATATACTTAATTGTTGTTAGTATCGCCAAAGCCTCGGCCTCAAAAACCGTTGCTTCGTCATTAAGTCTATACTGAATTTGATTAATTATTTTGTCTTTATGGTATACTAATGATGCACAGCCCACTCTTCCATTCATCTTTGATCCATCAGTGTATGCATAATAATCGTTATGATTAGGTTCAAAGTGCCATTCTACACTCCCGACTTCCCAAGGTACCGGAATGTTCAATGTATAAGTCCATGCATTAAGACTATTAATCTCCTTATTTCCAACTGTTATTTGTTCTTTAAGTCTCCAAAGTTTAAATCTAAGTTGTAAAATCTCTGCCTTTAAGTGTAATGGTACACATCCTGCGAGTACTTGCAATGCTAAGGTTGATGTAGTGCGATACGCCTTCGTAATTTTTAAAAGAGCCATTCTTTGTACTTGTAGTAATTTCCTGTTCATCCTTACTGTACCATTATACCATATTGGACAGCCATAAAGCAATATATTTTCAATAACATTTAAGTATATTCTTTTGATTATTGTTGGCTTTAAGCCCCATGTCGCTCTTGATAGTCTCACTAACTTGTTTGTGATGTTATTAATGTTTTCCTTCACATTATCTAGATGATTTGTCCATTTTAGTTTGGGGTCTATGGTCAACCCTAAATATTTTAATTCTCGTGTGTACCTAATTTTATGACTGCCAATAGATATCCCTGGTCTTCGAGTTATATCTTTTGAAATCTCGAATATCGTATATTGACATTTATTATAGCTTAACTGTAAACTATACTGTTGGGTCCACCTTTCAACTATCATTAGTGGTTCTTTTGCTTGGCTGGTAAAGTTATAATACGAGTTTGATGTTAAAAGTATGGCTATGTCGTCTGCAAATGCTTGACAGTGAGCTTGTTCACCGAAATCCTGAATTAACAATTCGTTTGCAATTATAAGCCAAAGGAAGGGTCCTAGACTTGAACCTTGTGGTACACCATTTGTGTATCTTATTAGTCTCTTTTGGCTATTTACATACGTTCTATCGGTTAGAAATGACTGTATACTTTCATATATATTGTTGGGTACTTTATGTTTCCTAAGTATTCTCAGTATGTCAGTCCATTTTACGCTATTGAACGCATTTTTTATATCTAAGGAAATCAAACAGGTAAATTTCCTATTAACTTTATTTTCCTTTATAATATCAATGATTTTTCCAACCGCATCGTTAGTATTTCTACCTTTTAGAAATCCAAATTGATTATTATTCAATAGGTTGTTTTGATGATAGTAGTAGTTTAATCGAGTAAACAGCAACTTATCTAATACCTTGCCCCAAACAGGCAAAAGGCATATTGGTCTATATGATTCTCTGTTTTGTGGATCTTTACCTTCTTTATATATTAAAGCAATCTTAGCTGTTTTCCACACTCTTGGAAAAACGCCATGTTTGAGACATAAGTTAAACAAGTCAGTCATCCATTGTTTGTCGATTTGAAACAGCTCATTGTAAACATCTAAGCAAATAGAGTTGTTTCCAGGAGCCTTATTAAAGTCCATATGACTAAATACATCTTCAATTTCATCTATAGTAAAATCTGGATCTTTATTATCAGTACTTTGCAATTGTGGATATACAATGTCAAAATATGGAAAGTGAAATTTGAGAGTTTCATCAATCGAAGTGTCAGGATTCGTTGTTAAGTTGCCATTATCCAATAAAACCGGGCTTATAATTTGCGGTCTTTTAATCTTTTCTCTAATTAGTTTATAGGGTGTTCCGAATGAATCTTTATCTGTTGTGTTACCTAAGTATTCTTTAAATGCTTTAATTCTTGTGTATGAAATAAGTTTTCTATATTCCGCTGCTTCTTTCTTAAATATTTGCTTTTGTTTTGACCTAAGATGTGTGTCATGTTCAGCCTGATATCTCCTCCGAAGTGCTCTAACTTTACTCCGTTTAATAGTTAGATCTGTGGTCCACCAATAATTTTTGTTGCTTTTCTTGATTTTTCTTAATATAGCCGTACGGCAAAGTTCACTAATTCTTTCCTCGATTGTGCTAATTGTTTGCTCTATATTATCTATTCTGTTTGTTGGAAATTCATTAACTATCTTCAGTAATCCGGTTTTAACACTTTCCCAATTCAAAGTATTCCTGCTGTATTTTATATCTTTAATGTTTTTAGATGATTCATCAATAAGGCTAAATGTCATTAATTGGTAGTCACTTGCTGAGTACTTGTCATGGATTGTCCAATCATAAATTTCCTGTGTGGTCATATTTCTTGTTAGCAGTAAATCAATCCAACTTGTACCTATAGTACTACTAAAAGTTGGGTTGCTGTTAGGATCGTTTTCTATGATTAGTTCATTTCTAGCTACAAAGTCCATTAATATCTCACCTCGGAAATCTGTATTACGGGGACTCCAAGCCGATGACTTGGCATTGAAGTCTCCCATTATGATCCATCTTTTTTCCCTATTTTTAACTAACTCTATCTCTAATAAATCCAATGAGTCTTGTATGTTCTTAGATGGCGGACAGTAAATGGTGCAGATGCAATAAGGGGTTTCATTAATCTGAGTTGAAATAATTACTGCTTCATTCTCTATTAATATAGGGCAAAATTTATGTTTCTTACTTATGATGATAGCCGTTCTAGGTTGTTGACTGGCAATCACATACATATCAAGAGGAAAACCTATAATTTTGTTTTCAAACTTGTATGGGTCATTTATAGAAATAAAGTCAAAGTTCTGTTCCTTAATGTCTTCTGATAGTAATAGATTAGCTGCGCGACAATGATTAAGATTTAAATGTGCAAACTTAATAATTGATTTATTCTTATTGTCTTTATTCATAATCTGTTCGGGAAATTAATTTATTGATCTCTCTTTCATAATGTGGGCACGTTTTGCTATTAGCTAAGTGTGTAGTGTCATATCTAGTTCTATTTCTTGAATTACTCTCAAAACAGTTAGCGCATTTTATCTCTTTGTCGCAATCCTTATCTATGTGTTGTCCTGCACATCTACGGCATTTCTCTTCTCCTTTACAATCTTTAGCTCGATGGCCAAATTTAAGGCATTTAAAACATTGACTGATCCTCAAATACTCTTTAAAAGGTATAATATTCCATCCTAAATATAACTTTTTCTTATCTTTAAGTTCATTATATGCTTTCCCATTTAATGTCACTATCCAATTGATACCCGATCTTCCTTGGTACCCGTAAGTGGCCTCAATGTGTGCGTCTTCACTTAATGAATTCTGACTCTTTATTCTTTCCGATAGTTCTTCCTTGTGTATGTCTTTGTCTACATTATAAAGTATAATACGTGGTTGTCTCTTAAGTGGTTGTCTTACTTCAATTTGTTCTCTAATGGTGTCATTATTGTTAACCTTATGTATGATTTTGCTGATGTCCTCCATCGTTGTGGTTTCCAATAGGACACCGCCTTTCCTGACCGGTGTAACTCTTTTAATGTTAAGTTTAAGCTTAGACGGATTTATCGCGCCTGTTATAATCTTTTTTGTGTTCTCAGATGTAGTTTCCTTCTTTGGATAAACCAAAACTACATTATCTTTTCTTTGACGCGAACGTTCTCTTCGCTGTCTTGTTTTGCTACTATCTCTTTTAGTCAATTTATCTGACTTAACCACGTCTGCAAATGTTTTTTGTTTAGACTTTAATGCTACTTCTAAAGTTTTTAATTGACCTTCTAGAAACGCATTTCTTTCAAACTGCGCTATGGCTATTTGGAGAATATCCGATAAGCCATTTCTAATCTTTTGCTGTAAGCCAATGCTTATTTTACTTGCTGATAATGCGTTTTGTATCTCTTTTTCTGTGTCAAAAAGACTTGCTATCTCTGTTCTAAATAATGTGTTTGGCGTGATATCACCTTTTTCAGCAACCGACTCACTTTCGTGAGTCGAGCCTTCAAGATCCGCCATAATAGACGAGCAGTGTCCGCTCGTTAGTCCCACCGCCTACGTTAGCCTTCAGTAAACTGAAGTTTCCAGGAGCCACCACGTGGAGGTGTAGGTCGGTTGGTTCGGAGAAATCAAGAACTTGTTTGTAAAACACTCAAGAATGAGAGGCACTTCCCGGATAGACTCTGGGCCGTTGTCCGGGAACGTAACAATCTCAAATTACCTTGATTCTCACTCGGGACTGGCTCCCCCAAAGTCCAGATAAACTTAACCTTGAAATGTCTGTCTTTAAACCACAATTTACCGGCTGCAAGGGCATGAATATCATGTCCTGTGGAGAGGAAGTCAGCAAGATTATGGTCTGATGGAATGTGCTGCCACTGAAAATCTTTCGAGAGTTGAATTTGAGACTAACAAATGTCTTGAATAAGTTTGAAGGAGAGTTTATCCATGTGAGGGCTATAGTTGAGTTTGAATATAATACGACAGAATCTAATTCCAGTTTTATTGAAACAATAACTTTCTGTATGAGTTTTGAGAGAAGTAGACAAGAACAAAGCTCAAGCCTAGGAATAATCATCGATTTGGTTGGAGCCACCCGTGATTTACTGCACAAAAGTTGGGTACCTATTTTTTCTGATTTGGATATAGTTTTTATGGAAATCACAGCACCATATGCCTCTGATAAAGCATTTGCAAATCCGTGCAATTCTGCGAGCTTTGTGCTAACTTGTAAAAAAAAAAAAAATAATAATAATAATAATAATCTGGAAACAGGGATAGCTTATAAATTTGACAGTTATGAATTTTTCCCTTACTTTGATACATATGGTAGTAAATTTACTCTTCAGTCCAATTTGAGTAACCACAGTTGGTGCATGAATATTTTTGCTCTGGCAGTTTCTGGTCCCAGAAGTTCAAGAGGATCATATATACGGGCAATTTTTTAAAGCACTTGCAGTTTGGTGTAACTAATCTGTGTTGGTACTAAACTTATACGTAAATGAATCACTTAAACTGTTCAAAAACATTCCTAGAGTTTTGACCATTATTTCCTCAGAATTTCTGTCTAGCGTGAATTCTTTAATTTCAGTTGACGAGGCCCTGTCGGAACACCATTCGTGTAAAGTCATGTCTCCTCGTTGGTGTAACTGTCTCAATTCCGACTTCAGTTTTTCAAACTCGTAATGTTCTGACTCACCAAAGAGGCAATCAATGTAAGAATCTGGAATTGCCTTTGAAGCTAAAGGAAAGTCCTCCAGAGCAAGTTATTGCAGAACCTTTGTAGCTAAGTTTAGAGGGGACGCGGTTTATGGGAAACCATTCGTAATTTAAAAACTTTAATTGGTGCGGTTTTACTTTCCATAGAACTTTTTGAAATTTAACTTATGAAGGATTAATCTCAATCATCCTGAACACTTGTTTCATATCTGCAGTGAATGCGTAAGCGTGTTTTCTAAATATAATTAGAAATGAGATTGTATCTACCTGAAGCACTTCTCCCTTGCTTAATAGATCATTTAAAGAATTTCCACTGAACGTTTTAAAACTCTCGTTGAAAATTACACGAAGTTTAGTAGTTTTACTTGATGTGTGTAACCCCCTGTGATGCGGTAGATGCTTCTTGGAAACCTGGATTTTCACTCAACTCTTCCATGTGTTGTAATAATTCATATTCGTTCAGAAAATGTGAATAAAGGATTTGCAAAGTGGTATCACTTTCTAAACGCATCCCTAACTAGTCTTGTCTTTTAGATGTGATTGCTTTAGAATGCCCTAAAATTACTTCTGAAGAGTTAAGTTTAAATGGTATTTCCACAAAGTATCTACCATTCGGTTTCCTATAGCGAGTTTTGCGAAATGTTCATTACAATACCTTAATTCATCATTGCAAGTTTCGTTTGTTTCTACTTCAATTTTCCCAAAACCGTCCAAGAGTTTTAAGAAGTTCTAAATTTAGTTAAAAACATTGTTTAGGAGTATTATAAGTAGTATTGTCTGAAATAACAAGAAACAAGATTAAGATATTCTTACAATTAAATTGCTTTAGTTGTCTCGTATCTTCATTCAATAATGAAAAGAATTCTGCACCCTAAAGAGTTTTTTGCGGAATATAAAACGACAGATAAGCTAGTTTAACTTCATTTGGAATAATTTATATATATTATTAGGTTGGGGAAAAAGTTATTTTTTTCGGTAGACGTCTGTAGTGATCGCTATCTCGTGAGGTATCTATCAAACAATTTCAAATTTATGCTCGTTGGAAAGGTGACATTTGACACTAAAATATTCTCTTGCGGTTTTTTGTTTGATAAATTCAGTTATGAGTACAAGATTTTCAAAATAGAAGACAACAAACAGAAAATTCGATACATTTTAGTTTTTCTTTTATAATGGCAAAAATGCTAACCAGGTGGCTGAAATTGTGAAAGGTGTTTATCGTCCTATATATGACTGTAACAACCAGTTACGCACAATTTTGGTTTCGTCGGTTCCGTTTTGGTATTTGGATGCTAAAGGTGCACCTCGCATGGATACAACATCGTCGAGAAAGTCTATAAAATATCAAAAATTGTCAAACTTGACAGCATGTCAGCAGTCGTAGCTTCGCACAAGACCTAAAAATCTACATGAAAACTGTTTTAAACCTTTTTACAAAGCGAATCTGAAAGTTACAAAAAGTTCACTTAAAAATAATGGATTTCTTTTTCCCCAAACTAATATATTTAAGTTTGAAGGATTTAATTTTTGGAAAGTGTGAAACTTGTTATCTTAGGAATAATCAATAAATCTACTATCCCATTGAGGAGCTTATTTTTATTCGATAAGAGAGCTAAGACCTCTTTATATTAACTGAAATATCATTCATACCAGTAATTGGGATATTTTTCTCAAACCTAATAAGTCTGCCTCAACGGAGGAAGAAACGATTCACTGGTACAGTCAAGGACTTGTCAGAAGGGTTTGATCACTGATAATAGATTTTTCAATTCTTTAGTTTTGCGCAGAGTTAATATTTACAATATTTAATTTGTTATCGGTTTTAAGACTCACCTCTAGTTTTTTTAATGACATCCACTTCGTAAAGCGAGGCTAGACATTCTGGAATTCTTCCTTTGCGATCTTGTAGTATTCATCCTTAAGCGCTTCGAATTTCTGCTGTAAAGTATCCAATTGAGCCTGAAGTTCAGAAATATATATTTCATCTTGCTCTCCTGTGATCAGTGGTGTTGTGCTAATTTTTTTTTTTTTACCGGAACACGTATATATTATATAGACAGGACCGATCCTGGGTAGGCGGCCGCTCTGTGTGATCTCATGTCCCAAATTTAAAGGGGGGAGGGGATGATTTTCCATGATAATCCTGGAGGCGAAGATTTTTTTTTCTTAGTAGGTCTAGTCCCAAATTTGACGACCGGGGGGGGGGGAGATTTCCCCCAATTTTCGCCAGGATCGGCCCTGTATATAGCATGGAAAGGGAAGGAAACGAAAATCATTAAGAAAATCTCATTTTGTGTATATGTATATATGTTTATTACAATAATAGGAATGTTTAAAAATTAGTTTACAAATTATAAAATACGCATAGTAGATACTGAAACAATATTGCATAAATATTTTTAACAATACAATACTTGAAAACACTAATGGTTTTTATAAAATATTCCAAATAGGATTATGTTCAGGATCTTGTGGTTGAATTTTCCTTGTTTTGTTGTCATCCGCTGAACGATAAGACCTTAACCAAGTTTTTACATAATCATCTGGTTTAAATACGTCAGCCAATTCTTATCAGAAATCTTTAATTCCGGACCGCGTTCCTGTCCAAAAAGGAAGTACCAGAACGACGTTCCGAAGCGTTCCGGCTCGACAACACCACTGCCTGTGATGATGTTTAGTTTCTTCAGTTGGTATTCGATGCCCCTGCGTTTTCGATTTAGCGATATGATTTAGTATATATATATAATCTCAGTCATCTGAATGAATATTAAATTAAAATATAGTATTTAAAATTTATTCAATAGGATCAAAGTCATCTCCGGGCCGCTAAGGACCAAAACATGCGGAGTTGCGTTAAAGACAATGTGTTATAATAAAAATGCGTTTATTGCTGTATGTTCTCGCTGCGTTACACACTGAAAATTTAAGAGGAAAAGGTTGTCAAATATAGCATGATTACAATGTACGCCAAGGAAGGTGCTCCGTACCCAAGGGCATACGGAATTAGACCAACTAGTTTTTCATTTGCTGAAGGTATTAAAAGTTTATTTTCATTTAAAAATTTAGTTAATTCCCTATAGTTATGAATACTATTTGGAAAGACTCGTTTTGTCCCGACGCTTTAAATTGGAATTCATATTTAGTGTTTATTGCCTTAATCAGAATTTTCTTACTAGTTTTTAGTTTAATTACTGGTGCGACTTCAGTTTTTCAGCAATTTTTGTTTTATGTTTATTTTAAAAGATTTAATTTAGTGTTTTTGGGAGCTACTTAACAGTTAAGTTTTAATATTTTTGTTAGAATCTCGCCTACAGTTTAATATTTTAGCTAACCTAATTCGCTCTTTTTAAACAATCATTGGCTTTTTCAATTTACCTCTCCTATGCCCTTTTATTTACTAAATTTATTTTAACTTCGTTATTTTGATAATTACTTGCCATATTTGGGAATTACTTTTTGTTAGTTCTTTTTAGAGAACAGAGATCATGAATTATTTTAGTTTTAGGTGTCTAACGTGTTTTTAGGGGGATTTTCTTGGATTAGTCTATGTTAACCTGTTTTTAAGAAGAATGCACATCAGAAACGTTATATACATTTGTTCTAGTGTGTCATGTAACTATAATCACTTACACAAGAAACCAGTTCTTAAATGGCAGTGAAGCATTGATCTCTTACCCACAAATTTGAATATTTTGAAAACTCAAAATAAAACCCTTCGAATAATCACGGGAGAAGTTAAGACTTCTCCGATAGCGGCTCTTCAGTCTTCTACATCAAACCCTTCCATTGCTGCTGAGCTAAAGAAACAAGCGTTAGACTGAGAGCATCTCGACGCGCAAACTGGACGAACTGGCAAGCGAGTTCTCCAAAAACTCAGAAATCCCCAGTCTAGACCTGTGAAGGAATTTTGAGTGACTTAGATCTGAGTATTCCTGGTCAAAAATTTAATACACTGGCTGGCCAGTACATTAGACTTGGATTTTCTGAAAATACCTTATAATTTAAAAATGGAAACAGAAAAGACAATACTTTGCTGAAAATGAATACCTTGTCATTGTTGGATAATTACCCTGAGCTAGAATGGATCCTGGTTTAAACTAATGGTTCTAGGATAAATGATACCACCGGTGTGGTTGTGTATAGCAGATTACCCACTGGATCAAGCTGCGAGAACAAACATTTAACGAATTTCGATGCTGTGGCCAATCTGCAATTCAATAAGGACTGTTTTGAAAAAACAGTCTTACTAGGAG
The DNA here is from genome assembly GCA_026290005.1 of Latrodectus geometricus. Lineage (NCBI taxonomy): Eukaryota > Metazoa > Arthropoda > Arachnida > Araneae > Theridiidae > Latrodectus > Latrodectus geometricus. The sequence goes on from JAPDSC010064219.1 coordinate 36,812, forward strand.
TCTCAATTTGTCATTGAAAGAATTACACTTTAACACCTCACAGAATCTTCCCTTGTAAGTAGTAAAAAAAAAACGAATTATACGGAATCTTAATTTGAGCGGTAAAATTTCAATGGATACCATCGCATGTGGACATAGATGGAAATGAAAGAGCTTATCGTTCGGCCAAGAAAGGCACTAAAACACAAATTGAAGCTAATACTATTCTATTAGATTCCCTAAAAAGACAAGAGCGGATCATTCTGAACTACAATAAAGACCCGTCTAATAAATTAAGAGACAAACTATGGATAAATATTAAAACTATTAAAAAAGAAATTCTGTCACAGACCACGTAGAGGCCGTGGCCAACTTTAGATTGAGCACTGGTCACGACTGCCTAGCTGAACACCTTAAGAAAATTGGCATCTTGACCAGTAGTCTTTGCCTTATCTATAAGGTAGACAATATGAATAGGGAACATTACTTGTCTGGCCGGGCCTACCCTTCAACAAAGTGTTGATGTTTGCAAGTTATATCGGATGACAAGGGATAGCATGTTCTGTCCACTTACATACTCCCCCTCTAGCATTCTAAGCTTTGAAGTTTTTAGACTTTAATCTTTTGAAAATTTAAAATTTTAATTGTTTTGTTGGTTTTTACTTTTTGGTTGTAATTTAAATGTGTTTGCGAGTGGCAAGACGATGGATTGGGTTCTTTTTTTAAGCCATATTTAAGAAAATTTACAAATAAACATTAGAATTATTCAAAACATAACAGCTGAGATCAAAAGCTTTATAACAAACTTATAAAACATTATAACATGCAGGTATAAGAAACGGCCTCATAGTAGATACAGCCAGAAGAAAGATTAGTATAAAATAACGATTCTGCATAAACACAAGGAAGATCATTACTATCGCAAGAATTTAGGGAAACTTCAAAAATTAAACAAAAAGGAATAAAACTTTGACTTACCTTTAAGTGCTCATGCGTCAGCAATAATCCTCTGTATGTAGTTCTGGTAAAAACCATATTAGGAACCTTCTAGGAAGTCGTAAAAAATCCACCTTTAATTCTAGTAGGTTATCTTAGTTTCATGCCAGATCGCCAGGACCTGAGGTTCCGCACTGAGCATCTCATTCTTGCTGCTTGACCGATGTCTCTGGAGTTTATGGAGAGTCAATTTACCATCTTAGCTTATATAATTTGTAACAAATAGTTTCACCTTGTATGGAAGAAACTTCGACAACCACTTCTCTAAAACACTAATCATACAAACTTTTTTCTGGAGGAACACTAAACTACTCTGCCGGTACGGAGAGCGTTGCAAAGAATTAAAATAAATTATCACATTAGCTTAAACACAACCACTTAAATAAAATTCTAAATGAAAAACATTAGGACTCTCGATAACACTAAATGACGTTCGTCGTTACACTGTCATTAATATCAGGACCACCTAAAAACACAACCTTCCTCGTTGAAATCAAAACTCCGAATGAAATTTAGGTACACAGAAATGAGTTCTGCATACCTGTTTTATATTCCAAGGGGTTAATTCCCAGTGAACGGTACGCTCCTTGTACGATACGCATATATACAACGGTACGCATATATACAATTATTAATTAATTGTATATAATATTGTATAAAATTATATTAATTGTATATTGTATAGTTATATTAATTGTATAAAAATAGCGTACCGTACATTGGGATACAGCCTTCCAAGGAAAACAAAGAGCAACGCTCTCTAGCGGCATTGCGAATGCGTAATCAGGCTGCATTTCTAATCATTTGCATATCTGCTCGACAGGTTTCTTCATGCCAAGTTTTGCTATGATCCCACAATTATTTCCTAATGAGCAAATTTTTATGGCAAAGAGTGTTTCTTTTTTCTGTTAATTTTTGCTGATTTTTTAAGATTAAAGAGCTTAAGGCCCACCAAACTGCAGCCTAATAACCAATTAAATGCATTTTAACGAATTGTTGATAATCAAAAAAGTATTAATCAATAGCTAGGTACTTAATAAAAGTGTTCTGATTGAAGTCATCGCTGATTTCTCTTGCTAATAAATCATAAATCACTGTTGAAAGACATAGTTAAAAATTGATGTAAAACGTTTGGTTTAATGATACGAAACAATTTGTTTTGTTTGATTTTGTGTATCTTGATGAGGTTATTATTAATGCGTGAATTTCAGAACAAGCAACTAAATATTTATTTTCAATAGCATAATTCAATATTAAATAAAAAATTATATAAATAATTTTATAAATATTAATATAAGCGTTTTAGTATAGTAACACTGGTCAGAATAAAATGTCAGATCAAAGTATGAATAGAGGATGAGGCTTTGTACTTGCTCTATTGATTTAATTGTATGAATCTTGGTATAAATATCACTGCAAATATATCCCCGGAATTTATAATGAAATATTAAAAGCCAATTCATTTCTGCTATAAGCTATGGTTATTTGTTCACTCTGCATTGTTTATTAATAAATATTTGATGTGATCACGTTAACAATTAAATATCCATCATTAAATGTTACATAATAAATATTTTTATTGCTTCTGTGGTTTGGCAACACTACAGAATATACTTAGCTATGAATTAGTTGAAATTGGTGGCAATACTTATACCGGATTAATTTTAACTTTCTTTTCTTATTGTCCATTGTTTATTTCGTCGTAGGTACACACGTGTTTCATTTTAGTTATGTGTTATTTTCATTAATCCTTTATTGTATTAGACAAAATTTTACCCTTCATTCACGTCTTAAATTCTCCTGCATTTATTATTAGTAAGTATGTTACTTACTTGTCAAAGTATTCCCCGGCATTCGCTAATTAAAGCGGGGCTTTTTATGGCTCTTATATAATTTAATATGGCAGAGATATACATTATTTGATTCAACGAAAGTAACTTATTTTGATTTTATATTGGGTTTATAATGCTGCTACTCCATAGGTTATATTTAAATAGTATTAATTTTGATATTTTCTATACCAAACGAATTGTGGAGTGAGCCGTTGTTAAAATGTTGAATTACTATTCCGCCTTAACTTTCTTTAATGATTTTAATTAGATTTCATTACTTTTTAAAACATTAATTTATAACTTAAATGAAATAATTATTAAAGAGGTACTTAAAATGAACAAAAGTTATAAATACTATTATAATTTGTCCAACAACATCCAATTGTTTTCTTTAAAAGTATTGTTTTTTCCATTTTTCTAGGAATTTTTTGCTTTTTTTTAGAAGTTAAAATATATCAAATATAAAAATTATTTCCTTCATTATTTTTCTTTTAAAATTGGGAAAAATTAACTATATGTTTATTAGTATTATCTCCAATCAAAACTAAATTTGGTATTCTATTTCTTTGCTACAAGCATATCAAAATAAATAATGAAATGCATTATATTTTTGTTAATAAAACAAGTAATGTTTAATAATTAATATTTAATTTTATTAATTTGGGTAGTAAGTCTGTTTTTATTGGAATTGTATTATATTGTATGTAGGTTTAAGGTGTATAATAAATTTGATCCACATTTGTTATATGGAAAGCACCATTTTTAATTACTAATATTTTAAACATTGGTGTAAATGTACCTGCTTGGTGTTAACTGATCTATGACTCTGATGGTGTATTTTTCGTCTTTGTATTTGTATTGGTCTTTAGTTATGTATTTTATTTTATTTTTTTTTAATATGTTAGTTTTGTGAAATGAAGTATAATGTATAGAATAGTAAGTAAATAATCAAATATTTGTAATTTACAATCTTGCGCTAGTTAAAATTTCAGTATTCAAAGTTCAACATTGAACACAGCTGGTATTTTAAAAACTGGATTTTGTGCAAAAGGATGTAATTTAGGCTGGTGAGATAATTGCAGCACTTGATGCCAAAATTAGAAATTAGGCCAAACCCATAGCAGCTTGTAAAATTTTATCCAAAATTTAAAATATTTGTCTGCATATTGCTTGATTTATTATGTATTCAGTGTCAAATCAATCCTCAGAATTGTAGGATATTCATTTAAAAAAAAAAAAAAAAAAATCTTAGAAAGTTATTGATGAAATTTGCTTTTGAATATTTCAAAGTTCATATTATTGTTTTCCTAGTAGCAAAATGTATATTGAGCTTTTCCTTGAAGTTAATAGATAGGACATCTAATAAGAAAGTTATTATCAAACCCAATTTAATCTTTAAAATATTCTATATCAATTAGATTGTTTAATTTTTAGGGTGTTTGAAATATATTTCATCGAATGGAAAGGCTTGGAAATTTACTTAGATGTAGACTAAGTTTTTAAATATTCTGTAAAATGTATTTTTTTAATAAATCACTTGCTTATTTTATAAATTTCTTACAAAGAGAGAAAGAAAATTGTTAACCTATAAAATTATTAATAAGTTGAATTATGATAACTATAAGCTCTAATCCTGTCTAATTATTGCTTACTTTTTCTTAACCTTTACTATCAAACGGATGCCGAAGATAATTGCCAAGTTAAACTACTATACATATAGTTGGTAGTTTTTTTTTTTTATAATGTGACTGCCTTTAATGTGGCCGAGACACTTCTTTTTCTTGCAGATTTCTTAAAGGAACAATTCTATAAGGCATGTTCCTCAATGACTAGCTGTACTTTTACTGTTTTTATTTACTTAAAACTTTGCTTATCTATATGTGAAGCAATACATATGTTTGAAATGAAAATATATTATTATGTAGTTAATTATATTCTACAAATAGTCTTTTGAAGTGCTTACAAGAGACCCCTTCACTTTGAATATAATACTTATTGCTTTTTGTTATGAAAGTGCCAAAAATTAAAAGGTGTATTAATTGTAAGTTTGAATTATAGATACTAATGTAAAATGTATTAGGTGTCAAATCGATCCTCAGAATTATAGGAGAAACAATTTTTTTAATCTTAGAAAGTTATTGATTAAATTTGTTTTGAATATTTAAAAGTTAGTTATTCTTAAGATTATTATTAAAAAATTTTTTTCTTTTAGGTTATTGAAGTTATGTCTGAAACAATGGAAGTAAGTAATTCTGTGTTTTAGAAAACTTCACTAAGATTTTTAGAGATTTTTGTTCATTGACTTTATTGTTTGAAATTTTATTTCCAGTTGTCATTAATATAAAAAATCAGTATGATATTTGAGTGTAGAGAAATTTTAGATTGTTTTGCAATTAATATATTGTTTTATTACTGCTTCAAATTTCTTTATAAATATGAAAAGAAAAATATGTATAAAATTACTTAAATCATTCGCTACTTTCATAGTTTAAGATTAAAGTCTTTTGTAAATTAATAAAACTTATTAGTTAATCTTCCATTATTGGTGCACACATTAAATTTGGTGATTGGTGAAAGCCCTAGGTTTACTAGGGCAGAATCACAATATTTTCTGCTTTATTCTAGCAGCAGCATATCTTCTCTTAATCAGTAATTTTACTGAATAAAAAGAAAGGCTATTCAAAGGTTTCTGAAGGACCCTTGCACCTTTCTTCAACAAAAATCTGCCTAATTTCCAGGACTCTAACCTTCGTTAATTAAAATTTAAAAAAAAAACTGCTTGATTTATTATATAAGTATCAGCTATTGATTTTATAATGCTAATGTCTTAGTCTTATTTAATATTTACTTTTTCAATATATTTTGACAAATCTGTATTGCTTTTGCGTTCTCTTGAATTTGGCGTTCTAAATGTAAATTCAATTAAAAGAATTTAGAGTAATACAAATCTCTTATCAGAGGATAAATATTTACTTCTACAGTTAATTGAAATTACTTGATAGAAAAATTATTCAAAGTAATTTTTAAATTTTCTTCTTTACTAATGTTACTTATCTGCTGTTAAAATTATTTTATTAAGATTTTGTTGAGTTATTTCAAATAATTTGATATTCTATAAAAGTGATTTAAGTCACAACTATGGGTTTTATAAATTTTTGGGTATAAATGCATTCATAATTTCAATGCTTTCTAAAATAGGTATCAACTACTGGGTCCAATGGCACCGTTAATGGTGAAGTTCCAACTGAAAAGGAAGCAGAATTTGATAGCAAAGGTAAATACTGCTTCCGTTGCCAGAAGGAGATGGATGGGTTGACTACATACCGTCCTGAAGAAATGACTTCCAAAGATTACTATTTTGATTCCTATGCTCATTTCGGAATACATGAAGTACGTTAACTAACCTCTTATTAAATTTTTTAATAAAGAACTGTATTCTTTTTGTAGGAATGTGATTTTGTTGAAATAAAATATTTAAATTAAATGGATTTTTAAATAATTGTTACAATCATCTTTGCATTTCTAAAATTCATTACAAAAGTTGTATATTTCCATTTAAACCATTTTTAGCATTTAATGTTTTGCTTCTGTTCCTAATTATAATTCTACACATGATTCTTTCTGTGAGAAACCAAATTTTTTAAAATTTAATTTGAATGAAAATTTGATAAAATTATTTTAATGGAAAAAACCTTTTTTTTTTTTAATATATAAATTTAAATGTATTAATGATCAAATTTCCAATTTAAATTTTTTGTCTGAATTTAAAATATATTTGTGGTACCTAAATATTTTTCAGATCTTTTAGAACTACTATTTACATTACTTATGAACAATAAATGTTTACTATTTTTTTTAAAACTAAAAATTTTTTAATGTTAATATAAATTTCAAAGTGCTATGGTTTTATGTTACACATTTCTTTGATAATCAACTTTGTAAACTTAATGAAAAGGCAATTGTAAGAATGTTCTTTAAAATTATTTTTCCTCTTCCAACTTATTGCCACTTTCAGTTTTATGAAAATAAACTAATTAAATTTTAATCTAAAAAAAAATAACTGCTTAAATTATATGGAATTGATTTATACTTTTAGATAAATAGTTATCTGATTTTTAGTGCTTTCTCATGGGATCTAAGTTTTTGTGGTGAGATGGTTTAATTTAAATGTGGGAGGTCATATGATAAAGTATTTGGAAGGGGAAAGATTTGCAATTTTAACTAATTACAGGATATTTGGTAAGAATTGTCTAATAGTTTTAATATTTTATATATATATATATCTGTAGTAGGCAGCATAATTACTACAAATACATTTTAGTTACTTTGCTACTTTATAGTAAAAACTTAAGATTTGTCATGCTATGGGTTAATCTTATGGTAAAATTGTTTTGCTTGGTAAAGATTTAATAAAATTATCAATACTGTTACACAATAATAAACTTGATTGTCTAATCATGCAAGGAAATATCATTAGATTTATTATGTCAAGACTTAGCATGATTAGATCGCATTAAGAGAATGGATGGAAATAAGGGTTTGATTTAGAAACTTTTAGATAAACCAAAAATCCCAAGAGAAATAGATGGTTTGTTTTGAAAATAAAGACTTAAAATCTTTATTCCAAAAACAGGAAGGCATAGAATGACAAGTTGAAGTTAAAACCTGTTATGTATTAAAGAATTTTGATATAATGATATTGATTATAGTATAGCATCCTCTGTCTATGCTGAAATTATATTTGAAGATGGTTTTGAAATAAAAGGAAGATTCAGTTATAAAAGAAAATTATAAAAAGATTTTAAACATGTTATGGCCAATCTGTTGACAATAGACAATTTATAACAAATCTTAAGAATATTTGATAAAAATTATATTTTATGTTCTTTTTTAGGAAATGTTGAAAGATGAAGTTCGAACTTTGACTTACAGGAATGCCATGTATCACAATAAGCATTTATTTAGAGGAAAAACTGTTCTTGACATAGGATGTGGTACAGGTATTCTATGCATGTTTGCTGCTAAAGCTGGAGCTGCAAAAGTTATTGGAGTAAGATAATTTTTATGTATACATGATACATTTTAATTTAAGGTATTCTTAATTTAGATGCTTGCACATATTTTTATTGAATTCTGTGAATTAATGCATATTTACAAAAATTTTATAGTAGATTTTGGTAACAATTATGTAATAACTTGTTAAAAAAAATTCTGGGATAGATTTTTAAAACTTATTTTGCTTTTGATTCCAAGTTTCAGTGAGTTATAAAACAAACTTAATTTTTAATTTTCCGAACTAGTCGCCAAACAGTTAGTGTTTTGTTCTTCGGTTTAATGGTTGGCAAGTTTGAATCCTACTTTACGCATGAATGTTCGTAGTGTTCAAAGTCTAATTAGTCTTCATGTGCAAAATATAATGATTGAATGATGAACAAGCTAAAAATCTTCAATTGTAGTATTTAAATGAAGGTTCCAGATTTATCTTGTTGCTCAAGCCTTCAATCTTAAACAAAACTCATTTTCTTTTTAGTGAATGCTTGGAAGTTTTCAGAATTTCCTCTTCCAACCTAGAATAGCCCATAAATAAGGTTCTTCTGGAATGTGATATGTGTTGTATGTAAAAAAAGGCTTTAGCCTTAATTTTTCAATCATGTGTATCATCTATCTTTTAGTTTTTGTCAAAATTATTTTTCCATAGTTTAAACTTGACAAAGTATTAATTTAAGAACTATGTTTTGTCCCTCATATTTTAATTTTTTACTGTTTTGATAAATTTCGTTATTTAAAATAAAGCATTTTTCCATCTTTCTCATTAAATTCTAAATGATAAAGGAGATGTGTAATATCATAAAATTTTAAATGATAAAACTCATGATATTTTTAAAGTGCTCATACTTGCAATTTTTTTTATTTTTAACAAAAATATTAAAAATTTTACACTACACAATCCATATTAACTACAATTTATTTAATCATATCAATTTTAGCATTGTGAACGAATTTTTTCTTTTTTATTTACAGGTTACAAATATATATTCACTTTAAATAAGTGTCTTTTATTTTTTAGAAGTATTCATCCTAGTAATATTTATTTAATATATATCTAACTTTTTTGAAGAACTTTAATTTTGTTTTTTGTTAAATAGAAATACAAGTAAGTCATCTTTAAAATTAAAGAATAGAGCGTGTCTCTAATTATTTTTTCTCTTTGTAGATTGAATGTTCAGGAATAGTTGAACATGCTGAAAAAATAACCAAAGAAAATAGATTAGATCATAGTAAGTTCTTTATCAAATATTATTAATAACTTCTAAAATTCTGTGGTTAAATTTATAATCAAATATTTATGCTTAAACAAATATGAAGTTCTTTAGATTTGTATCAAACTGAATATTGAATAATCAGTATCCTGACATTCAGTTCAATAGGTTGTGGTTTCAGTTTGGTTGCAAATGTTCCTATGAGCTTAAAATTCCATTTGCTGCACGTTGTTGTAAACTCACTGTATTGTAAGCCTGTATGTTACTGCATTGTAAGCCTTTTTTGATATGATTATCAAAAAAAAAAAAAAAAAAAGCTAACAATACAGTGACAAAACTTTAAATACTTTAGAGATAC
>JAPDSC010064219.1:46246-91059 GCA_026290005.1 Latrodectus geometricus
TTGTCATATAAATAGAAAGATTTATATAACCATTTTAGCTACCCATATCTTAATCCAATAAGTTGTATTAAATAAAATTAATTCAACTGTTTATTTTATTTTTATCAAAATGATTTAATTGCTTATTGTAAATGGTAATTTTTTTAGGATTTTCACTCTATTAAAGATTTAAAATTAGTTGTCTTAAAATTTTTGAATGATAAGTAATCTCATCTAGTGTAAGGTACTAAAGATTCTTATTGATAGCTATGAACTCTTTTATGTGAAAATCTATTAAATTTCAGAAACCAGATGGTATGATGTTTCCTGACAGAGCAACATTATTTATATGTGCTATTGAAGATAGACAATACAAGGATGAAAAGATCAATTGTAAGTACTTAAAACACACAATTTGATTGCAGTTTGAACATAGTGTAGTTTTTCTTGTAAGAATCTTTTACAAATTCTTAGTAGCATCCTTTTTAATATAGATTGCTTCTGCATGCATTTAAGTTCTCTACATTTAAAGATTATGAAATTCAATTCTGAATATTTCATTTAATGTACTGTGATTGAAATGTCTAATAATGTTCAGCAAAATAAAACATTTTGTTTTTGCTTGTGTGTTTCTTCACACTAGGTTCTCATCAGTTTCCAATTATTTGGTAATTTTTTTTCTGAACTTATTTTTCAAAATTTTGCTTAGTTTTCCTGGTGTCATTAAAGAACCCTTATAATAAAACTAAATTTTAATAACTTAATGTTGCCAAAATTGGTCTTTTTACTGTCCACTTTTTATAAAAATTTTATGCCATGTTCTTTGAAAGTTACTTTAATTCATAAAAGTAAAACGGATATAATTTTTAAGTTATGTTTTGCGATTTTTTTTTTACAAAGTTTAATCCTTTATTTTTCAGGGTGGGATAGTGTTTATGGTTTCAACATGAGCTGTATTCGAAAGGTGGCAATTTCAGAGCCATTGGTGGATGTAGTCGATCCAAAGCAAGTGGTGACTAATGTTTGTCTCTTGAAGGTAAGAAAATCATTTGATTTAAAGTTTTCAAAAAATTAGGTTTTGCACATCATAGAATAAAATCTAGCTATTTAACTATTTTAAAAAAAACTGCTGATTTACTAAGAAAGAAGAAATATTCCTGCTGAAAAATAACAGGTTTGTTAGATGTGTATACAGAGGTTATATATATGGAAAACATGTTTAAAAATTGATTAGGGAATAAAATCTACTCTTTAAAAAGTGTTGATTAATTGAGGCGGGAGAAATTGGCAAGTTATGTATATATTTTTTATGTATAATTATAAATTCAAGAGAATATTGAGTATTTAAATGTAGGTTTGACAGTTGTTTAATTTAATATATAAATATCAAAAACTGAAATTTTTAACCTACTATTTTTAGCACTCAAATTACTTTTCTTCACTAGAAGTTAAATATTTTTCATGGTACTTTTTCCCGAAAATAACCTTTTAAAATTTTTGAAAATATAAATGTCTATTCTCTAGGATGTCATCAGTATTATGTTTAGTAGCACTGAAATGGGAAATATTCCTAATCGTTGTACATTAGAGGGAGAAGTTGTCATATAGGTAGATGAACACTCAAGTCTTCTGTTCAAGAGTTTATGGGTTTGATTCCTATTTTGGTCATGGATGTTTGCTGTGGTTCATAATACTCTTTAAAACTTAATCTCTTTGAGAATTGTATGTTGAATTAGCCTTTGTGTGCAAGAATCTACCATTGACTGGTAAACCAAATCTTGTTCTAGATGTAAAAAAAGGCTGCTTTAATTGTACACAAATTTCCTAATTATTTTTATGTAACCATATTTATATTTCATCAATATTGTAGTTCAAATCAAATTAAAGTTGTAAGGAAGTAAACTTACTTAGAGTATATTATAGTATAATATTGAAAGTTCAAAGGCTACTCAGGCTTGCCTTGCAATACCATCATACAATCTTGATTAAGTATATTAAAAATTGCTGCAGAGAGAAGGGGAGGGGGTTGTTTTTGAAATGCTAATTGTAATGCAACTGTCAGTACTTGTTTTATTAAAAAATTAGCCTTCATTGATTATTATAAAACTATATCGCCATTACGTTTTTAATTTGAATTATTTGAAACATTAAAAATATTTATTTTTATGTTGAGAAAAATTCATGCTTAATTTCTTGCAGGAAGTTGATCTGTACACTGTTAAAGTGAATGATTTGAAGTTGTGTAGTCCATTCCACCTCCAGGTTAAAAGGGATGATTACATTCAAGCTTTTGTGACTTTTTTTAATGTGGAATTCACAAAGTGCCATAAGCGTACTGGATTTTCAACAGGTAAGAGGTCTTTTGAAATATTTGAAGCTTGAAATAAGATTAATGATTTAACTACGCAGTAATATTAGAAATGCTTTGTTCTTATAAAGTTAATTTTCAAGAATTTCTTTAAAATCTAATGATTAAAATAGGATTGTTTACATTTGTAAGTGTTATATTTGTGTAATAATTCAATTAAAAAATTATAAGTTGCTCTAGGTTAAGTTTAGAATTATTCAAAACTGTTGATAGTATCAGTTATACTTAAATATACTTATGAACTCTGGCTGATAGTCCTTGGCGCAGCATGTCCAATTTTGGACCTTGCGCCGTTAAACCCAACCAACAACAACTGGCTGATAGTCCACAATTCCAGGATGTAACTTTCACTCTATACGTTGATATATGTTCTAGTTTAAAATTTATTTTTTAAATTGTAGCTCTTGATTGAATAACCATGAAATCAAACTACATTATATTATAGGTAGAACATTTTCATTATAAATGTGACATTTCTATATCCTTAATTTATTGTTTGTAAAGATATACAAATTTTCCAACTTTAAGGTGAAAAATAAACATTTGGTTCTTCTGATGTAGTGAAATTTAGTAACAAATGTTAGTTATCCCTTTTTTAATACCAACTAATTTTCATTTCAAATTTTTTTGGCAGGGCAGTTTTCTTTGAAGTACAGATTCCCAGTTATTTCCTTTGGTTGCTAATTTTAATGTATGTAAATATGTGTGTTGCAATATATGCTCTCATCAATCTGTTTTGGCTAGGATGGTAGCTGAATGGTTATTATTCTGAGCTTCAGTTCTATAGTTTGTAGGTTTGAGAGTTTCACTTTGGAGTGGGATGTTTGTAGTATCTCAATCCACTTTAAACTGTAGGTCCTGGTCTACCTCTCGTGTGCAGGTGAAAACATTGAATGACTAAAACGAAACTATTTGGTTGGCAGAGTTTCAAAATCTATTTTTGGTGGGATGTTTCAATATGGTCCCATTCTCAAAATAGCCTTGTGTGCAGTGAGTAATTATAAAATGTCAAACCTACCTAGTAAAATGCTATTTTGCTTGTCTCATTCTTTCTAATTTAATTTTTTTTCTCTAAACTACTAAGCTTTCCTTAATGGGATGTTTTTATATCATTAATCTCTAAATTTCTGTCAGTTTTAAATTCTGTTCCTGATGATACTTGGCAACACCAAGCCAGTCTGTCAGAGACTAGATGAAGCAAATCGTACAGAGAGTGTCTTCAGTTTAATAGAGCACCCTCAAACGAAGATGGAAGTATGACTTTTGGCTTATAGATGGCAGCATCATCTGAATCTTCCAATTTAGGGATTGAAACCAGTGAAAATCCATAGCCTGGCTCCAACAGAGGTATTAATTTGCAATGGGAACATGGAGGTCATTGCATGCCAACATATTTTACATGCCACAGTCACCATTAATGAACATGATGGATCTTTGGTTAAGCTGGGATTCGAACTCACCCCTATTGCTAATGAGAATGACACCCTAACCGACCAGGACACCGGGGCCCTGTTAAATTCTATTATACAGTATAGAATTTACAAAAAAAGCTTAAGCAGAGAAACTTGTTATGAATTCAATTCATACTTCATGTGGCACATCAAGTTTCTGCAAATAATTTAATGGTGTTGGAAGTACTTTTATTGTAAATGTTATGTTAAATTATAAAAATTATGTTAAAATTTTAAAAAAATGTTAGAAAAGTAACATTTCCTAAATATTATGATTATGAATAAGTCTGTTTTCAATGTAATAATCATCCATTAAGAGAAGATGTTTTGTCTCAATTATGAGATAAGCTATTGTTAAGGAAATTTTCCCCCTTCATTAACTATTTATAGCAGTTGTAAACTTGATTAAAATTACATACTTAAAAATTCTGACTTTCCATTGGTTCAGGAGTTCCTATCTTGGTCCAGACTTTTGTATTGGCAATGCTCATAAGTTTCTTTTTCAAAAAATATCAGATAAATAATTTTACTTTTAAATATTGTCCATATATAATTAACAATTTAAAATTAATCATATTTAATTTCTTGAAGTTTTAAAAAAACTGAAATGTTTATTTTCAATTTATCATGCCATTCTGTTTTCATTTAAATATGTATTTCAATGGAAAGAATTTGAAAAAAAAGCATATCTGATTAAATTGGTTGAGTAATTAGTGATCTTGCCTTTGATTCAAATGTTCATCAGTTTGATTCCCATCTTGGGGTTGTATGTTTGTAGTAGTTTGGAATCCACTTCCTGAGCTTTTGGTCCCTTGTGTTCAACAAGACCAATAAAGAACAAAATCAAAATTGCCTGCTGGAATTGTCTTATAGAAACAAAAATATTAATGGAAGTCAGTTATTGATTTCAATTACTTTGATTTGCATGTATTTTCTTTACTTTATAATTGAAATATTTTTTAAATTGTAGCTCCAGAAGCACCCTATACTCACTGGAAGCAAACTGTTTTCTACTTTGATGACTACCTGACTGTCAGAAAGGGTGAGGAGTTGTTTGGAATGTTCAAAATGGCCCCTAATGAAAAAAATAAAGTAAGTTTCTTTTATTTTGATGTTTATATTTGCTTGCTTATATCCGATACTGTTTTAATTTGAATTTATTATGTACATGAAGCATTTAAGTTCTGTTCTACTGTCACAAGAACAATTTTGAACAGATCATTCAGTGATGTATTAAAACCGAAATGATTTACTTTGATTATTTGAAAATTTAAGGCTACTTTTGGTTACATCTTACATTTCCCTCTTCTAAGGTTGAAGTAGCTATCAAATGATTAATGCTCTGGTTTTTGGTCCAACAGTTTGAGTTTGAACCTAAATTTAGAAGCATGTTTGTAATGCTTTAAAATCTATTAAACTGAAAATTTCATTTTATTTAATTCTCATGTGTAACAAGACTGATTAAAAAAAAAAAATAAATAAATAAAAAAATTCTATATTTATTTTTTATAACTAAAAGTTGTAAATGTATTTTGAAAAACATTATATAATGAACTAAAATTATAAAGACAATTCTTATTAAAATTTTAAGAGAATAGAAGTATTGCTTAAGCTATGTTAGAAAATTTTTATGTTAAAGATTAATATGAATTAAGTTATATATTTGTATAAGTTTAGTAGAAATTAAAATACTTGTAGCTGCTGGAATATTTTTTCCTTAGAAATTTTATTAAATTAAAAGTAGGTATGAAAGCTAAAGTTGAAATAGTTGACTGTATTAATAATGAGATTTTTTATGAACCTAGTCCACATATATAGTAATCTGTTTTTGTATGAAAAGTCTTGATAAAAATGCTGTTTGACACCATTTTGTAAATAGTCGGTCAATTGGAAGCTGTTTTAAAGGCATTTTAGACAGCACTACATGCTACTTTCTGGGGTAACTTTGCAATTTATGGATTGTATTCATGTGTTAAAGAAATAATGCAGAAAACTCTGAAACACATCTTTTTTAAGTGTGTGGTGGCTTAGCACCCAGATGGTTAATGTTTTGGACTTCTAGTTCAACAGTTTATGGATTTGATTCCTATTTCAAGCTTGGATTTTTGTAGTGTACTTTGAAGTTCATTTTAAACTAGATATCAATGTATTTACAGAAAGCAGATGCTCGGCATCTATTTCCAGTAAACAATGGCTAAAATTGAAGTCTAGAATTTTCCTGTGTGAAGAGTGCAATGAATGTTGTGTTGGTGGCTCAGTATCTAATTCTTCACAATCACTTCATTCAATGATTCTTGAGTTTCTTAAAACTGGCAACTGAATGAATGCTTATAGAATGCTATCTAGCCTCCAGTCTCCAGAATGGACAATAGACTAACAAATTAACCATTCATAGTGTCCTTATGCCATTAAAACTTTATCATCCACAGAATAATTTCATCATATTGATATTAAAGTCCATCTAAAAAGTGCTAAGCCCTGTGTGTGGTGAGGTTCGTCACATCAACGATTTGGATAGTAAAAAGTATCAATAGTAAAATATATTAAGCAAAAGCTCAGCATTTAGTTTTAATAGTGTGTTATTAAAATGCTTACTTTTATATTTAAGAGGAACTTAAATATTTTTTTTTTTTTTTTTCGAAAATCATTGCATCTGTAGTTTTTCTCATTGTGGTAAAACAATATTCTATATTTAAAAAAATAGGCTGTATCAGAATTTTGTTATTCAAATGATTGATTTCTTTTGCAGAGAGATTTGGACTTCACCATTGAGGTTGACTTCAAAGGCGAACTTAATGACTTGAGTGAGACTTTCGTTTACAGAATGCGTTGAATTGAATGTCGTGTCCTGGGCTGTATATTTTGTTTTAAATTTCATCTTTTTAATTTTATTTCTTTGTCATTAATTAATCTGCGATTGCAGCAATCTTGATCCGAAAATCAATGCACCTCATAAGCTATTTATTGACTGCATTTCAAACAAGGAATTGCGTAAATAAATATTTTATACTGATTATTAAAGTCATTTGTAGCTACAGTAGTTCAGTGAAATGATCCTTTTACAGTCAGTGTGGCTACACTGTAATCTCTTTCTAAAATATTAATCTAGTAATTATGTAAATAATGGTATGAAAAAATTCTGAATCTGTAGACTATATAAATTGATTTTATGTTAATTTTATGTGGAAATCTTTTTGCATTTATATTCTTTAAATATGTAAATTGGAACTTCCTGAACAATGCATTTATTGCAAACTTGAACTGTTATATTGTAATTGATAATCTAAAAACATCATAGGTGAAATATGGCAACTGTTAAATGTCAATTTTTAATGTTAATGAAGCTGAAATTCTTAGATAAATTTAGAATTTAGATAAAGGGTTTTTACCCTGTATTACTTCTCTTACCTATCATTTTTTATCAATTTTTTATTCTTTGTAAACTTCTTGGATTATTTGTAATTTGTATTTTTACAACACATAAAGAATGCACAAGTGAAGCATTTTGTGATAATTACTAAAGTTGTAACACTCACTGTGTGTTTCAAAGTGTGAGAGTTAATAAAAAAATAATTGCTCTTTGCTTGTTTAAATTCTCAGTTAAGTCTAAAAATAAAAATGATTTAAATCAGTGCATGTTAAATGTAAAAATTCCATGTCTTGTGAATAAATGTTTTGTTGTAGCAAGTTTTTACATGTGTTGAATGTTTTATCATTTACACTGTAGCTATAGAAATCAAGATAGAAGTTTTAGATTATTAATTAGTAATAAGCAAACCTATAAATCTTGGAAGATTTTTTTTTAATTTAAAAATATATAAATATAAACTTTGATTTAGTGTTTTCTAAGTAGTCTCTTAATCTTCTGTTTTGAGTTGTAATTTTTGTCAACATTTATAATTAAGTAATCAAGACAGGTTAACTGTATTTCTGTGTGTTATTTAGATAATTGTTTTGTTGCATCTTTTATACTATAACTTAAAGCAGTGTCTAAGTTCAGAATTTGTTGAAATATTTCTCTGGTCTAAAAAGTGTTTTGAAATCAGTCATGTTTTGTATTAATGAATCTAGAAATATAAGTTTTAATTAAAATTTTTATAAACTTCTGATTTTATAAATATCAGTTTTCTGTTTTATGAATAAAATTTATAAGATTTTTAAAGTTACTTTTCTAGTGTATTTTTGGTTCATATTCATAAAATTATTTTTTTTTTAAGTTTGAAGTGTTTTTTCCTTTACTGAGTAAATTTAAATAATTGTTTCAACAGTTTAAAATGACCTTTCTTTTTGCAAATGACCAGCTCCTTTTTTAAAAGCTTTTTATGTAAAATTGTGTTAAAACCTTTGTCTAGAAATCTGGTAAATATTCATTGCTTAATTACTTTTTGTAAAATATTTGCAACTAATAAAATTCGAGAAATATTTTTCAATCTTGTAGTATTATATTGATTTTTATAATAATCCATAAAGCAATGTTGGTAGTTTTTAAAGAATGTAAGTGTGCCAAAATATTTATCCAGTAGTGTAATTTATTTCCCTTATGTTTGGATTTGCACAATTTGACTTCCATACTTCCAAGTTCCTTTAACACAACTCTTGACTGCAATTCCACTGTTTACTCTAAATCTGTTTCAGTTGAATTAAATTTTGTTTTATATAAAGAAAACTTATTCACATTCTCATTATACTCACTGATAAACATTTTTGTTAATTATGCATAATAACTGGAATTACAGATCCAGTTCTGTACTTTTCTTTGTAATATTTTGAGGTAAGATTATCTGGATGAAATGTTAAACTGAGTGTTTTAAAACAGTTGTATGTCTCCTATGCTGATCTTGTCATTCTTGTAAACAAACTGTTTCATTAAAATAATTGCATACATTGTATATGTGTTTCTTCTTTTTCTAAAATATAAAACAGTTGCATGTAAAGTTCCATTAATGATAATTTATACCATGTTTTTACAGATTTGAGGTAAAGACCTCTTCAGGTTTATCACCAAATTTATAGTTATTGGGTTTAATTTTCCCCTTGAGCCTGGGTGGTTGGTGCTTTGGCTTTTTATTCAACTGCTTGTAGCTTCAAAATCCCACTTTGAAATGTAGGTCCTGGTCCAAATTAGACCTTATATGTAAAAACTAATCCCGTTCAAATTAGTGAAATCTCCTCTTGGCTACAAAGTTGGACACCTTGGCAAAAATTAAAAGAGCTTTGATCTTTGGTTATAATGTATTCAGCTCTTATCTCAGTTCATTTTAATCTAATTTTGCCCTTGTTTTGCTAAAAGTGTCCATGGAGCATTAAATAAACCAAATTATTTTTCAAAATTATCCCCTAATAAAAACCAAAATCATTCACAAAAATAATAGAAATATTAAATTTTTTTTAATTTAATGTTTTATAATCTGCAAACAAAAACAAGAAAATCAACGAAATATCTATTTTAATACTTTTGTTAAATTTTTAAATCATAATTTAAGAGATCCCATTTGATTTCATATTTTACAGGTATTTTGAAATATAATTGATTTGTGCATGCAATGTTGCAAAATTTCAAGTTTTTATTTTTTGTATTTTCTAGTAATTTTAACTAATACCATGGAGATTCATTTTTTTTTCTTTCAGGCCAAACATACAAACTTCATGAGCCATTGCTTTCAGTATTTCATTAATCTTGTATAGATCAGATAAAAATAAATCGAATGTGCTATTTAGTACTTAAAGGTTTCCTTTAGTTTTAACTTTTATTTAATAATTTCAGGGCTCCTTTCATCATTATCCAATGATTTTCCTGACTTGCTAGATTCTTTTGGCATAGTATATCCTTTTCTGGACTTTGTGCCAGGAAAAGACACACATCCTTTGATTTTTTTTTTATTGAAAGGGGCTTGGGAAAAGGTACACGCTTAAAATTGTATTAGATTTAAATATAACTGTTTCGTTCGAAAGAAGCTACAAATGTTGTGACTCTCCTAACACAAGTGAATTGCGCTTAGAATACCTATTAAGGCGATTCCAAGAAATGCTCAATCCTGGGTGGTTGGTTGAGTTTTATGGCGCTAAGTCCAAAAAAGATAAGCTGCGCCAGGATTACTCCTGGCGAAAGTACCTTAAGGCATGCTATTGATTATACTCTGATGCATGAGCAGTAAAACGGGTCAAGGAATTCCACATAAAATGTGCTTAAAAAATGTATGATTTCAACATTATGGGAATTATGTATTTTTAATTCAAAGGATTTACGATTCCTTTATAAAAACGATGATTACCCAATCATAAAATTAAAAAAGTTATGTGACAAAGATTAGATTAACACATTGCTGAAGAGCCAATCACGCGCCAGGGCGTGATGTGTGGTAATGTCTTAGTAGCCAGTCACGCGCTGGCGCGGAATCCACTTTTGATTGTTCATTCTCTAGTTTATCTGGCAATGCTTGTAGGGTATTTCTGCTGGTATTGGCATGGAGATATGATTAGAAACTATTTGTAAATATTTAATTTACAGATATAAAATAATATTTCATTAATAATTTTAAATCATTTTTCCAATTATTAGTATGTTTGCTTCTGGGTACAATCTACTTCGATGTCAAGGCATTAACTATCAACCCAATCTCTAGAGACTGGCAGTCAATGTATTAGGGGAAAAGAAATCCATTATTTTCGATGTGGATTATTATTGCGATCGATATCTCGTAAAATATCGGTCAAACATTTTCAGATTTATGCTCATTGGAAAGATGATGTTTCGCACTAAACTCTTACTGCTTTTTATTTTGTCCCTTCAGTTGAGTTACAGGGTGGTAAAATGGAAATCAGCAAAGAGAAAATTCGGTACATTTTGCAATTTTTCAGTTCCAAACTCGTGTCGAAAAGCGAAAATGCATGCCAGATGGCTGAAATTGTAGCTGATGTATACGGTCGCGATACTGTAACAGCCAATTACGTGAAATTTCGGTTTAACCGATTTCGCTTTGATACATTTGTTGAAAATGCGCCTCAAGCAGGTATGTCTATCATCGATAAAATCACAGAAATGATCAACGTTGACCGGCTTGTTTATCAGTCGCAGCAATCACTAGGGAGGTAAAAATCAACCATAAAACAGTTGTAAACTATATAAATAAAACAAGTTTGAAGCATATTAACTTGAAGTTCACATAAAAATAATGAGTTTCTTTTTCCCCCAACCTAATATATGAAAGTAAAAGATTAATAAATATGATTTCGCGTTAGAGATTTTTCAAAATTTCATTTCCTAAAATTTAGTTAAAATTAACATAGTGTCCATGGAATCAAGTTAGGGACCAGCCACTAATTCGTAAAATCATGAGTATTCATAAATTAGAAGTTCATAAAAACGAGCGTCTGCTGTACCTGCTAAGATATTCCGTTCCATACTTATTTGTAGCATATTAGCGTTCGCCTCGCGTATCAGCCGTAGTCGGAAAAAGTGAACGGATTGCTGTGTTTATATCACACTAGTCCCATAATTAACTTTTATTTTGTTTGTCCATCTGAGATAATCTTTTACAAGCGGGAGATAATTAGACTCCCGCTTGCAAAAGTTAGGTTTTTCTTGATTTGTCCAATTAAATGGACTGGTTTGCTTGTCGCTCAACGATCAGTTTTTGCACATGATGGCCCATTAGACCTGCGTATCGCCTATAATTTATGTAGCATAAAAATAACGTATTTTTTCGAACCCACGAACTGTTGAACCGAATATAATCAAATTGATCCCATTTACTATTTTTGAAAAATTATTGTTTAGTAAGCTAATCGAGATATAGTATTACCAATGATAACCATCTTTTGCTTTTTCACCTTTATGGTCTTTTTTCCAAGTTAAAAAATGTTTTGTAATAAATGGAATATATTTTCATTATTTCAAGTATTTATTGATTCGTCGTAACAAACATCTCAAGTATATACTTTGGCTTCCTCAGACCTTATATTTACTCTTCTATTCCGCGAAATTATAATAATTCAACTGGAATTTATTTCTCGATTCGTCTATGGATATTTTATAAACTAAATTTCTAAATTGAGAGGGAATTAAAGACTACAGACTAACTTGTTTCCATTCGTTAACAAATAATAGCTCTGATATTCATGCTGTATGTGACAAGAAATTTTTTTTTTTCCAATCTTAATCATAAATCTACTCACTGTAAATCAAAATCATTTAAATTCTTTTTTTTTTTTTTTTTTTTCCGTATTTTGAATACAAATATACCGGGAGAATTTGAATATTCTTGCTAAGAAATAATTTTTTATACAGATTTTTATCACGAGTAACTAAATTGTTAAGAAAAACAATTTCAGGTATTATCACAAAAGATTTTTTAAAATAATATTCAATTGAATTAGATAATTTTTATAATATAAAATTTATGAAAATATGATGCACTGAAAAAAAGATATTACTATCACAATCAAAACTGAAATCACTTTCAGAATCTGATAAATCATCATGAAAATACAGTTAATCACTCAACGTTTTCCAGCAATCATTTCTGATTATGGGGAAAAAATGGCAATTTTTTTTAATGGACAGTACCGACATTTATTGGTCAAAACCTAAATTAAACATCCAATATAATTTATTTTCCTGGTCAAAGGGTAAAAAGTCAAACAAGTGGTTAATGATGAACATTTTATGGAATTTGTTCTTTACCTTTAGAAAAGCTATCATAACTACTTTTCATTTCTGATTACTAATAACTATTTACAATTAAAAAAATTCTATTGTAGTATGGCATCAATTGAAAAATTGTATACTTTTCCATTTGCCTTTGTAGGTTTTAAAACGAATAACATTTTATTCGCAAACTCGAAATTCAGCTGTCTGGATTTTTCTTGTATTTACAAAATAGCTTAAATTTTGAATAACTTTTGTGAAAGAAAAAGCAAATATTTATGAAAACAATAAAACATTTTATTCGAGAACACATTAACAGGGTAATTGCATCACATAAGATCCAGTTTTACAAAATGTACACAACACTGATTTTAAGTCTTTGAAGCCAACAAAAATAAGCTATACACCAACGGGTTCTTCCGATAAATTATTTCCACCTTCAGCATGCAATAAATATGTACATATCGAGTGAATTTTTTTGTTTGTTCTGAAATATTCCTCCCCTTTCCAAGAATTATACAACTCTCGTTCAAGATGAAGACACTGTAACGTAAATATGTAAAGATTCAAAAAAAGAAAAATCATATGTCAGATTTTAGTGTCTACAGAATTAAGTCATTCGTTCTAAACAACATTCTCTCATTTAGCACCAAATAATGCCAATAATAAGTAAATATTAAAATGTGCTGACTGTATAAAATGGCTATTAAAGCAGCCAGTACTTTTAACTCTTATTTATTTTTACGGCGCCTGCGATAAATCACCAAAAAATGTAAAGCATCGCCAATTAAGTTGACTGGCAGAAACGGAGAAAGAACTGGCGCCATTTAATTGCGTATTCTACTGCTTACATACAAGATGTTTGAAAAGTTGAGGACACTAATAATCAACCGACACACATTGCAAATAAATTCTTCTTTATTTGCAAAGTGGCGAAAACACCTTCGTAAAGATGATGTCCTTAATAAAAATAATCACAGAATTATGGCAACTGTAAACTGTTTACAAACAACAAACATTCAAAATAAAAGCTACACAGCGTTGATCTTGGCGCCGTTCCGACAAAGGGGGCCGTAAAAATAAATAACATAATTTTTTACATATGTAAATATAATACGATCCTTAATTTTATAATTGAAAATATTGTAAAATACTGTGAATTACAGCTCACAAAGTGCAAATATTTCAAACACTGAACACTTGTTTCTACATGACACTTTGCTAAAACAATCTAAACACACAATCTTAGAATAAATTGAAGATTATTAAATTATGACTTAATACACATGGCATATATTGATACAAGTTAATTACACATCACTAATGCACAATAAAACAATACACAGTTATAGCAAAATAAATAAGTTATCACAGTAATAAAACTGAAGAAAATATTTCTCATATAATACACAGTTAATATGTAAAACAGTTTCATTAAAAATAACAGAGCAAATAAGAAAAAATATTAAGATATCTTTAATAAAAATGGAAACAAATTAAGTTTTAAAAGTACTTGTTAAAGTTTAATAAATATTATTTTACATTATTTTTTTCCTCTTTCAGTATATGAAAATACTTTGTCCTTTAAATTTATAGCATAATATATTAAAAGAGGATCCTAAAATAAAAATTATGCAAACATTAATAAATACAGTATTTTATTAAACAACATTTATATACTATAATCATTTGAATTTTACTGAACATTGAAAAAATTAGAAATGATGTAACATATGTAATGTTTATACTATAATAATTTCATATAATATAAAAAATACAGAGTAAAAATAAAAATGAGCACATATATTTTATTGCTCTTCTAGGAATGTTTTTTTACTTTAAATAGAATCACATGATCAGCAACAAGAATTTTGTGAAGGCAAATTAGCAACTTCTTAAGACCAAAAAATTAATCTTTTTTTAAATTAAATTAATAAGGGAGTGCTTACTCTTCAACTGGTCAAAAAATTTTTATAGGTTAAAGAGAAAAAATATCAAATGAAATTATAAATGACAAAAGACTTTCAGAATACTGTGCATACTAAATCATACATTTAAGAAAATTGTATGTATAAGCTACAATTAAACATTATCAGTATTAGAATAAAATATAATATCCGTGGGATTATTAATGAATTTTATTTTTAGAATTTATGGATAAGAAGAAATTTAACATGATTTGAAAAATTTGTATACATATTCAAACATTACCATTATTTTAAGAATGTAAGCTACAAATATTAAAAGTACATGTCTTGTACTTCAATCATAAAAATGAAAGTTAATTTGGGCTAAATCCCATAGGCAAATCAGTCGCAGGCTTTCTAAAAAAGTTCACTATAAAATGCACAGCAAAAACTTATGTATACAAAAGAAAAATTTATTTAAATGAAAACAATAAATTTATAGAAGGAATATTAAAAATGGATGATTTAACCAAACAAAATATGATAAATTATTTTTCATAAACAATAAATACAAATTATTTTCGAAATATAAACATTTTCATCCTCATTTTTAGTTTTCGGCAGAACTGAATAAGGTTTCAATTTTTCTTACAAAGCTATATTTAGACATCAAATGTATACGACTTTAATTATTACTTGAAAGACTTCTCAAATATGATCCCATTGTTCATACATTAATAAATATTAGAATTTTCTACAATATTAGCTAAATCAATAAAAAAAAATTATCCTCAAATTTTTCTTCAACAATACAGATCGCATAGTTGTGCTGATCAACATATGCTCTTTTGAAAGAGGTTAGTTTGTAAATTAGGACATGAAATAAAATTAACACTTACATAAAAAAATATATATAAAGTTCACATATCGATATAATTTTAAATATCATTGAAGAGATAATGTCTAGGTGAGTTAATAGAATTTTATTTACATTCAAGGGCAAAAGAAATAAAATTCTAGTGCAAAAATATTGCTTTATAGTAACTGTGCTCTAAAAGAATGGATCTTAATAGTCATACATTAATTATGAAATAGTCCAAAGCTATAGAAGGCAACAATTTGGCAGTATTTGGTTAGCTTATCTAAATTATAAACACTTAGATATGATAATCCATTAGAAGAAGGAATAATTCATTTTAAATAAATTTGAAAGGTTTGATTCCAAAAATATATAAACATGATATTTAAAATAATGATTCTTGATATCTCAAGCATCTTACTAAGTTCCAAACTGATGCTATAAAATTTAAAAATCTTTTGCTAATTTAAAACTCGTTTTGATTTACTTGTTGTAATTCAGCCATACTTATGTTTGATTATAGTTCAGTTTATTAATTTAAACTTTTCAAAGTGGTAATTAGAATTGTAGTTTTATTAATGGAATTTTTTAAAATGCGGTTGAAACTTCTTTATGGTCAATGATAAACAAAGGAGTGAACTTGGATTAATAATGCACTATTTATATAAGTTATTTTTGGTATAATTGAAACATGGGAATATGCATCAGGTGAAATTTTTTTTAATCAAACTGATAATTCAAATTTCAAGCAAAACATAAAGAATATGATAATTCAAACTCAAAAAAATATCAATATAGAAAATTATTTACTCGTTTAATCTCAAATGGAAGTGGTAATATAAAGCCCTTTTTATTGCATTTGTATTAATTTTTTTATTACATGGCCATCATTTTTAAACAGCCAACTTTATCATTTCTATACAATTTTTGATTTATTGAAGCATTTAGCTATTTTTAAAAAGGTATATGAATAGGAACAATATAATACAGTTAATAACTCGGTTAAATGATGACGATTGTATTTCACATTTTTTTTCATCAGTTCTGATGGTTTAGAGATATCAAGAGTCAATCAATGCATGTTATACATAACAATATTTTAAAATGTTCTTTTAAATTCATTTAGATTTGTGCACACATATAATGAAAGTAATGTATTTTATTGCATTGGAAGATAATATATTGCTGAATTGTTAAATTTTATCAGATATACTGTTCTTGTTACATAAATAATTGCTTTTTCACTCTAATTATTCAATACAATAAAAAAATATATAAATTTGTATAATTTTTTAACCCAATGATATTTTGAAAATAATAGATTCAATTAAAAAAAACATTTAGATATGTTAATTGGAGCGAATGATATTCAATATGCAAAATTATTAAAATGAGAGTGTGATACAATTGATAAAAATCAGTTTAAAAAATTCAAAATATATTAGTACAATATAACTATATCTTTATATATAAGAAATTCTTATTTTAAATTATATAATAAACACTATAATTTTGTAATCTATTTACCTTGAACATAATTTTTTCTAATTGAAACAGCACAACAAAGTCAATATCTTAAGCAATTTTCTGCTTCCCTGGATGCTTTTCGAAGTTCGCAAACTGCCAATTTAATTTATTAACACACACAAAATCATTAAGGCGATTTTTACAAATAAATTAATGCGTTAATAAAATTTGATTACAATAATCAAATCCTAGTATTTGAAAATAAATATAATTTAAAATTTATCTATTTGCACCAGAAATTTGATAAAAATTTATCAAAATATATTTGACATTTTTAATGAACATAAATTGAAATTGCACATTATAAATATACTCAGAATACTTTAATAAAAGGTCGGAAGCACTTCAAAACAGCATAAAGTTTCTTGCAAGGGAATAACACAATAAAGCAATTTTTTTTTTATGAAAGTATTTTTTAAAGCAATATGATATTGATCTATTTAAATATCTGACAATACATACATATATAAATATTTATAAGCATATATACATATTTTTAATATTTTTCAATTATTAATGATTGTTTTGAATACAGTTTACTAATTGATTAAATAGTGATAAAATATAACACTGTTTTAAATATTTAAACTCGAAAAATGGTAAAAGTTTTAAATTTAATCAATATTTAAATACTAATAACTAAGTATTTATAATATTTTAATATATTTTGCTATCTTTAGATTATATAGAATACATTTTATCAAAAATATGGATATTTCATGAATACTTTCAATTTTACTTTCTAAGGCTTTAAGAATATAGTAGAATTCAGTCATGATATTTTGGTGACTATATTACATTTTAACAGAAAAATAAATGCAACAAAGGGACAAAAAGAGTTATATATGTATCATTTTGAAATTTAAAGGAAAAATAAAGTTTTCACTTTCCAAAAAATTTGGCATCAAACTTGAAAATATTTTTTTGATAAGCAGATGATAAAACCTAAAATTGATGCAGCATGAAAACTAAACTTTAAAACTGCAATTCACTAACTATCTAAAGTACAGTTTAAATTTTTGTTTGATTTAATTGATAACTTCTAATTAAAAACCCAACATTCTTCCTTCTTAAGCAAAAATCTTGAAATTTTAAAGCAGGAGATTCAAAAATAAAATCGCCTAAAAATCAAAAAACCATAATTCAAGCAAACATGCAAAATAAGTTTTGCACAGTAACTATTTTCAGAATTTTAAAATTGCAGTAACACTATTAGCACCCAATTGCATCTCAATACTTCAAATTTAACATTTTACAACAAAATCCAATTTTTTCCTTTCTCTTTTAGAAAAATAATTTTTTTAAACAAAAAATTTTATTTTTGTTATTTGGTAATTAATTAATTAGATATATTTCTACGTTTTTTGCCTTGTGAAATAGTTACTTTTTTTTATTTAAAAAAAAAAACTGATATAACAAATTATATCTTCAGGTATTTTCAATCTTGTACTAAAGCACACTTGAAAGTTGCTAAACAAAAGGATAAAATCTATGACATACGACTTTTTCTAAGTAAAATATTTATTACCAGTGTTTAATCTGTATAGTATAATCATTTCTTAAGATTGATTCTGTAGTAATATAAGTAAACCATCTATTGATGTTTCTAATTTATTAATAAATGTACTACTACTCTTTAATTTTTTTTCTATGGTCACATTCATGTTAGAACACAAATCACTTCTAGTGAATTTTTTTATTAAAATTTTTGACTAAAATAATGAATAATTTTTCTAATTAGTAGAATTCAATTATTCTTTTAAAGACTTAATAAAAACTTTTTATAAGAAATTTTTACAATGTAATTTCTTTTGATGCCATCCTATCGATAACAAAATAGATAGCTGTAAAGCTTTTAGTGACATGTACCATATAGGAAGACTTTTTTACAGATGGTAGTTTATAATTCTACATTGCAAAGAAGAAATTTGTAAGCATTTTTTAAAGATCTATATATGAACAACAGAATTACAAGATCTATATTTCACAATTCAGCAAGTGGGGAAATAAATTTCTATCCTCAGAACACTAAGTGTGGCGAAAAGGCCATGAGCTCTTATGCTGCAATTTTGGCACTCTGTAGTAAATAACCAGAAATGGGCAATTTGATTAACAACCAGCTCAGTTACAAATGGTGGATATAATAGAATATTCAATGAAAGAAGATCAAAAATAATTTTATATATTTAGCATTATCCAGGTATTATGAATTTTATATATTTTTTTAGGAAAGAATTTAAAAGTATAAATTCAATTATGCAGTATCATCGAATAGCAAATAATAAAGAGATAAGTACATAGAAGAGCACAGTAATGTTTAATATAAGGTTGTTTTATTTTCAATATTCAACCTAAATTTTCTCATTATGCTTTTTTACTCTCGTTTTAACTTTTGAAACTAAACTATATTTTTATCACAAGAATTTGTGACAGAGACATTTGCAGAATCTGTTTCTGGAAATGCAAATAATTCCTTTTTGAAGTAAATAGATCATGAGCATTATCTCTATTAGTATGTATCCATGGAATGGATAAATTCTACATAAAATAATTTTATGAATACGAACTAAACATTAATTTTTAGTAAATTGAGATTAAATATTTGGAGATCAAATAATTAAAAAATTACCTTTTTTTCACTACTAAAGTTAAAAGAATATCCATTCAGATTATGCTACCTTTTTCCTTAATAATAGTTATAACACTGGTAATAAATATTTTTATATTTAAAATAGTTTTTTCTAAGAATTTGAAAATTTATAATTTAGAAAGAAGAGACAATTTTTTATGGCCATAAAAATACACATTAAAAAAAATAAAACATAATGAGTAATCGGAGTTGTCCTTAAATAGAAATCTAACCATTTCTAAAAAACAATGCTTTTTGAAAATAAATTTAAATTCATGTTATTAAGCTAAGAGTGTATTAAATTAATTTCAAACTAAATCTGAAGTTAGTTAAACATTATTATTTAAATTATATTAATGATTTATTTTAATATATTAAGTACATGCTAATTACAAATTTAAACAAAATATTTCTTAAATACATGTTATATACTAAGTAATGTAGTTTATACCAACATAATACAGATGTTAAATCTAAGTGACAAAAATAAAACGAATTTTGCATTTCTCAAATAAAATAAATCATCAATGGCTTAATGTTAAGCTATCAATTCATCAAAACACTGCTTGGAAAACATGATTTTCATTGTATCACATTGTTGACCAAAATGTTTTTTAATTATCATAACATTGTTCATCATAAAATCCCATAGTATTAAATTTAAATTTATTAAGTGATTTTTACAGAAATTTGTATAAATAAAAACTGATGACTAGACACAAAGAATGATAAAATCACTAATAATCAGTTCAAATATATTATAGGATAAAAAAATAAAAACGATTTCTTTTTTTATTAAAAAAAAATAATAATGACATTTACAGAAATATTTACAACAAATATTTGAAATGAGAATATTGTGAGAGCACTAATATTCAAAGAACATAAACAACTTTTCCATTCAAGTCTGTACTTACAAATATACAAGTGGCCCTTGTATATTTGTACATATATACAAACAGTTCTTTAAAGCTATAGAAGCAATTCTTAGAGAACTCACAACTTGAGCATATTTTTAACACTAACAGAGCATACAGATATAAACATTTTGATTGTTAAGATACATAGATTTAGCTTATGTTATATGAATAAAACAATAAAATTATAAGTAATTTCTCTTTATGTGTTCTAAATTGTTTTAATAACAATAAAATTCACCGAATAAATAAAAAAAAATTGAATATGTTTGTTTTTCTAAAGGAAACTTAAAAAGACAGTTCATCAGGACGAGGCTGTGCTTGAGCATTAGCTGGTTTCATTTCTGATACATATTCTGTTTCAACATTAAGTAATGATATCACCTGAAATAAATATTTAAAAGTGTATTATTCATTTAAATATATCATCAAATAGATTTTATAACTTTTGAAATCAAAAATGTAGCTAAATCTTTGTACAATAAGCTGTTTACGAAACAGAATGTATCTGTTATACAAAAGTGGACAGTAATTAGAAGTTATTTTTCTAAATATTCTTAAAGCACAATACTTTATAATATCTCAGGATAATTTTCAAATAAAGACTATTTATTCATTTTCATATAAAATTGCTATCACATTTTTTTAAATGTACACATAACAAATCTTAACTTAGCAAAACTATTCTCAAAACTGTTTTCTGCTGTGCCATTTCAATTTCTTTTCTTCTTGCTAATAAAATTTTTATTGAAGGATAATTTTCAAAATTTTTCAAAAGTTGGAGCTTTTGGGGTTAAATAGATTTTTTTGCTCACAAATGCCTACATTAAATTTTTTCTAATTAAGATTAATGATTTTCTTTAGTCAAAATAAAATTTAGTTTTGTTCTGATACCATGTAGGAAAGAAGTTTACATGATATCTAAAATACATAGTATATAAAACATTTTGAGTAATTATATTCTAGCATGTTTTGTAGACCCTTTTCTTAGCCAACAGACAAATTTTCAACCAAATTTCTTTAGTCAAAATTCAGGGTTATTTAGAGTAAGCTCCATCTTCCCTGGGCTCTCAAAATGCTACAAATTATTTTTCTGCACAAATAAAAAAAAGTTGCAGACCCTTTTCCTGATATTTTAAATAACTTTTTATTTTTTTATTTATAATAAAAATAATCCCAATTTAACAATTCTGTAATATACAACAGTGCTTTCTTAGTTTAATTATGTTACTTGCTTTATAATAAACTAACTTAGTGGCACAACAGCCATGTCGTGCAAGGGATTAGAGTGCCTATATCTGTTTTTGTGACTGAGAGCCCTAGAGTACGAAACATATGTCCTGGTTAGGTGTTCAACCTAATATTGAACCCCATGTGTTTAGTTCCCAAGCATGCTTGGTACTCCGTTTTATTGACCCACTGACTTAATCTTGCCTAACTTGAGAATTGAACCTTGGATCTGTGCCTTGGGAGCGCAATGAGCTTTTATTAAGCCACTGGGCTTTTCTTGCTTTATATTGCTAATGATAAAATTTTGATCTTTTTTTTTCCTTAAATAAGAAAACTATCCCTCACTTTAACAACCCTGTAATTCAGTAACAGGAGAACATAAACCACTGTTTTTACATTGAATATTAGTAAAATTTTGATCCTATTTCTTCAGCATCAACTAAACTTTCAAACAACTAACAATTGGTAGAAAAAATTCATTCAGGACTAATTGTGAGATAAAACTATTTTTGACATTGTATAATGAGATTATTTCAATAGTTTGACTAATAACAACAATAAGCTTAATTTATGATATGAAAGGCAATAAAGTCCTGCCTTCTGCTAATGTATCAGATTCGCATTTCAGATTTTAAAATTCATTGCAATCTCTCCTTTATATATCATGTCTACATTATATATCTATGTTAGAAATAATTAAATTTATTACAATCGATATAAAATTCACAGAAACTTTTTTCTTATATATTAAATGTAAATATATCTATGATTGAAATAATTTATTACAATTGATATAAAAATTATAAAACTGTATAATATAATAAATTTTGGTATTTTAAAGCTATTAAAATACTAAAGTAATATCACTATTAAAATAACATTTAAATTACAATACAATAAACATCTTACCTGAAATGTTTATTGTATTTTCAACATTTATTTATATAGTTATTAATTAAAAATTTGAATCTGAATATATGCTTCTGATTATATACATATATAGTTAGTGAATACTTAACCTCACCATATATTTTATACTTAGGTAGAGTTGCCAGTTTTCAAATAAAAAAGAATACAATGATGAGAAAAAAAAAAGTGTCAATACTAAGAATTAAAAATAATGAAAATCTTTTTTCCATTATTGTTTGACTTTGCTAAAAACATCTCCATACAAAAATAAAAAATATGTGTTGCTGAAAAATTATTTATAAAAGGAAAATGTATAAGCTTACTGAACTATACAAGTATTTTAAATTGGGTCATAAAATTAATAAGGTAAAATAAAATTATACATAATTTCTATATATTTCATAATTTAATTTTTTATTTACAGACTGGCACAAAAATAACAATATTTAACAGTAATATCAAATAAATGCATTTTCTTTATTGCACAATAGTTAATTCAAATATAATTTAAATAAAAGTCTCTTAAAAATAAACAAAATAGTAGTAAATAGTTCACCTGTTTAAATTTTGCTCTAATTTTTAGAAGTTTATTAACTGATTCATCATCTTGGATATTTGTGTGAGGGAAACTTTCTGTCATTTCTTGTAAAGATTTTAAAGCATTGAGTTTCCTAAAAATACAACATTTACATTAAATAGGAAACATACATAAAATAGACAAAGCAAATTGAGATAAGTATAATGTTAACTCATTAGCATTAAATGAATGAACACTGGAAGACTCCATTAGAAAAGATAATTGGTTTTAGATATATCAATATATCAAAATTAATTTTAATTAAAATAGAATTGCATATTTTAATGCATTTTTCATACTGATTAAGATTAAAATACAAAGATTATTGAAAAAATTAGTTGATATTTGTACTATTTTATATTACATTCATTAGTATTATTATAATGTATATTTTATACCCAGCAGCTTCTACTTAACTGAAAAGAAATTGACTCTGAGCTAAATACAGAGAAGTATGCAAGTACACAGTATCTAATAGTAGTATGCAGTTGCAATACTTTTCTTAATATACAGAGATATATCCTTTAGTTAAAATTTTTCAAAAATAGTAGTATTGATGTCAAAAGAGAAGCTCATAAAATTGTCAAGAACCCATCAATGGATATACATGGAGAAAGTTAAGATAATATCTAACTTTAGTTAATCATGACCAAAGGATAGATTTATGCCCTTCAAAGTGTAAATTCTTGAATTTGATCCAAATCACTGTCAAACAATAGGAAATGAAAGTTGCACTTCTGATGTGTTGGATGTGTACGATTTTTCTTGTATATCACTCAACAGTCATTTTTTTGCAAATGAGGGATAATTAGACTAACACTAATAATTTAAAATGGAAACTGAATCATTACACACATTCTCAAGCCCTTGGTGAAAACCAAACCCGTGAACAGTTGAACCCACCCACACACAAGCAGAATGCTAAGAGTTCAATTACTGGCTCAGTGATTTTCAGGGTTTTGTGACACGAGAATATGGATAACCATTGATGAAAAGCCTTCTTTGAAAGCTATATACAGAAGATATTCAGATACTTTACAATGCCCTTTGTAGATATGTCTACTAAGCAAGGAAAAAAAATCATTCCTTCATTCAACTGTAGTTATGATCAAATCTGAGACATTTTAAAGAGCACAATTCTATTACTAACCCATTGTGAGTCAAATATATATTAATAAAAAAGTTGGAGGAGCTATGAGGTGCATTTTACATCTAAATATTCATGCTCAAAGTTTAAGGAAAATGACTGTAAAATTTTATTTCAAATATTAGCTTTATTTGTTTTATAAACATCAAAGGATTATTAAATTGTAAATTATGCAATATAGATATTTTATGATTCCAGAATGTTAAAAGAGAATTTTACAAAAAACCCCAATAAATAATTAATTATGTTCTCAAAATATTGTTATTACAATGTTGTACACAAATCAAAATAAAAATAAGTAATAAAAAAAATAAATAAATAAAAATAAATGAAAAAATTTCTCTCAAACCACTTCAAAGAAATTTCACTGTAACTGAAAACATTTTAATAAAATAATTAATTTATTAAGAAATTTTTAAGGGAATGAATAATGCATTTGAAAAGATGAATTAAAACAATAAAAATTAATATTCCAAAAAAACATTTTTATTATATTCATGATTTTGTCAAACGAAAATTTAATTTTTACCAAAAAATTAAAAAAGAATAAGCATGCAAAAAGATATGTCACCTTTGTTTGGCAGTTTCTTCTCCTTCTAAAACAATCATCCAAGCTATTGCAAAGCCTTTATAAAAACCAATCTAAAAGAAATATTATGCAAAGATTAATATTACACACAAGAGAAATTAAGACAATGTGTAAATACATCTTTATTGATGCATAAACAATGTGAAAAATAGTAGATGTATACAAACATATGGATTCCAATAAACTAACAATTCTGTATCCTTTTTTACTCTCTTTACTTATAAAATTATATCCTGTTTTATACTTTAAAATTTTTTACAGTTTATATAATGTATGAAATTGTTTAAAAAGTAGAGATATTTCACCACAGCTATTAAATTTTCCAATTTGCACTTACATAAGGAAGAAAGATCAGATTTGTTTGAAGAAATTTATGTCTGTTTCATGAGAAAAAACAAACAAACTTACATAGAAAAAAGGTCAGGATTTTCACATTTATTTAATGTTTTAAATAATAAAAAATACATTTTATCTCATCAATATACATAATCTTTTAAATTTGAAAGATTTACAATTTCATCATCTTAGATACTACATTTAATGTTTATAATATATAATCATTATAATCATATAATGCAAATAAATGGACAGAAATTTTGAGTTTAAAAATTCCTTTAAAAAAAATTAGGAATATTTTTAACTATTTTGTTTTAATAAGTTTATCAAGTTTTTTTTTTTTTTTTTTCCATCAAGAATTTAGCAGTTTGGAGTCGGCATGAAAAGAAGAAAAATTATGTGCATAAAACATTTTATTCAAATGAATAATTTTGCATAGTTTTTTGATTTTAGCATCAAATGTCACTGTTATTAAAATTTATCTAAAGGGTAATATTCCTACAGTATAAAAAAATAGAAACATTTAACCATTTATATTAACAAGCATAGAATTTATTTTACCACATATTACATACATAAATAAATTCTAAGAGTTTTAAAATTGGTCAAAATTTCTAACATTTTAAAAATACTGGATTCAGGTTATAATAATAAGATTGTTTTAAATAATAAAAGTGTAAAAGTAGCATTAAAATTATGACATAATTTTAGTTGGAAACATTTTAAAAATTAACTTTTAAATATGAATTTACCAAATATTCCAGAGTTAAATTATTTTCACACAGTAAATTATTCTATAGAAATAATGAATCAAACCAACTGTATCTACTATGAGATATATTTTAATTAAAACATCTTCTTTATATTTTATTTTAATTTAGTTTTATGTATGATATAATGGAAGAGTACACAATAACTATTACTTAATTTTTCATTACTTTCAATTTATTTTTATGCAAATTACTGTCATTAAATATAATTTAAAGCAGTTGGCTTAGCTTGATTAATAGTAATAGTATATAGCAGGGGTGGCCAAACTTTGGGGATATGGGGTCTACTTTACACTTAAAAAATCAAAGGCGGTCTACTAATGGCAGAGCTAAATTACATATTTATTTTCAGTAACCAAAAAAAAAAGTAAATTATGTAATTTTTCTAAAAAACTTAATATTAATATTTACAAAATAAAAATTTACTGACGAAAATAATCAAAGTATTCATATATCAAAAACTGACCATCCTATTCACTTCGTTTAGTTCAAATTTGGCATTGTATATCTGCGACAAGTTTATCATATTGTGGCTGGTACAAGCTTATTGCAATGCATAAACACGCAATTAAATGTTCATCTGTTAAATGCTACCAATGTTTGTTTTTTGTTCATGGTTGAAAAAGCAGATTCGCAATGATACCTTGATCCAAAGTATGATTTCAAATACAAAATCAACTTGCCAATATTTGGAAACCTTTCCTCAGAAATTAATTTTCAAAAATCAGTATCGCTAAATATGCTCTAGATTTAAGAAATATATTGCATCTTAATTTAATAATTTCTTCCTCGACCGTGACTGATGTGATATCTATTAAATGTACAACTTTTTCAGATACCCCATCAATGTTGTCATTTTCATTAAATGGAAATATCATAAAATTTAGTATTTCTTTCAACCTAATTAAGTCAGCAAATATCCTTTCAAATTCTTCAAACAAAACAATTAAGTATTAAGCGAAATCTTCAAAGTCTCTGTTTGGATCATAGATGCATTCTTCCTCCATGTTTTTGAAGTTTCTCAATTCATGTTTTCTTCATTGAGATGCATACCTTTCCATAGTTTTTTTTTAATGTTGTAATTGGGCTCATCATGTCTGTTTTAGGTTTTAAATCGTAAGCCTTTAATCATAAATCTTCAAATTGTAAATCTTTGCACAGTTTGTTTTAGGTTTTAAAGCATAGACTGTAGTAAATTTTTATTTTAAATAATTCATTGATTCTATGTCATAAGTCATAAATTAAATTGTTAATATCCGAGGTCATTATCAGGATGAACGCGTGGACTACCTAAAATGTCCTTGCGATCTACCAGTTCACCGTGGTCGACGTTTTGTATATAGTATGTATAACAATATTTAGAATCAGTAGCACTCTTCAAAATTCTCAAACAGAACTCAGAGAGAGAAATTCTCATTATGAAGTTGGATAACTGCATCATTAGAATACTAGCAACCAAAAAGGTAAAAAATTAAAAAAATAAGTTTCCCATCATAAATAAAATCATTTTATCATATTATTTAACAGTATCATCTTTAAAAAATAAAGTTTTAAAATGCACTAAATAAAGGCCTCAGATTGATTAAAAAAGTTTTATAATGACTACACAGTTTAGAATAACTAAAATGAATCTTTAAATATAAAATATACAAATAAATAATTTCTTACATCTTATTACTAGCTTTACACTACAAATAGTTTTTCTTTCATACATATGTTGAATTACAAAATTTAATAAGGTCAATAAAAAAATTTGTATAAACATTTTTAAAAATAAAAAAAACATTAAAGTTCTTGCATTTTTTTTTTCTTTTTCATAAATTAACTGTTTTATTCATTAACAAAAGTACAAAATTTTAGCAAATTTTAATAACAATTAAAAGTTTATTATAAAAATAAAATATATGAATTAAATTAATAACAAATGAAAGATTTTCAAAAAAATGTCTTTTTATAATAATTTTAATAATCAAAATTTTGAGTGAAAAAAGTACTCAGTAAAGAATTTTATAAGATACATTATATATTTATATGCATAGTATGTTATATATATATATAATATACATAGTATATATTATATAATGTTTAATATGTTAACATTTTAATTTCTTTAAAAGTAGCAAAAGATAAATAATCTTAATATTTATAATTGAAAAATAACTTTTTTTACTTCAGATGCTATCTGAGCTCCTCTTTGTAAACCCAAAGCATAGCCTTCTTTGTAGCCAGTTTCTTCTCCTAAGCTAAAACCACGAGTGAAACCAATTTTTTGATATCTATATCAAATACAAAAGAAACTATTACTTCATATTAAATCTAAGTAAAAATATAGAACATACTATGATTTCAAGCCAAAACTACTATTTTTCCAGTAAATGCTTAAGAACTAATTATAAAACCGTGACTTAAAGCTTTAAAGTAGGCATGCTTTATGTTTGTTGACGAAAACGACATTTGGCATTGAAGGATTTTTTTTCTACAAAAAAAAATCCCCTTTAATGAAATGATACCATTTTCTATAAATTAACTATATTGTTTAAAAAGTTTAATTTATGTAGTAGACTTGAACTATGCTGCAAAGTGGATTGATGAATTTCCAGTTTAACAAGCAATATAAATAAATTTGTTTAGTACTTATTTTATTTTTGAACTTAATCCTCTTCCAAAGATAAACAGTTGCTTCAGTATTATTGAAATGCTTATTCCATTCTCTATAAGACCTTTTCTCTAAACACCTCAATGTAAGCATTTGTTACTTAGATGACTTTGATATCAGAGAATTTCCTTAAAGCAAGAAATTTTTTCAGGTTAACAAAGCAGTCATAGACAGAAGAGTGGCCTGTATGAAGAATTCCAAACTTCAGTTCATGAAGTTTTCCCATCACAACGACAGACTTGTGGGTGGGAGCATTACATTCATGAAAGTCAATTTCCTTGAACAGATCTGGTGGTTTTTCTTTGATTTTAGAATGTGATTTATTTGAAGGATTAGCACAATACTCAGGATTGATAGTCCTGCCTTTTTCTAGGTAATTCAGTTGTAAAATTCTATTAGCATCCCTTCTAAAATAAATTATTTACATAATCTTTTCAACAGATGATACATCTTTAGCTTTTTTAGTGCTGCTTGGTTCCTGGAGTCAAATAAAGAATTTATGTCTCACTTACACTAACAAAATAGTGCAAAAAAACCCTTGGGCTTGAGTTGTATAATGCTCAAAAATTGTTTTGAAATAGTCATGTGCAGTAGATTTCGACCCAAAGTCAGCATTCCTCTTGATAACTTTTTTATGTCTAAAATATCCATTAAAATGCAACGCGTCTAATATAACAAAAAATCTTAAAAAGCAATTTTGGGGATATATCAAAAGACACAGAAACCTTTATCAATTTCAGTAGGTGACCATGTTTCTGTGAACTTTTCAAACGATTACATTTGCAATAGTAAAATTTGGTAAACAAAATAGTCAACAAATAACAAAATAACACTCCTCAGCAATCAAAAAATGGAATTCTTTTTTAATGAGCAAGTGCCCACATTTGAAATTTTGTTTTTTCTGGTCTTATGGGGATTTTTGCTGCTTGCCATTTTTCATTTGTTTTAGGAATTTCTTTTTTGCTGGCAATATGGATTTCAAGATTTAGGAGTTGGAGTTTGCAGTAGATTTATTTCAAATAAGAGCATATTTTATGAATAAAAATTAATATATCAATGTGAGTTTTTTGCTTTTCAATTTGAAAAAAATTATTTTGTCAATATACCTTCGAAATAGTAAAGTATTAAAACCCAGTACCTGATAACACATTAATTTGCTCAAAAATATAAACCAAAGTATTACAGCATTTATTATTAACATAAATAAAAACATATAAAGTTTAAATTTTATTTAATGAAATATTTTTATTACATTGTAAAAAATTTTTTTTGTAAAATTTAGTCAAAATAAGCAGTTAAATTTTATATTTCTATGATTGAAGTACTTATGTTTTATCATTGCATTTCACAAAGATCATCAAATTGGAAATTTTATGTAAATAAATCATAAAAATCAACAAAAATAAAAATTAAGAGTTTCATAAACCTTTCAATATACACAGTACTAATTCTTTCTAAATGGATTACTTTAAAGAAGGAGAATCAAAAGAGAATTTCAGTCTCATATTATTTGTAATTAAAAAAAGCTATATAATAACAATAGAAAATATACATATCGAAGAAAGAAATGAAAATACAGTTGTAATTGTTATACACAACTTATTTAATTACTATCTAAAGAACGAAATAAAATTATTACAAGATTTTAAAACATACGAAATGATTCAAATTTTAAATGTTATTTAGACCATAATTTAAACAAAATAAGATAATTTCGTGGGAAATAAATAAAAAAAAACTTGTATCCTTAAATTAAACAAATTTTTCATTTTAGATAATGCATGAATAAGAAATGGATTTAAATATATTTCTCAAATAGCATTATTTTCTTTTGAAAATGTAAAAAAATATATAGAAAAAAAAATAATATTAAAATATTTTTATAAATAAAAGTTAACTAATCCATTTTATCCTGAGCCATGTTAATTTTTCATATAGTAGTTCCAATCACTGTTTTAAAGCATTGAAAATTTAAAACACATTTAAGCAAAAAGGAATATTTTACCGATTTTCTGCTAAAGTAATATCATCGAAAACTTCATTTATATCGCGTTCCCGTTCCATTTCTCATACCACCTCTGACCTTTTCTAACACTTTTCCCTTTCTTTACTTTCTGACCAGACGCAGACGACAAAAATTCAGAACTGAGTTGAGATGATATATTTGCTGAAACGAAACTATAACTTCCTGTAACCAGCAGTAAAAATTGATAACTTGATCTTCTGTTTCAAAGTTATATTTGAAAATAAGTAAATAATTTAAAACTTAATCTAATAAAATTAAAATATTCTTATTACTTTATAATGAATTTCATTTAAAATATTCAAAATTTGAATTCAAGATATCAAATAAGTTTTACTTTGATTTTAAAAGTTGAAAACTTTCTTTTCCAGAATAATAAAGTAAATTTTAAAAGTCTAAAGTTTCCCTTATAAAAAAACTATAGACTTAATTTTTCAAATATTTCTCATGACAAATTTTTCATTAATTTATTTAATGCATTGATGACAGATGCTATTTCTGATTATTCTCAAAAGATGGCGTAAATTGGATTAACGTAACAACATGTGAAATATTGTAAACATACTTTTCCAAATTGAAATATTTAAATTGATGATTTTAGAAATATTTTATCCAAATTAATATTTAATATTGTAACATTTAGTTATCTTTCCTATTATTTATATGAAATCTAATTATTTTACATAAGTTTTTAATAATACTTTTATTCGGTACTCGGAAGATCTTTCATTGCCAAATTTCGTTGTTTGTTTTGAGAAGGCGTTTCCTGCGATGTTGTGTGTACACTTCAATCGTTGAAACTGAGTAAAATTTTAGTTATGGTATGCTTGCGCTTTTTCTGCTATGTTTCTTTATTGAGTAGTTAGAATGAAAATTTTATAGATTTACTTTTGATCATATATCTTATTCCTGTTTAATTTATATTTGTGTATTTTAAAATTTTTTTGTATTAATAAATCCAAAAGCATGATTATGGTAAGATAGAAAGTTTTCATTGCTCCAATTACGTTTAAAAGTTATTTAATATTTTGTTACCAATGATAACATTGCAATAAGAGTATAAAAAAACTGATAGGATATTTGTAATGCACTTAATAAATTTTTGGATCAAGCTTCAGTCCAAAAATTAAATTTGATTAATATTATTTAAACTTGGTAAATGTATTTAAAGTAAGTAAATAATTTATTTCTTTCCAAGAAAAAAATATTTTTATTTCTAATGCCTTACTAACTTTTGTTAGAAAAAGGTTTTCCAGTGTGCATTCATTTCTTGCAGTGTGTAAGAAAACTCAAATTATTAACAATGAGTTCCAAAATTATGTTTTTCTGTTAATGCTATAAATAATGTGTTCATATAATAAGTAGTTTATAAAGACCCAGGTGATTTAGACTGAATCATCCAAAATAAATAAAAGTTTGCAAACCAGCATTTAAAACTTGAGTGCATTTCTTTTTTGTATTTTGTTTCTAGCTTACATTGCTTTGCAAGTAAACAAGTTACCTTTCTTATGAATGTATTAGTAAACTATTAACAAATATTATTTTTTTCTTAGTAAGCTATTTTTGATTTGAATTCTTATGTCCTGTATCCAAATGCATGATTATAAGTACATAAAAGGTTAAATTAATGAAAATGCATGTTTTTGTTAACAGTCATTTTTTAATAATTATTTTTATATATTGTATGAAAAATTAAATTTTATGTAATATTCTTTGAAAATGAAAAGAAAAATAATAATTATTTGTTTCAAAAATATTTTTCTCAATAAATAATTGGATCAAATATTATAATCCTTTTAAGACAATTTTGTT
Organism: Latrodectus geometricus; assembly: GCA_026290005.1. Classification (NCBI taxonomy): domain Eukaryota; kingdom Metazoa; phylum Arthropoda; class Arachnida; order Araneae; family Theridiidae; genus Latrodectus; species Latrodectus geometricus. Next base: position 78,580 of record JAPDSC010064219.1, read on the forward strand.
AATGGAACAAATATCATCAAGCTTATATTATCATAAACATCAATCTCTCTTTTTTTTTTTTTTTTCTTTTTTTTTTAAAAAAAAAAAAAAGAGAAAAACTGTTAATGTCTAAGTGAATAAATTAGTACTGAAAATATGAATAAAATATTAAGATTTATTATCTTATGTAATATCCTTAAATGTAAATAATCTTAAAAGTAAAATACCTTAAAAATTAAATTTGATAAATATTTGAAAACAAATAAATGTTAAAACAAATGTGGAACACAGAATTTCCTATAATTAATTGAATAATTTATGTTATTAAGATATAATATTTGCCAATAAGACAGGCTTATATTTTTATATAATAATAAAAGTATTTAATAATTAATAAAAGTATTTAATAAAATTATTTAAAATAAAAGTATACAATAGAAATGCCACGAAAAAAACTCTAATTCAAAGGCAATTAAAATTTTATACTACCAGAACAAAAGTTGTCAAAAAGTATTAAAATATAAATCTCCCAAAGATCATATGTCTTATTAACAATATATTATTTATATATAAAAAACATAAAAAAATCTGTATTAAAAAGTAAACAAATTTATCATGTGTTTTTAATAAACTTCTATATTCTATTTTGTGCATACATGTAATATATACATGTGTACTAAAACTAAATTCAGTGGCACAACAGCCCCATAAAGCCCCCAACCCCATAACCCCATAAAGCATTACAATGCCCATATCTGTTTTCTTAACTGAGGTTCTAGAGATCAAAGTATATATATATATATATATATATATATATGCATACATGGTTATATTTATGTATATATATATCTCAAATAAAAGATTTACATTATATGGTAAACATGAATTAGTTATGTCAATCTTAATATAAATAAAAATGAAAGATACAAGAAAAGTATGAATTTACTCCATGTTTTTTATAAAAATACGGAAATGTCTATGATTTTACTTATGAATTTTTTGATTTTTCAAATAAAGTATTATTAAATTTGGTGCTTACATATTATCCCATTGACTATACTTGTGAAAAAATATATATCTTTTAATGATATGATTTAGCACCTTACAAATTTCAAATAAGGTTTTTTATCTATTTGTTTAAGTAAAGATATAAGTAAACTTTTCTTCATATTTTGAAAAAATATATTAAAACTTGCAAAATTCAATGACATATTCATATGGTGAATAGGGTCAATGGATTGTACGTAAGTACCTTAAATTTTAAGATCATTTTTAACACTAAAACTACAGAAAGGGGTCATTTGACCCATTTTCCCATTAATTTTGCCGAATAAAAAAAAATCCCCGGTATGTTTAGTGTTAAGGATTTAGTGATTTATTTTGCCAATCTTCTAAATTGGCGTATCCTGAATATCTTTATTTTATTGTTTTCAATCAGCAATAAGCATACTTTAGTTTTGTAATTGTTTTATCTAGAATTTGTTTGATTTCAAATATTTCTATTTTAATTTAGTATTTTTAAATATAGTCTTGCAATACATGCTGTAACATTATTAAAAAAATGCCTTTCTTATAAGTGAATTTGTTTTACTACTAATTTTAACCATCTTATCATTTTTATCATAATTAGAATAATCTTTGTTAAAGCAGAGTTACTGTTTCTAATCTTCCATCTGGTCTGAATCTATCAGATCATTGAAATTGTTGACGTTGATGAAGTGTGAAACAAGAAGAAATTGGAGTAATAATTATATTTAATGATAAAATAAATATTCAGCTTACTTTAAATGTGTTTATTAGAAATATTGGAAATTTTCAGCTGCTATATTTTCTGAGAAGAGGGAAGTAAAGGATTTTTTAATCTTCATTTCAAAAGGTTGTTGATTCAGTTTCCACCTTGAGCCTTACTTTACACTAGTCTTTAAAGTTTTATATAATTTTCACTGTAGGTACAGATGCTTGTAATGGCTTGTAATCCTTTTTAAATTGTCAGTTTATTTCTGATAGAAATAATGGCTTTAAAGTAATAAACAAATTAAATATATTTGTAATGATTTAAACTTCTCTATAATTTAGATCAGTTGGATTAGTCTTTGCATATAAAAAATGATTGATTAATGTTTATTTTAGAAGCAATCTTATTTTGAATTTAATTTTATTAGTCAAGTTTTGTTTTTTAAAGAAATTAGAATGCAAGTTTTACATTTATTAGGTAGATTCATATTTGTTTTTTATTTCTCACTTTTAATTATTATTGTTATCTTGAAAAAAAAATTTGAAACTGTAATTTTATTGTTTTATTATTAAACTTAGAGCAAGTTTATAAATATGTTTTAATAATTATTGTTTTTCTTAGTGATAAGTCTTATAAGACTTTTGTCAGTTTAGATAAGCTTTAACTTATTAGTTAAAGTTGTGAAGTATGACCCAAAGTATTTCTGCATTAAAAAATTAGTATATAAGTGTAAATTTAAGTTATATTATTCTTGAACATTTTTTGAGAGTCAAACACATGAGATTATTTTAATATAAACAATGCAACTTTAGTTTATCCACAATGTTTTTTTTAATGTATTAATGAATAATATAATATAACTTTAAACTATAAGTATGGAATTTCTATTTACTTATTCTATAAAAAAGCTCAAACACACACAATCATTTTGTTTTTTTTTTTACTTGTCTAATTTTGAAATCAATTGTAACTGTCGACTTTTAAGTGAAATTCTAAGTCATGTTTATTATTTTACTCTAGGTAGTCAAAAGTTATTTTTTGTGAAGTTAAAATGTTCAAGCTCTGCTGCCAGTTAAGTTGTTCTTGGAATACTTAATCATGCATCATGAGATTTCAAATAACAATTATCAGGGATCCCCCTCCCCATCTTCACTTAAGTTAGATACAACGGCTTGCAATCATAATGGACATGACCCCATACCTCCTGACCGAACAGCTGCAACCAATGGGACTTCTTCAGAAGTATCAGCAGCTGCCGAAACACCGGCAGCATCTGGGGACACTGCTGCTTCTTGGAAGGCTTCTTCCAGGAGATGTTCTAGCGATGGTGCTCTAAAGGCGATGCAGGCTGCTGTGCAGAAGCCTGAAAGAGGTAACAGTTTCTCAGACTCTGATGAAAAAACGGCTGCTTTGAAAGCAAGGATTCATGAGAAATATGATCAGCTTGAAAAAGAAATGGCGGCTAAAGCTTCAGCAAACGGCTTGTTGCTCAATGGTAATGGTTCGCCGCCTTCAAAAGCAGTTTTAGAATTAGGTGCTGAGCCAGCAGTTCTTCTTTCTCCAGATCCACGGTAATATTGCAGTTTTGTCTTCTGGTTTTAATATTTTATGAAAAATAAAATTTTAATGTGTAAGTAAAGTCTTTAACTATAATTTAATGCATTTGACATTGCAAAGTGTACAGCCTTGCAACCAAACAAATGAAGAAAATGAGTAACATTTTAAAAGATAACTTACATTTTTCTACTAGATTACATAAGGACCTGACAGTTATTTGTAATTGTTTAATACATCTTTTAAGGAAAAGCTTAAAGATGCAAAATCTTTTAACATACTGGAAGTTTCTGGATTGTTAAAAAGTCTTGTTCCATCATCTTCCTTGTTCTGCCAATTTATATTTCTATGAATATTGTCTATCCTTCAAATTAAAATTATAAATAAAGGTGATGTTTGATGAGTCTAAATATTAACTTCTAAATGACTATTACATTCATTATAAAAAGTAAGTTGGATATAGTAGGGGTTATTTTGAATATGTAATGTAGGTAAGTATTTTCATTTCAGTTAATATGTTGCTTAAGGACCAGCCTGGGATATTTTGAGATGAGTTGTTTGTAAAGCATGAAATACTTTACAATTTTAGTTTTTTAAAACTGAAAAAATAGGAAATAAATTGTTTTACATGAATACTAAATCTTTGTTTATGAAAAATGTTGGGTATAATAAATAGCTTGTGAGTAGATACATGTTTTCTTAAAAATCTCATAGCTGATTAAAATATATACCAATTTGATCTCTAATGTTTATTTTTTGCTTTTACAAGCTAACTTTGATTCATACATTATGTTAAATTAATAGCATTGTAACATACAAAGTGTTTAGAGTTAAATATCTGCATTTTAACTTTTCATTGGTGACAGTAATATTACTTTTAATTTTTATTACTTTTAATATTACAGTAATATTACTGTTTTCAAATGATAATTTAAATTTTCAAATGAAAATGGCATTTTATGCAGTTTTTATTCCTCTCATTCTTAGAATGGTGCCACCTGAAGATACATGCATTTTCACAAGTGGAGGGCCTGCTGGAGTTTTATGTGAATTAAAAACTGTCGATGACTCATTGCCAGGAAGAAATTCTCTTATGGCTGAGGTCAAAGAATTAGCTTATACTCGCTTGCAGCAGGAACTGCATAAAGCTCAATTGGTACAATAATTGTCTTGTATTTGAAAATTCTCTGTGTTATGCAAAAAATACAAACTCTCTTTTTTTCAATACAAAACCCAGCTAAAATAAAACAAATTTCAAAACAATAAAGTCTATGTTAAAAACATTCATTTTAATAGTATTTTCCTTTGAATCTCTTATGAATTTCTATTTATATACAAACTATTTTAAATGTATCTAGTCAACAAATAATTGTATTTATAATGGCTCATAATAAAATTATTTGTTAAAGCAATAAAATAATTGTTTTTATGATAAAATGCCAAAAATTTCAAACCAACTCTTAATATTTGTGTAAAAGTTATTATTTATTAATAGCACATTTAATTATTATTTTTTAAAATTTGTTATATTAAGCAATATCATAAGTTATATTGCAGAAAAATTTTAAAAATGTTGTTAATAAAAATGACACTGTACAGAAATTTGATCAAAAATAATTTTATACAATATTTATTTAACAATTTTCGTGCGTTATAATATTTTTTACTTATATAAACAATTAAAAAATTTTTAAATTTAGTATCAGAAATTGATTTTATATATATTTCATAATTATTAATTATATTATATATATAAAATCAATTTATTTTTTATTTTTACAAATTATAAATTAATAATTTTTATACTATTTTTAATAGTACATTCTTTATTATGTCTATTTAGTATTAATTTATTATTCTTAGTAATGTATTACATTCAACTTATGTTAATTCAGATAGACAAAAATGGCAAATTTTTGTTCACATATATTATTCTGGTTTGAATGAAGTATATAAAGGTAATATGTAAAAGAATATATCCACATGGTTTTTAACCTGTTAGTTGAGAGTAGAAATACCAGTTGTAATAAAAGCAGGTAAATTGCACTTTCATCAATCGTAACTCATAGAGTAACACTGTTAAATGGGAATGTCCAAGGAGCACTTTCAGTATTTGTTTTATAAGTTCAAAGTAAGTTTGAATATAGCGGCAGCTGTATCAAGTTGCCAAATATATAAACATTTGGAGGTTACTGTAAATGAATATATTGCAAAGCATGCATTTCAAAAATTCAAGTTGGAGGATTCAAGCCAATGAGGCTGATGGACTTTTTTTTACTGAAAATTCCATATTGCATTTTTACTTTTTTTTTTTACAGAATTTTATCACTTAGGATTTGTTTTCTGGAGACTTGTTGGCAGAAAGTGCTGGTTGCCAATTAAGATTATTTCAAAAATTAATAAAATAAACTCAAAATAATTTAACAGAAAATAATAAAAATTAAATTTCTTTTTCTTTGTTATTAAAAATGGCATGTGGCAAAAACTTTATTTTATCTTATATATACATATAATATGCAAAAAATCAGAAAAATAGATAATAAATTTCAATTAGGTAAGTTTTTTTATTATTTGAGATAAATTGCTTAAACAATTTTTATAAAAAATTAATGAAAGGGTATTATTGAAATAAAACAAGTCCATTAAAATTTTTTATAAGCTTTTTGATAAAGAAAATCAAACTAGTTTATGTAATTTACTGTACAATTGTAAGTTTTACACAATTTATAACTTTGCAAATTTTATTGCTTTTAAAACAACATTTATATTTGAAAATAATTCGGCTTTCCACACCAAATAAGCACAATATTTTAAGCTTAGTTTCATCCAATGTAATCTCATTACTTCAAGTATAGAAAATTAATATGTGTTTCAGAATATTTTTTCTTTTAGGAACTGAAATTGAAGGATGAAGAAGTTGCTAGATTGAGTCAAATTCGTGATGAAGTGGGTGCAGAGTTAGAAGAACTAACTGCTAGTTTATTTGAGGTAATTCTTAACATTTAATATTAGACTAATAATTCAATTTTATATTTTGCATTTCTGCTTGATAACATGACTGATTTCTTATAATAAATTATTTTTTTATGCATTTTCACATTTAAGAAAAATTTGATGTACATGAATTGGAAAACTAACTACTGTAAATATTCTTTTGATTAACACTTATTTTTACACCATTAACCTTTTTTTAATTTATCGAGTAATAATGCTTGAATACATAAGTCCTTATTCTTTATTTGTAGTTATTGTGTATACTGTGATCAACTAAAAAAACTTTTTGTGTTATTGTTTAAGAAACAGTTTGAAGTCTTCTCTGACATTGATGTAATAATGATGTTAAGCTAAAATAAATTACATTCTTTCTTGTATAGCTATTTGTAAATAATTTGCCATTTTAACAACAAGATTTTCAATTTGTCACTCTTTGGTCACTTTTATCAATTAAGACATTGAAGGAGTGAATTTGGTAGATATTAAGGAATTAACATGAATTCTTAACCCTTAAAAATACCATTGATTGAGGATTGTAGCTGAACCCATGAACATTTAAATTGATTGTCAGTAGCTAGCTTGGTTCAATAAAGTGTTAAGAGACTAATGTATATATATATATTGCCTGCTTATAGTATTAAACATTTAATGTCATACAATAAATTTCTATGTATGTTTTAGCTCTTCGATGAATATTCTGATAATTCTATTCTTTCTAGTTGATTCAACTATCAATATCTCTGCCACTGATAAGTAATCTGCTTAGCTGGCATCTTTCTGTTTCCAAAATTTCATTTAAATACTTATGTGTGTTAATTTTAGTGAAATATTATTATTTTTTTTATATGAATATTCTTGTAAACACAAATTTGTATCCAATAAATTTTTTGTTCTTTTGGCAAATGTTCGTATTTACCATTTAATAAGAATTAGAAAACTGCAATCTATATTCTCCCTTTCCAAAAACTTGTTAAAAATTGTTTTGAGTTACCATGGAAAAATGCATATAGTTCTTATCTTTCATTTTTAAATAACAATTTGTACTAAATTTACTGGTTAGTAAATTGAATCCATCTTTAAAGTTTTTTGTTACGTAATGTAGTTGCACAAATTTGTGTTATAACTTTCAAATAAACATAATTTAGATTATTTATAATTTAATAATATCTAAATATTTATTGTAATTCTTTGGTATTTATCATGAAATTTATCAAATAATTAAACTCTTCATTGTTTTTTCCTTCAGGAAGCAAATAATATGGTTCGAGATGCTAATGTAAAACAAGCATATGCAGAAAAACTGTTAAAAGAAGCGAATTTAAAAGTTGGTATTTTTACATTACAAAAATATAAGTTTTAATTTTACTTTTAAATGTTTTGGAGCTTTACTTACTATTATTTGAAAGTTCTAAATTTTCTCTTTTATCAATACCTAGAAAACTTGCTCATTGAAAATAATTTTTGTTGTATTACGTTTTTCAATTTGCATGTGATTTCTTACTTATTTTTTACATAGGAACCTTTTAATATTTAAACTTTAAGAAAATCTAAATATTTTAATTAAATAAAATTTTATTCAAAATTTATTGTTCGTTTATCACAAAGAAATGAATTATTGGAAAATTTCTCTGCAATAAGAAACAAATTTAGAAGTCTCGTGTCTCATTCAGGAAGGGAAGTATGTCTATAAAACTGAAATAAGTAAACAAGCCAAAATAAAAAATAAAAAAATTGTTGTAAAGTTTTTCTGAAATAGGAAAGAAATCTATTTTAAAAAGTTTCATTCAGGAAAAGAACGTATGTTAAATTGATGAAATACTTTTTTTTAATAAAGTGGCAAAGTTAAAATGTATCTTTTTCTGGAAGTAAAGTATTTTTCAATATAATTTCTTCCTTGAAGTTGAAATTATTTACCAGAAAAAATAAAGAGTTTTTAAAATACTTGGAAAGTTTATTTCTATATCAAAATTTCAAGTTAATTAAGTTGCAATAAAGTTTCTTATTTGCATACTTGTATAACAGTAAAAAAGTGAATAATTTTGTATGATTATACATGTTATATGTAATTGTTTTCAGTTGATTGAACAAAATTTTTATTAATCTTTTAATTAAATAATTATTTGATTTTTAATAGCATTTTAATACTATATATAATTTAACATTTAAATGAAATATTTAAACTATTAGCTTTTTATATTCTTATATATTTAGAACAAATTTATTCTAGTTTTTTGGCTTAATCCTACCATATGTAACACTGTGGATTTGATGGGATTCGTTATGTTCAAAACATTTGAAAAGGTGATAAAGTTTGCTAAATGGGCTTCATCCTAGGAGCTGGTAAAGGCTCCAAATATATTAAAGCTGTAGATTACTGTGCCAGAATAGATTTGCTGTGTGATTCTATGATAATGTTACTAGTTCTATGATAATGTGCACAATTTGCTTACAATTTTTGTAATCTTTAGAGCTTAGATTGTTTTTTATTTTTTTGAAATTAATGTGTGTGAAATTTTGATTTTTCTTACAACTTAAAAATTAATTAGATGTTACTGGGATGCTATAACTTTGTAAGGCTGCTTAAGTTTTTGAAAGTTATTTTTTTAAATTGAATATATATTTTTAGTTTTTTTCAAGTTTTTTTAAATTTGGAGCATGGGGAAAGTTTACTCTGTTATTCTATTTAATTTACTATTTTATATAGTAAAATATAATTTATTAAGTGTAATATGCAAATATTTAAGATGTTTCTGGTTAAATTGTTACTTTACGATATGTGCAAGTACCCAGTTAATTAGAAACCTAAGTTTTCTTAAAAATGTGTGTTATTTACATTATTGATTTAGATTTGTAATACAGTTAAAATTTTTTTTTTTTTTTTTTTTTTTTTTTTTTTTTTTGAGAAAATTAAAAAGTTAATTACATATTTTATTGACTGATTACAAACAACGGTATTGACTTTAAGAAATTTATATTTGTTTTGTAATATGTAAATTTTGTAAAATATGAGCAGTTAAAGTTACTGCCTTTAGTTTTGTAATTTTTTAGTAAGTAAATATGATAAAATATTTTAAATTTCCATATTTGATATCAAATGTATTCAAGATTGTGATATCACAAAGTTGGAGATATGATCAGGATTTTGAAAACTGAAATTTTTCTGTGACCTGTTGTTGATTTATCAAGATTCAGTAGTGAGTTATTGCTTTTTAGACAATTTGCACTTGGAAATATTCTAATTTCATCTTTGGTAATAGTTTCAAAAATCGCATGAAACACATTACGTGTACTAGGATTTTAAGAGGTCTTTTAACGTTTTGTTCTCTTTAGATAAATTTTTAAAAATTAAAACCAGATTATTTTTTTTTAATGTATCTAGTAATTTCTTTAAAAAATGTTTTAATTAATCATCAAAAATTTTAATAAATAATTTAAATATGAGTACTTTTACTTATAAATAAATATGAATATTCCTGGCAAATTTATGTAAGACTATTGTTTTTGATGATTGACTGACTATTTGATTCACTTTAAATTCAGTAAATGTACCAGATATTGACCTAATCTTTGTTTTGTCCATTTGATTCCTTTTATTACTGATAATATAAATATGAACTTCTATTATTAAACATATAATTGAGAAAATAAATATGCTTTTTAATAAAATAAAAGCCATTTCTCTTTAATACAAATAAAATTATTTTGTTTCAACAGATTGAGGTTCTCCAAGCAGAAGTTCAGGCTTTGAAAACTCTTGTCATTACTTCCACTCCGAGCATGCCCAATCCTCATCTGCACCCACAAATTGATAAACGTCATAATGGAGTGAGGTCACTTTTCTCTCCTGGCCACAAGAGGTCCCCAAGTAACTACGAGCTGTGCTCCTTCAAAGATACCCCACCTGGATCTCCCACCAAAGAAGCAGTTGCTACAGATTTTAGTCCTGACAATTATGAAGTGAGCAATTTTTTCATACATAAACTCAAACTGAAAGCCATTTTTGACAATGATCTTGGATTCACACACAATTTCAGGGCTCGGAGTTGTCCTGATATTCCTGAAATTCCTGATTTTTTAAAAAACGTCCTGAAATGTCCTTATTTTTCAAAATAAATCCTGGAATTCCTTAATTTTTTATTACATTCCTTTGAAAGTTTAATTTCAATTAATAATTTTTTATTTTTCAGTTGTAAATTTTTCTTTCAGTGGAATATATTTTTGTTTTCGACTGTAGTTGTGAATACATCGACTGTAGAAGAACATCGACTGTAGTAGTGAATAACAAATCATGGCTTCCCAAAACGACATCAGAGAAAACCATTAAAGCTGAAATCATTTTAGTTTTGGTGGCAATAAAAAACAATTATTCTTTTTCATCTTTGAATGATTTAGCTAACATTTAGGGAGAAATTTTTGGTGATTCCTCCATAGAAAAAAATCTCAAATTATCTGACAAAAAAGTCAGGTATATGATTAATTTTGGATTAGGTTGGTATTTCAAAACTCTTGTTTTGGGATATCGGCACTTCATATTTTGTTTTACTTTTCGATGAAACTACTACAAAAAAAAAAAAAAAAAAAGAAAACAGTTGGATATTTACATCTCATATTGGTCTGTAAACAATGTAAAAATGTCATTTGTTACCTCGAATCACATTTTTTAGGGCATGCTGAAGCCAATAAAATTGTAAAAATTTTATTAAGTTTTATTCAAAATAATGGTTTGAATTTAGAAAAATTAATGCAGTTGTCAATGGATGGACCAAGAGTTAATTCATCTGTTTTAAAGCAAATAAATAGTGAACTGAGTAAGCAAAGTTTACCAGTACTAATTGATTTGGGTACATGTTGCTTACACATAATCCATGGACCACTGCGTAAGGGTATTGATAAAATTCATTGTAATATTAATGGATTTGCTATAGATAGTCCTCAATTTTTTAAGCTATCTCCTGCAAGAAGGGAAGATTATCATTCCTTACTGTTAGAAATACTGGAAGAAACTTTAGCTAGACATAGTTTTCTTCGTCATGTTTAGAGCCATTGGTTAAATTTTGGCTCAGTTTGTGAGAGAATTGTTGAGTAATATGATGTTCTAAAGGAATATTTCATTGTTAAAGTACCTAAAGAGTCGAAATCTCCTCTTTCTGATAGACATCTTCGGATTATAAAACATTTGAAAGTCCCTAAGACTCTGGCATATCTGCATTTTGTTTCATTTTTTTGTAAAACCTTATTTACTTCTAATGCAAAAAATCGAACCTTTAGTACATGTGATGTACAGTAAGTTAAATGAACTTTTTCGCAGTATTATGTTTAAATTTTTAAACCCAGAAGAAATCTGTGAAAATATGGTGTAAAGTTGCTACAAATTAATGTTGATTCAGGAAAAAGTTGGTTAAATTTAAACAAGATTGAAGTAGGTCATGGTGCAAAAGCAATGCTGGAAGAACTTACTGATAAAATATTTCTACAAAGTATCAGAAGCTGCTACATAGCAACTTCAAAGCATTTGCTTCAAAAACTTCCTATAACAAATCCTTTACTCAAAGATCTTCAGTGTTTGTCTCCTTATGATAGAAAAAAAGGAAGAATCTAGGAGTTCATGTAGCAGATTAATTCAACATATTCCTCATGTGAATAAAACTTCTTCAGACTTTGATAAGATGAATGAAGAGTGGATTCTTTACATGTGTGAAGATGGGACTTTGATTGTGAATGATTATGATAATGATAAAAATATCTGTAAATATTGGAATGCGGTTTTCAATATAAAAAATGCTGGTGGTTATAAAATATCCTACTCTTTCTAGAGTGGTTAAAGCATGTCTGTCGTTATTGAATATAAATTCCCAACCAGAAAGAGGGTTTTCAATTAACAATTCTGTTGTGACGAAGGAGAGAGCTTCTTTATCGGAATTAACCGTTCAAAGTTTACGGATTTATCATGATGTTATTCGAATGCATGGCAATTCTGTTTCCTCCTTTCCATATACAAAGAAATGATGCATTATATTCAGAAATCTCATGCAGAATATGCATCATATATGGAAAAATCAAAAGATGTAACACAATTAGAGAAGAAAAGAAAAAATGAGGAAGATGTAGAAGCTACTAGTGAAAAAAAGTTTAAGCAATCGCACCTATTAGAAAAAATTAATGAACTTGAGCAAGAAAAGAAAAATTTGCTTGATAATCAGTGTGTAGCTCAAAAACTT
>JAPDSC010064226.1:0-18517 GCA_026290005.1 Latrodectus geometricus
AGGTTAGGAACTTTAAAATGTATAGCTTGGTAAAAGTAATGTTTTTATGTAATTTTCTTCAAAGAATTTTTTTTTTAAATGTTTTTTAGTGTAATTTACATTATTTTCAAATTTTGAAAAATGGAGTACATTTATGATTGATCGACAATCATGCTTTTTGTACTTAAGAAATTATGGTATCTGCATGGGCTGAAAATTCATCAGTTATTAGCCAAATAATCCATTTCTTTTTTATAGAACAGGTAAATTGTCCTTTAAAAAGGAAATGGCACGCTAGATAAAACATCATTAGAGAAATGTTCATGAGAAAAAACAACTTCAAGAACCCCTGATTAAGAATAAATATTGCACAATTATTTAGTGGTTTCAATTTTTTTTTTTATTAAAATTCCTTTAAAAAGAAATTTTAAGTTTCTACAAATTTGTTTACTATAGACTCATACATTTATATTTAAAGATTTATGCAGGAGGCAGCAAAATAAATGTATTTTTTTGCAACTAAGAAATTAAGCGAACTTTTAAAACTTCAATATTAGTTTTTAAGAAACATTTTTGGATAATTGCAATATTTTATCACGTTTACATTTTGCAAGCCAAATCATTCTTTACATGCTGTTTAGTTGCTATATTTTACTTGATCAGCATTTTTTAAAGAACAAAATATCGTCTTGTGTCATTTTCTGCTATATTTTTTTGTTCATAAGAAGCACATCATTAAATTAAATTTTATAAACATAATTCAAAAGTATAAAGAAATGAATAATTTAATATACTCGAGAGATTACTATCAGTAATTCTTAGAGTTATTTATTACTTTATAGTTTTTCCTTTAAAAAAAATTGTATTCATGTAAAATAACCGGTGCAAGTATTTTTTTATTTTCTTTGAATAAACTAACAGTATTGAAAACTTACATTTATACATTATCTACTTTGCAGATAACACTCTTTAATAGTAAATAATGTGATTTATTAGTGTTCAGTTATGCAGCATATAATTTGTATAAGTACTTCTTTTTAGTGAAATGTATTTTCTGCACAACATAGCATGTGTAATGTAATTTTTGATTTGCCCATTTGAAAAACCTTGTATATTTAGCACTGAGTGATTGATGAATAAACTCTCTCCGGCAATGTGTATAAATTATAATTCTGCAGTGGCTTAAAGAAAGTATATTATTAAGTATAATTTTGGAAAGTTGCTTAGAAAAAACAAAAAAAAATACATTTAAAATTAATTTAAATGAGAATAAATGCGTTCTAAGATTTTATTCGAAAGAAAAGTTTAAAATATATCAATATATTAGATTATTTAAATCCTTCGCGATTATTAAAATTAATTGTAATGTATGGAAATTTATTACTAGTCAAATTATTATCATATGACTATTTCTGTTCATGTATTATAAATTTTTTTCATAATCTTATCAGGTATATATTGAAAATACTATTTATGCAAAAAGCACTATTATGTAAAATAGCGTAAATACTATTTATTTCTCTCTTTCATTTTTACTGAAAATTACTTTCTTTTTGAAATATTTTGTAAAGAAATATATATATATTAAAGATAATTAAATGGTATTTAGATGTGTATAGTATGATGCCAACAACTTGATTATAATATAAAGACGCTTAGTTCTCTTATTCTTTCTAAAAACTTCTTTTGCTGCAAATCAACGAGATTTAATGATCAACAAAAAACGTTGAGCAATTATTTTCAAGTTTCTAATTGCATCTTAATTGACACGTAGTGTTGGAGAGTCACACAAAAAAGTAATTAGAGTAATTAAGGAGCAGAAATTTTCAAGACCAAATGATAATTAGAAGTTGGCAGAGTAAAAAAAAAGTTTAAAAAAAGAACTTTATAAAATCACTTTCTGGTTATTTTTTAAAAATGTGTTAGAAAATTTCAAGATGTAAAAATAAAAACTTAATGCACTTTGCAAATATTTTGGAAAACATTTTTAAAGTTGATATAAAAGTGTTCTAGTTCACTCAAGCAATTTTATTTTCATAACAAAATTACATGGCTTCACTATAATTCAGTTATTAAGATAATATAGTTATTTATATTTGAATAAATTAAAATGATTTAAAAGCATAGCTTTAATTCAGGATGATATATGTCTTATAAAAGATATCGAAATAGAATGGACCATGTTGATGAATGAAGTTGATTTTTGATTTATTGATTATTTTTGTAAGTAATAAATATCCGTATTGAATCGTTAATAATTGATATTAAAATGATTATTTCCCGCATGGGGAAATAATCATTTTTTCCCCATGGGGGAAATATAAGTTTCATCATCCATAGGCAGTACACATCACAAATCTAGGAAATTGGAAAGTCAAAATTTGTTGAAAGATATATGAATAAAAGTAATTTTACTTAATTAGAGAGGTAAATCATTTTTTGTATGAAAACAATAATAAAATATTGAGAAATTTCTTAGAGGTGTGTGCTTCCTCTTATTAATTTAAGTTCAAGATGCGCGTATATTTATTTCACTTCATGAAATGAGTAATGAAAATTTTATGACTTGTGCGGAAGTATGATAGAAATTTTTCCCATATTCCCAATCAGAAGGCTACTCTGGGAAAGAACATTGGATGTGTTGGTAGTTGTGGATGTGTACCTTGGTAAACAGTAGGGAACTGAAACTTCTGCACCATGTCAAAAGGTATTTGTCGAAACTGTGGCAAGACATATGGCTCATATGTTCGGCCAACTCGACGTCCCCCACCTGGAATTTCATTTGTCTCTTGATCGGAAAAGATACCACCACTGAGGATTTCAAAATGACCATTGCCTAATATGTTCGGATTTGCCCTGCTTTCTTTCACAGTTAATTCATCTTTGATACTTCTGTGTTTGGGTCTTCGGTTAGTATTTGTTGACGCAGACTTGGATGGGCGGCTCTTGAATGGGGAGGGAATGGGTACAAATCCCGTATCGCTGGAGATAGTAGAAGGGTTATATGGACGGGAGTACTTTACTTTTTCTTTTATTTTTCCAGAGTTTGATAGGGTTTTGGGCTTGTTGGTTGCCTTGTTCTTTGGAGGACTGTCGTAACTTGTTGATTTGACTTTCGTCTTGGAGGGTGAGGTTTGGCTTTCATTTTCTTTGTTGTGTTTATTTGTTTTGCAATTTGTTTTACAATATGGTTTTGTGGGTGGTAGCTTTCTTGCACCATACTGAGCTGTTGTCTTGAGTTCTTCCAAGTACTCACTTGATGCATCCTCTTCGCTTGTTTTATCGTTATTTGATGCCTTACGAGAGGTTCCCATTATAGAAGTTTCTAAAAAATCAATAAAATTAATATTTTAGGAATGAGAGGCATACTATTACAGTAAATCATCATTATATAAACACATTCAATATAAAAAATATTAGATGAATTACAATTTTAAATGAAATCCGGCTGTTCACTAAAGATGAAATCTTTAGTGAACATAATGTTCCAGAAAGTAGCGCACGAGTAAAATAAAAACTGTTTTTAAAAATAACTTTGGTAAAATGTACGATTGTTCCTAAAGACAACACATTAGATTTAACTATACAGGATACTGTCAAGTATAAGGTGTATCAGTTCGGCAGACTAGGAGAGCTTTTACTAATTTAAAACTGTTATTCAGGATACAGAAGAATGATTAGTAGAATAGTAAGAACAGCAAAAAATTTCTTTCTAAAGCATTCCAAAATTTCTTCTTGGAATATAGGTCCAGAGATCGAGGATGTCAATTGTTGAAGATAACGACTCACGAAAATGGAGATAACATTTAAAGTGCTTGTAATATTCGAGTTGTCATTCTGTGGTAGAAAGTTATCCTAATTATAAACGCTGAAGAACATGAAATATGGACGTCATGTCCCTAAATGTGAACATTTACAATTTCAACTAGAATGACATGGTCCATGCAAAGAAAGACCACTTCAAATATAAAGATAAAAATCTCTGTAAAAAAGAGGAATTTTTGCCTTGTTATCTGATAATTTTAATTTATTCAATGTTATCTTCACAAATTGAATAATACTCGTTATCTTTTTAAGAAATAAATTTAAACGTATCAGTAAAAAGAACTGTTTTACATTAGCCATCTAGTTAACATATTATATTTGTTCATCTCAAATATTTTCTTGACATTTTATGCGTTGTAAATGGCTGGTAATCTCACATACAAAACGACTTCATGAATTTTTATTCGAACATAAGGATTGGTAACAATTTTCCTGTGGTCAAATGAGGAATCTAAATTGAATTGGAATTTCTTTTCTCCTTCTTCATGTACATAACCACAAATACCAACGCTAATCGTAACGATTGTCCGTGTTGAGTGTGAAATGGAATAAAATTGCTACCAATTTTATGAACTACAAAAAGATTAACATTTATTTATTTCACATTCCTTTACAACTACCTTCCTTATAATTCAAATCAGTTTGACAGTTTAGTTACAATTTTTATAAAGAGAAGGAACATCATATAAATTCCACATTAGATACTATCATGAACTTAACCAACATGCTTATAAACTAGATTTCTTCTGTTGTCATCAGCGCTAGAAATCTCTAAATATCCTTTTCGAATATTAGGACATTTATTTTATGTATTGCTTATAATTTTCAGCGTTGCAACTAAAGTTTTCTAATTAAAAGATCATGCTATTTTCGTTTTCGTGAAAGAGTTGTGTCATTTCCAGTGTATTATATTTTTTCCACCGTAATTTACCAATATGTGAATTCAAAAGTTATTCATTTTAGGTAATGTTTTTCCTTTTACTTAAATGCATATTTTCTAATGATAATTAGAATACGTAAAACTAGAGAAAACTTAAATCCTGTTAATCACTTAATTGAAAATTCATCTTTTATTCTAATAGTATAAATTTAAACAAATAAAATTATTAACTAGTTTGCATTTATTGCTTAAAGAAAAATGTTTAACAATGTAATAGTAATATCTTTTTTGAGTGTTATTGTATTACTGTTTGCATATCTTAGTATAATTATTAATACTGTATATTCAAGAAAGAAGCGCGTTGACGTTCATGTAGTTAAGGTATTTTAGTATCGCGGCCTTTTTTTCTTTTTTACCAATGTGGCATGTACGCGCACTTAAAAAAATATACTGTGATATAATTCCTGAAATAAGTACAAAATCTCACTCTTTAAAAATATTGTCAATAATATCAAGATCCAAAGATTTGGAAATTCTATTCCCTGACAAGGCAATTGTACTGTAAAGAGATATGTGTGATGACATAGAAGACTTAGATTATTTAGATTCTGATTTATTTCAGGATTTGCTGACTCATTTTAATGCCTCTGTAAAATAAAACTGAAATTTTTATGGAGAGTAATTTATTTAATTATTTTTGTTTGCCAACATAAAATTTATTTTTTTTCCCATCAATTTAATATCTTATTATTACAGTGTTCTTTTTAGAACAGTATAGGATTATACATATTGAGTTTTTAAGTGGATAAACAAGAGCATTCGACAGCATGAATTTATTTTCAGCATTCCAAACCTGTATTTATTTTTAAGTTATTATTTTCATTTTATGCATTTTTCTTAACACATTTTATGCATAAGATGAGTCAAAACTTTACAACTGTGTTGTGTGCACATTAATACCACTCACACTTTAATTTTGGGCTTACGCTGATTAGACTTTTCATTGCAGTTTTACCTTTTTATGGCAATTTTTTTGTGTTCGGCTTTTATGTAAATTCAGCTATAAGAAATACCATTAATTAAACTAAAAACTAAAATTTCGCATTAAATTGGAAATTAGCTATTCATTTCTAATAAACCGTTGGTTGGTTGGTCTTTTTATAGTCACTTTTTGTTCACCAAAACCAATTTGATTGGACGTTCAGTTTAAAATAAACTCCAAACAACTAAAATTGAAAATGGTGATTCCAAAAAACTAAAAGACAATTAGCTCTTGAATTGGCTCTGGCCTTCAATTCAAGAGTTGGTGAATTTGATTTTTACTACAAGCGTGGTTTTTCGATTTGATTTGGATTATCTTTAAAATAATCAGTCTGTCAAATCAGTCCTCAAGTGTAAAAGTAACAACACTAAAAAAGTGCTTTAAACTGAACTGCAAAAACACATGCTTAAGTAGGAACTGACGCTATTATTTGGAATAAAATAACTACCGTAAAGTATATAAAAATAACAAATAAGTATTTTTCAAAATATAATATGTATTCATAAATTATTGGCAATATCATGAAATAAATATTTTAACTAGGTAGGTATTTTATTTATATAGAAAATATGTAGAAAGCTGAATAATAATGTTAATAATCAAACAAATATAATAAAAAATGATCATCTAATATTATCACTTTAACATTAGTAATTTTTAAGGTATTTTTCTTTGCTATATTATAGGTCGATTTCACACACACACACATTTAATAAAATACCATAGAAAAACTCATATTAAATTAATTTAACTAACCGTTTTAGCTTCCCGTTCTACATTTATTTATAACAACAAAAATACATTGAAAATGTTTTTTAAGTATAGTTGAATTGGAGAAATATACTTTTCATAATAAACCCCCACTTGATTGCATTACTATATAATTTATGCTAATTTACAATATCTATTCTTTACAAAGCAATATTAACTTATAATAGAAGTTTGCTCTTTTAGAAATTGTAGAAATGTAGCTAGTTTTAAGAAACAACGCAGAGATGGTTATCTTTTAGATGATAAAATATCATTTTAAGCTTTCTAGTTCCTGGAGAATTTGATTGAATTTATTTTAATAAGAATACAGCCTAAAAAATTTCTACTGACCAATACTTGGTGTTCTTAATTTTTTATTTTTTAAACGCATTTCAAATTTCGTATCAGAATTATTAGCTATTTTTAGTGTTTTAAAAGAAAAATGATATTACACCTTAAAAAATTTTTAAATCTTTACCAGTAACCAAAATCTTTTTTTTTTTTTTTTTTTTTTTTTTTTTTTTTTTTTTAAGAGTTTTAAAGTAGAAAAGAGAAAATTATATATATATTTAATAATTTTTAATTAACAGCCAACGACATGAATTGCAGCAGCTACCGAAATAATAGTTTTGTTTATAGTTGCGATAAAATTGAAAATAAACTAAGGTCTAATATTTCACGAAAAAGAATCAAAGAATTTTGATCATTAAAGTCGTTTAAGGAAGTATGAAGACTGGAAGTTGAAAAATATGATATAAATTAAAATCATCATCACTTAGAATTTACGCAACAATTGTTTCTTGGGTGTGTATATCTATTGCAAAAAATCAAAAACAAATTAAATGAAGTTTTAGTATTTGAAAATTCATGAATATAAGTTAGTTTTATGCTGGAAATACTTCATTTCTTCTAATCAAATCTTTACGTTCTTCAACTTGAAGAAATTGATAAAGAAAACTAAATTTTATATAGGTTTTTTATTATGTTTAAAAAATATTGAAAGGATTTAAATATGCATGCTTTATAAAGAGGTTATTTAAAAAAAAATGTAATTAGAAAATAGTTCTTACTAAAAAAGAACCGTTGCCATTTCAATGACTCTTAAAAAGTAGGTTTATGATACACCTTCATTTACAAAGACACGTTTGCACATTTTATGAGGAAAATGTCTAAAATTGTTTGAAAGATTTATCAAAAAATGACAACATGGAAATGTTGTCATTTTTTGATAAAACTTTGAACCAATTTATTCAGAAATGTTTTTGATCATTTCGGTTAAATCCCCGTTAAATCATTATTTCGTATTTAAATTTCAAAAACATAAAATGCTTAAGGTTATAACATTATAATTTTTTAATCTTCAAATTTGTGCAACGAAAATAACATTATTTATTTCGAGTTCCAATAATGTTCAAAATAATTTGTTGTACTATTTCATTTTTACAATTTTTTTTTATTAACTTCTAGTCACATTTTAAAAATTAATTCAATGAATTTGTTCATTATTTGACAAGTCTTACAATTCAAATTTAAAAGATTTCAATACGTGAATGAATATTCTCTTTTTTACTGCTTTTATATAAATGTTTTTTTAGAACGTGAAATTCGAAAAAATTTAGCACTAAATTTGAGCATAACTAAAATAATTTCAATTACAAAAAAAATTAAGATTTTTTTTTTTTTTTTTTTTGCTTAAATACGAATTTTTGAATTCTGCTTTCATGATTAAAATTATATTCAGATATTTTAAAAATATCATGAGTTATGAAATCGCCTCCTAAACTGGTCAAGTTAAAAATTAGTAAAAGCATTTCGTTTAAGATTTTATTTTAAAAAAAGAAGATATTTCTCGAGCAAACAAAAAAAGAATATATCGTACCACCTTCTTTTTTTAGATGTTTACATTGAGCCGTAAAAGACACGAATATATACAAAATCACGCATCGCTGAACAAAGAATATGTTTGATACTTTCAAGAGCTTGTTGCAAACATTTTTTTCCCAGGATCATTATTTGAATTTTCTCGATTGTTTTCATACTTATAAAAAAAGTCGTTTTATTTTTGGAAGAGAAGAAATTTCTAGTTAGAGAGAGACTTAGTTTTTTGTTTGTGCTTGAATGCAATTCTGTTATTTTTAATTAGGCATCAAATCTAATTTTAACGTAAAATAACTGATACTGGTGACTTTTATTATCAACAAACTCGCAATAACTCAGGAGAGTGAAGAGTTATAACGCCTGTTGAACGTCATTCTTGAATGCATTGAGCAATTGAACATTGATTTATTCTGTTTACGTGTTTTTAAGAAAGGATAAAAGAATTTTGTTGTTGATTACAAAATGGCTACAATAAAACAGTGCAATAAAAATTCCATGATGAAGCAAACGAAGAAAATTATGGTAATTAGTTGTAAATAAATACAATCTTTACTTTGAGGGAAATAACTTGCAGATTATAGCTATTATATATAAAAAAAATGATGAAATTTTGTACTATTTCCTTTATTCTTTCTTCCGTGACATTTACTTTTAATCAGAGCTTACAACGCAGTAAATGTTTCATGATGAAATTATAAATGTTCATTAAGAAATTACTATTCTAAGCGATCTTATTTTCCAGGAACGGAATTTTTAATCTGAAATATAATGCTGATTTTATCTACTATTAATGGCTGGTAGGAATCATTTTATCTCTTATTTAATTATCAAGATAATGCATAAAATTTATAAGATCATATTTTTCCTTTCAGGAAAAGCAAGCGAATGATGTTACTTCCGAAAGTAGTATTTTGATATCATTCTTAAAAATCAAAAGTGGAAGTTGATTGGTCATTGATATTATAATTAAATTCCATAAATAAATATTTTACGAAATGAATTTTGTAGAGAAATTAGAAATGCAGCTCATATTGTGATGCATTTTCAGATATTGATAAGTAAAATTAAATCCTTATGCAGTTTTGAGATTCGTTTAGAAAGTGGAAACACGCAGAAAAAAATATATTTTATTTTGAAATAAGAAGTAAAATATTTATTTTTAAATGTGAAAAGTGATTTTAGAAAATTCTTTAGAAGTATTTGATTGTTAAAAAATATATTTTTGAACAATATATTGAATTAAAAAAATTACTTTAGAATGGGAAAATTAAATTACATAATCTTCTGAGTATCTCGTGATTATTAATAGTTTATTATAAATTAAAAATAAAGCTTTCAAGCAAAAAAAGCTTTTAATTATATTGAACTGGATTTTTTTTTTTTTTTTTTTTTTTTTTTTTTGCACAATTTAACTCGTGTTTGTTCATTTTTACTCTCTTATTTAGACCTCCTCTATGAATTTTCGAGAAGTGTTTCTTACACATGTGTACACATATACTTACAGAAGTTAGAAGAAGATAAAAAAAATTATGTTTAAGTGAACTACTTGCAATTTATTTATTCTTCAGTGAAGTAAAATGAAAATCAAAACATATGTGGATTTTAAGATGTCAAAGATAAAAATAACAATTAAGATCTAATAGCTGTTATTCAATTAAAAAACATGTAAAAAAACAAAAATTTTTATTATTTACAATAAAAAATTAAAAAGAAACAGTTAAGTGAATTAAAAAAAATAGTTACAGACATAAATACAATAATCTAAAAGCTATGAGATAAGCAAGAATCTTGAATAACATTAGAGTGGTATTTGTTAAAACAATAAAAATAGAAAAGTTGCATTAAAGGAAAGTTTTCACTTAGTATTTTAATTTTCAAAAGTTATAATAGCATTTTTCTGTGTAAATTATAGAAGTACAAAAATTTAATAACAAGATATGTTAAGAGAAATCTGTGAAAGCACTTATAAAACTTAACTTGAGAGAGATTTATTTGAATATATTACATACTTGAGTATTGGTCATAAATTACACACACACATATATATATATATATATATATATATATATATATATATATATATATAATTAGTGATTGGAAAAGGAAGCGAAAGTGTGACTTTTCTTTAGAATTGTTTCATTCTTTACTTGAAGCAGTAAAATGCTTCATTTAAGTATATTCCGACTGTTGACTATTGAATTTAAATGATAGTACTATCATCTTGAAGTTTCATCAGGAGTTTAGACGAAGTATTAAGTTAAGAATAATGCAAGGTAAAAAAAAGTAAGATCTGTGTACAAAGAGAAGCCAAACATTTTAAAATCATACACAAAATTAATTTTGCATGGACTAAGCAGTGTTAATTAAATTTGAGATCAAATCAAATGTAAATTGTGAAACATGTATAAAAGCCATAAGCTCAAATGAGATAGATACTTAAAAGTAAATTAAATTGTTCTTAAATAATATCGAATAATTTCATCATGTATAGAAGTTTCCACACAAAATTATCAAAATAGATTTTAAATGAATATTATAATACATTGTATACAATGGCTTCATTATCTTCCGCATATTGAATATTTTGAATTTTACCTTATAATAAGTCTGTTAAAGGTAGTACATTCATCCTTTTTTAAAGATAAAGCTTTAAAGATAGAAAAAAATGCATTGAAATTTATAAAAGTAGCTATGATGAATATTTTCTTAAATATGAACTATTTAATTAGTACCATATGAACAGTTATAATTCATTCCTATACATGAAAATTGCCATCCTTCCTTTCAGATTTATGCAAAATAGTTAAATATTTTGGGATATTGCTAAATTGATATACAATTTGAATGTTAATCGGGTTACCTTCATCTTTATAATTTATATTACTATTCAACTGCCAAATTTATGATGCAAAAGTAGAAAGGATAATAGTCAATTTGCCTTTGATGAGCATTATTAGAATAAATACTTAGTCCTTATGAACCGGAATTCTTCCATTGAATATGTACATTTTATATAACATGGTGTAAGAGGTGTTCGTCTAAAATTTCTGTCATTAAAATAACTAGTATTATTTTATTGTACGTAAATCTTTCTATGATCTCATATCTTTAAAATGGAATGTGTAATTTTACTTCTTTGCATTGTTTAAATAATACTGTAATTACGAAAACTTTCTTCCATTGAAAAATATTTGTATGATGAGAAATGTAACAACGAGGATATTTTCTGTATTTTTGGCCTGCTAGCAGGGCCGGCGCTAGCAGCTTCGCCGCCCCTGGCAAAGAGGTAAAATGCCGCCCCTTTATAACAAAAATTAAAAGAGATAACCTAAACCCTTTCCACGATTAATGGTAAAATAAAACGAGTAAAAAATTTGCAATCATCAGTAATGTTCAAGTTTTGATTAGCAAAAAAATACAAATTTATTTATTTGTTTTTGGCACTAAATTAAAATTAGGGTTGCGCAGAAAAAAAGGAAAGAGTCATTTCTGGTGCATAATCATAAAATCTAGAACAGATATTAAAAAAAAGTAAAACAAATTATAAAACCACTAAATATTAAAACTTTATTACTTATTAAAAATACATTTAATCAGAGATGTGAAATCAAAAGTGTTTTTTTCTCACTTTTAATTCTGAAAATTGTTTTATAATTTCTTTAACATTAATTTTTTCAGCCAGGTCATGTTCGACGGCTATTGTTGTTAAGCCGTTTAGTCGATCCTCGGTAGTTGTGGAGCGTAAAAAATTTTTAATTAATTTTAATTTGGAGAAACTCCTTTCTCCACTTGCCACACTTATTGGGAGAGTCAGCAATATTCTTAAGACTATACCAAGATTGAGAGCAAAATCCAGGTTCGATATGAATTTTAAAATCTCAACTGGACTTTCTTTTTTGTTTAGCAAAGCCAAAACAGCTACTATCTCGTCTGCCAAGTCAAGCGCGTTTATATCGGATGAATTCCCATCTGTCAACACTGTTTCTAAATCTTTACAATACTTTATAATGTCGTTTTGAGGAATATCTTTTAAATCAGAAATATTGTATAAAAATTGGAAATAGTTGCTGTGGGTACTGATCAAATCAAACCTGGATTCAAGTGCATTGATAGCTTTATCTAATGTAAAAAAATAAAATTCTGCCTTATATTTCAAAACAGGATCTTCTATTGGATCATCTTTCGCCTCATAGTCGAAATTAACATTCCTTCTTCGAACTCTATGACGTGGCTGGGTGAGCTCAAAATTAGCTGGTATGTCAATTTCGTCTGCAAGTTCTCGAGCATCGCAAAGCATTTCATTAAAGGCTCTGTCCGATCTAAGATCCTTGAAAAAATCTTTACAATTTTTCAAGAGCTCCATAGCAGATGGTAAATCATAGTCTTTTGTCTGCAAGAGATTACTTATAGGGTTGATACAATTTAAGATTTTGTACCAAATTACAATGCAGCATAAGAATTTAAATTGTTTAACACAACTTAATAATCCAGAAGCCTCAACTCTTATAGAATTGTCAACCTCCGAGTTATTACAAACAGAAAGTAAAGCATCGTATATCCCTCCTAATTGATACCTTAGTGGTTTTAATGCATCTATTCGGCTTTCCCAACGAGTCTCACTTAAAGGTTTCAAAGTAAGTCCGGAAACATATTTTAATAATATGGCCCATAGAAAAGTTGATGAGGAAAAAAACAGATATATTTTTTGGACTATATTAAAAAAATTGGCGGCTTCGAAGGATACTTTTGCCACGTCATTAACTACCAAGTTTAATGAGTGGCTGCTACATGGAAGGTAAAATGCTCTTGGATTTAACGCATTTATTCTAGATTGTACTCCCGATTTACTGCCTCTCATGTTGGCCTCATTATCGTAAGCCTGTCCCCTCATATCCTGCAAATTCAATCCCAATGTTTCAAGTCTTTTAAGTATTAGAGATGAAAGTTCATATCCAGTCGATCTTTCAACCGGAAGAAATCCTAAAAAGCTTTCATTAATTTTAATGGAAACCTCCTTGGGATTGGACTTGTCAATGGATACATACCTTACTAAAACTGTCATTTGCTCGATCTTGCTGATATCAGGAGTGCAATCTAGAATTATTGAATAATATTTAGCTTTTTTAATATCAGTAATAATATGAGATGTTATATTTTCAGCTAAAAGAATAATCAATTCATTTTGAATTTCTTTTCCGAGATAGTGCACTTTGGCTTCTTCTTTTTTAAGCACTCTGCGGATATGCTCTTCCATTACTGGATCAAACTGAGCAAGTAATTGAATAATTTGTAAAAAATTACCGTTACCGAAATCGTAAAGTTTGTCACTTGTACCTCGGAGGGCTAAACAATTTTGAGCAAGCATTTTTATTGTTGAAACAATTCATAGAAGCACCTCGCTCCAATAATTTATTTCTGCGGTAATAAGTCTTTGTGAATGACTGTCAATCGTTTTAGAGTACTGTATTCTTTGACTTAATTCAATCCAAGACTTTTGACTTTCGATATGTTTTTTAGAGGTTTCATGTTGATTTAAAGTCTTAGCGAGGTGTTTCCAGTCATTAAAACCTCCAATGGAAAGGGAACTTAAAGTAGAACCAAAAAGTTTGCAGCAAAAACAATAAACACAGTCTTTAGTAGTTGAATAAACTAACCAGTTACGCAAGACTTTCTCACCATTTTTCATATTTCTCAAATAATGAAGATCGCTAAATCTTCGACCGGTATAATTATACGGAAAACTGTATTCTTTTAATGGTTGAGGTAGTCCTTCTTTTACCAAAAAATATATTTCTGCTTTTGATAAGCTAGTTGGCCAGGAACTCGGATCTGAATTTATTCTTGTACCAAGTGCCTCTTCTTTAGATATCCCTGTAGTAGGTTCAGTAGACGTCCCTAGATTTTCTTCAGTAGACGTCCCTGGAGTAGGTTCAGTGGACGTCTCAGGAGTAGATTCTATGTATGTTTGTGGAGTAAGCTCCACTTTAGCAATATCGGTATCTTGATTGGTACTGGCTTCATAATTAAGATTTGAAGCAGCTTCTAATATTCCTGTGTAATCATCATTTCTTTTCATTTCTTGTAGATAACCTAACAGACTTCCAGCCTGTTTTTGACGTTGAACTTGCTTTTCGACTCTTTTTCTTTTATACTGAGCACCCGATAATTTTTTACGTCCATCAGCCATTCTAAAAACAGACACAAATAAAATGAAGAAAATGTTTTTAAAAAAATCATTGTGTTTTATTTAAACGAAACAGAGACGTTTGCGAGTATTTTTCCGGCGACATTTTTTAAGGTAAAATGTAAAAAAGCACTTTATAATTAAGTTTGAATAAAACCTACATGTCAGCCATAGAGTACAAACTATTCTTTATCACTCTACCCTAAACAAAGCCAACAAAATTATCAAACTCATTTAAATTCAAATTAAAAAGCAAATTTTATTTTATTCTTTGAGCATAATATGAAATTAAATTCTGCAAACAATTTTAAAGAGACCGTGGTTTATACCAATGGATTAAAGTACCTATTCTCTATCGGACGATTTTCAAAAACCTTTAAAAACTATTTTAATAAAAATTTAAAAAAAAAAACAGAACCGAGATAAAAAAAAAAACACTAAAAAGTTTAAAATTATTTATAACCAACTTTACTGCAGTAATGTAATGTAAAGTAAATCCATATATTTTAAAATAAGTAAAGGAAACCGTATTTAATAAGAAATAATAAGAAAAAATATTTTTTTCCACCCTATAATATTAGCACCAAAGGCTATTTGGATTTCCAGTGGCTTTATTCATATCAAATTTTTATTATTTTGGGAAACCTTTATTTTTTATCAAACCCTAAATGTTTCCCCCGAAATTAGGGGATGGCATTTTAAACCACCTTTTTACTTACCAATCCGGTATCATACCCTATCAAACAAAAAAAAAATTAAATCGGTTGAGTAATGCCGAAGTAATCATCGGACAAACATAAAAAACAAAAAAAAAAATATCGTTTAAAAAGAAACATCATGTAGAAGCTATTTAAATATTTCTTGATAAAGACTGAATATTTTTAATTGTTCTACTTACCTTACTTTTATAACACAACGTCACAACATAAGTTTATAAAGGCCCGGTAAATAGTAACTGTAAAATATAACGCACTCTATTTTACTAGCAACCAATCTGAAAGGCAATTATTTCATAAATAAAACAATGGGACTAAAGAACGTTACATCGTTAATAACGTGCGTATATTTTTTGAAAATGAAGCAAAGTCTATTTCGCTTTCGATACCAATTCAGAAAGCACAGGAACGTACTGCGGCTGCTACTGGCGTTTCTCTTAGAACTGTCCAAAGAATTAATTGATGGACTTGTGTAGACTACAATTGAAACATTTAATTTTGATATAGGATCCGAATCAAAAACTGATGCTGCTTCTGAAAGTGGTACAATAGATTGGGATTGAGACACTTCTATGGATACTTATTAATAAAATAATAAGTATCCATAAGAAGTATAATAAATGAAATTTTAAAATAATAAATACACATCAGCTTTGGAAGTTCTCTCAAAATTATGTAGATTTTTTATAAGAAGGTTGACTCAGCCAAACAGATAGCATTCTGCGAAATGAGGAGTTTGGTTCTGAAATAGTGGGTTCAAGTCTGCATGAACCAAACGGAGTGACTGTGTAAGGTTTTCCTTGCACGTTAACGAGAATTCGGGTCACTTTCCATTAGAAAGACCTCCTTGAAGGCATTTCCTCTTCTTCGGCAACTCCAAAAACTATATTTTCCCTTATATTAACACATTATTTATGCGAAATCTGTATGAATTTTATTTTTAAAAATTTTAAGAATTCTTTGATGTTATCCTTTTTTTTTTGCTTGATATTATACATAAAAATGTTTTGATAAAATAGGTTATATAAAAGGGTTTGTTCCCTGGACTATTCTAAAAATATTTTGTCGTTTGATAAATTTTGTGAACCCGCTTTGTTTCGAAGATACGGCGAACATAGTTTTCGTCAAATCCATTTTTATAATTTTTAAAATCATTAAATTTCTTGCATTCTTATTCTAGCTGGAGGTCATTATTTTCAACAGTTCTTGTAGATTAAAGAACTTAACCTGTAATTTTTGGTAATAAAATGTTGTTATATTGTCAAAAATTTTGTTCACCCTGTATCTTCGAAACAAATTTTTGCTGTATGTTTAAAAAACACCCTGTATATATACAGGGTGTTAGGGGTTTGATTCCAAATATCTTAATGCATAAAAATATGATTTATTTTAAACAAAAAAGTTAAGTATATCATGGGTCAAAACTCAATTATTTTAGAAAGAGAAAATGTTTAAAAGTTTGAGAAATTTAATTTTAGGGCCAATTTGCCGCCCCCTAAGGTTGCCGCCCCGGGCAGGGGCTCGGCTTGCCCACCCCTAGCGCCGGCCCTGCTGCTAGTTACCACGATTCTTTTTCTGAAAGGGAAATATTCCTATTATTTTCCCATTTTTTTTTACCTTTCGTGTTTCGATTTAAGAAATATACCCATTGAAGATATAAAAAATAATATTTTCCAAAATTATATAAAGCAAAAAATAAATTTTTTTATCATGAAAAGAACCAAAATGCTTCTAGACCGAATTTGTAAATTTTAAGGCCTATCTCACGTAACTGTTATTTTGAATCATAGATTCTTCATGCATGACTGTAAATGCAAAAGACGTAAAAGAATTAGTTTTTGAAAGAAAAAAAGCAAAAAACAAATTAATTTACATAAATATATTTTATCAAAAGATAAAAATAAATAGAAAACAAAGAAAACTTCTTAATAAGCATCTATTCAGAACTAAAATTTTGTCAAATTATGGAAAAATGTCGAAATTATACAAAAATTCATCAAAGAGCTATTTTGAATTAAATTTATAAATGCAAAATGTTCAGTTTTTTTTGTTTATAGTAGAATATTTTTTGGTTTTATAATAATGTGAGTGAAAGAATACCGGAAATTTTAAAAATTTACGTTATTATATGGAATAAAATCTTCTAATTTTAATTCCCTCTTTAATCGTAAATAATCTGACTTTTTATTTATAAATTTTTGAAAAAATCATTAAGTACTTACTGAATCACTACTTAAATCTTTAATCTAATAGCTTCCTTAATTTACACCCAAGAAAAGGAAGATATGTCAAATCTTTTTTTCCACCTGTATTTCAAAATTAAGATACATTTTCCTGTTTTTATGGAATAAATCTATCACAACGGTCTCTAACCAACATATTCTAAATCTATTCCTATTTCCTAATATTTAATCAAATATTTTAAATGTAAAAATAATATTCCATAAATTAAGCACAATTATCTCATCTAAATCACTTATTTTCGTAAAGAAGAATTCAAATAAAGAGCTTATGAGTGTTCTTACAGAAATACTTAGTAGAGTTTTGAAGATTGCAACTGATTAATAAAGAAGTCAAACTGTTAAATGAGTCTTTTTTTTTCCTTAGAAAATTAATTTGTGCAGTTGTGATTGTAGGCATTGAAAAATTCTTGTGTCTGAAAATAATCTTTGAAAATGTGTTCCTTCAAAGACCTTTAGGGTATGTACTGAAGATGCTAAAGATCGCTTGTGATTCTGAATCTCAGTTATTAGATGAAAATGATAGTTAGAAGGATGCTGGCTTTATTTTAACTTTTAAAGGTTATATGGATTTCATAACTTTTTAATGGTTTTTTTATTTAGCTTTGTTATAATTTAATTAATATTACAGTCTTATTGCAGTGCTTATCTACAAGAAAGGCTACAATAGCTTTGTAAGGAAGATCGTTGCCCTCATGTCAGATAAGTTGCTGGTTAGGAACCGCCACAATCGATGATTATTATCATTTCGTGAAGGATATAAATTTAATATTCACATCTATGGTTACCATTTTAATTCGGCTATGTTCATTTTAGTATTTTAACAAATTATATTACATTGAGAAAATCCTCTTACATGCAATTTTAAAACGATAGAAAATTTCGAAAATGTGCTTGTCAAATCAATTTTGGGCTGTAAATGAAACCTGACATTGTTATCATTTTGAAATTATACTTCATCTGCTTAAATGTTTTCCTTAATGTGATGCGTTTAAAAATTAAATTAATTAGTAAATCTTTTAT
>JAPDSC010064227.1:0-10984 GCA_026290005.1 Latrodectus geometricus
TCAAAGTTATATATCATGCAAACATACGTGGAGCAATTTTTTCTGCCAAAACTATCTTAAAAACATAATCTCGAATAATTATATGTTTTCATTAAAAAAATGTAAATTAAGTATGTAACATATTTATTTTTATTTTGATTGAATAACAATGTATGCGTAAACTAAAAACACAATACATTTGCAAAAAACACAAAACATTTGCGAAGAATCATTTGTGTAAATAGCCAACTTTAACAAAAGAGAGAGGAGAGAAAAGAATTTTATTCGAATTGCAAGTTTTCAACGTGGGCACCTTCGCAGATGATAATGCATTACCTGCAGGAGATTATCGATAACAATGGCAAACGTATCATGGCAGAAAGAATTTGTAAAGCTTCTCTTTTTATGCGATGTTTCACATACACACAAATCTAGCATGTTTCGGGGATTAGATGACAGTTTAGATTTCAGATAATCCTAGAATCAGAAGTCGATCGGAGTGAGTTCTGCCTGACGAGATGACCACGAAAGGTACACGCGTGAATCTATCATCGAAGTGCTGTAGCAGCACTTCTCAAACATTTCTTGCAATATGTGATGAAGTACAATCGTGCATCCATACAATATTATTAATGACATTCGCTGTTGCAATTCTGAAACTATTTAATTCTCTTCAAGGTCTTATACCGAGCACTAGTACGAAGCTCGTTTGCACACCACGGGATGCGACTTTTTCGAAGAAAAAGGAAATAGAACGAATGTGTCACATTACACAATTGTGTTCTGTCTTATAAATGCATTTTTGTCACACCCGTAAGGATTTTCTCTCGCCCAATGAACGTGGTTGATTTTTCGTTCCCAGTCAGAGTGAAATGTGACTCATCTGTGCATAACACCCACAGTGGTCTCATGCTATTTTCTTCATATTTGATGAGGAAAAAATTCCCAAAGTCAACACTATGTTTGTTCTCTCCAAAAACCAGCTCCTAAACGCGCTGGAGTCTTTAAATAAACATTAGTAGAACTGAGCCCTAAATTTAGAGAACTAGTTTATGGTACAGCCATATTGAGGAAAACACTTGTTGCTGTATGCAATGAACCTGTAGCAATGGTATTAAGAACTTCCTCCAAAACTTCAACTGGAACACGAAGTTATCATGATCGAGGTCTTTTACATGCACATTAGGTTTCTTTAAATTTCTTTATTAAATTACATACTATTTTACGGATAGGCTTCGTTTTATTTAATTATTTTAACAATAAACTCACACTTCTTTGGCAGCATTTTCCCCACTCATATAAAACAGCTATATCAATTCATCTCATTGTTTTCCTGAAATTGTCATATTCTTCACACGAAATGAAAGAGATTAGCACGAACAGAAAAAAACAATCATATCACTTTGTTATTTAACTAGCAGTGCTTTGCAAAAGTGTGCTGTGAAAGGTGCTTTACCTATCCGAATGATTTATGCTAAGTTCATCAATATTCCTTCCCTTTAACCGCTTAACTGTCAAGGAAAACTTATGTGATTCGCTCCCCAGTGCCACCGTTTTCACACAGGCGATCGTAGTTATGCGGTGTTTTGGTGGAAAAGAAGATGCACGCTTGAAATAGAAGTAGAATCATCTCAACAGATATTTTAAACAACGTCAAGGACATTCTATTGCATTCCAAAGCCATAGGTCAATCTTCACTAATAGCAGAGTATTGCAGAAAAGCGTTTTTCCGAAAGCCGTATATATACGCCCGGGGCAGTTAAC
The DNA here is from genome assembly GCA_026290005.1 of Latrodectus geometricus. NCBI lineage: Eukaryota > Metazoa > Arthropoda > Arachnida > Araneae > Theridiidae > Latrodectus > Latrodectus geometricus. The sequence goes on from JAPDSC010064227.1 coordinate 1,744, forward strand.
GCATTTGCTAAGCGCGGCGTATATATACGCTCGCGGCAGGCAAGGGATTAATTGTGATTTTTTTTTTTTTTTTTTTTTTTTTGCGATTCTATTCCTTGAAAATGTTTTACGTCATATGTGTTTCATTTGACTGTTTCGACATTTAAAGTTTTTCCATACTCTGATCAATTTAAGTTGGTATCGTCATTCGAAAGTTTGGAAAGTTTGTCACTATAACCTTAAATCCGATTGTTCTTAATCATACATTCATTGAAATAATTATATTTAAATTCTCCCATTTTTCCATTGGTTGAAGGATTTGGTTATTAGGGACTCATAGATACATATTTTTTTAAGCCCTCTGTATACACACACACACGCGTATACAAATTTTTTAACAATATACAAACTATTTGATTGTTTTATTTTTTGTATTAAATTTTTATAGTTTTTGGGAATTTTTAAGACATATGATATGAATCATAATTTGCTTCATAATTTCTGCTTATAAAAAATAATCTATACATGATTAAAGTTCATTTAAATGTATTTAAGTTTCATTTTTCAAAATGAATTATTTCATTGTTATTTTTTTAAATATATCCAATTCTCTGTCCCTTTTTTTTAATGGTCATGATAATTTGATGGTTTCATGAAGATTAATTCAAAAATTTACTAAAAACAAAGTTATAATATTCTTACTTAACTCGAAGTTACTAGAAAAATTAATGTTAAAATAATTTTAATATAATTTATTCTATCTTAATATTATCTGAAATTTATCTCGAAATTAGATGAGCAAGCAAGACATGACATTATAAATATGTCACTAAATTCAATAAAATTTATTAAAAATATAAATTGTTTTAATTAGTAAAAGCTATTAAAGATATTACTATAAGAAAAAAAGTCATTTTAAAAATGTTAAAGAATGAAATTTTAAGTGTTGAATTCCCTTACCGGAAACGCTATAGATGATACGTAAAAAAACTTTGTTTTTGATAACTACAAATTTGAACATGGTTTTCAAATAAGCATATAAATATAGCATTATGTTCACTAATGTCAAATCAACAAAGGGTCAGAATTAAATGAAGCTGCAACTTGAAGAAAAATTCAATTTTAAATATAATCACATCGATGTAGCTTTTAAAATTCCTTGAATCATCTTACAATATGAGTTTGGAAATACATTTCGAATTACCATTTCACATTATTCAATTTGGATTGAATTTCTCAGATGGGAGAAGCATAGTAAATGGCATTTATTAAAAGGAATGTTTTCATTAAAATGACTAAAGTGTTGACATGCATAACAGTGGTCGATCATATAATCTTAAATTTCTGTGAGATATTTTTTTTCTTTTAAATTTTATGTTTTAAGAATTTGTGTTTTTGTTTCGAGGAAACTATATTTGAAGTAACATTAAATGTAAAACCATAAGCATAGTTTAATTAGCTACAATAACTCTTCTTCTGAATCCAATTTCCTTTTATGTAATGGTTTGTGCTCAAATGAGAAATATTTTTCTTTTGGCGACTAATTAAAAAGGAACTCATATAATTTAAATTTTCTTCCACCTTTTCTATTCGCGTTATTTTGCAGAATAATATTTTGTTCTTTATTAAAATTTGTAATTGAAATTGTAATTATTATTTATTCAATTTTATTGCTTACGATGCTTAAAATATTTCATTAACCTAAATTATAAGTTGTACCTAAAAATAACTGATCAATCGACCATATTTTATCAAAAGTATTTATTAAATATATGGAGAGAAATTATTTAAGTAAAAATAAATAGAGAAACAGATATATCATGTGTGTGTATGTATGTGTGTGATCATAGTTATCACTTAATTTATTTTAAATTATGAATATTTAATAATTAATTAATTTATAAAAAACTTAATTAAAAGTTATGTATTATTTATGATGTTTGGATGAAAGTTACTATGATATTATATTTTATATGCTTATTTATAATTATTTTTGATTACTGGAAATACAAATAGTGTAACTTAAGTTTTTACATGATCATAAAATAAAATCCCAATGAATTTCAAAATTGACAAAACCCAAAGGCTAAATTACGTTAAAACACACTAAATTTATTACATTCTATAAGGAATAATGATGAAGTCAATATTCATCTGACTTCTTTAGATCTCAAAATTCTGCTAATTTATCTGCGTTTCACACTTTTCTATTTCATAATCAGTTTACATTTTTTTAATTTTTTAGCTGCAATATTTTTCTTATTTTTCAAATGTCGAATCAAGAATAGGGAGAGGAATGTATGTTTGAAATAACTGATTAAGGAACATTCGAAAATTAGTAATAACAAAAAAATGTAAAAACAGATTTAAGATAATAGGAGAATGCTTGTATGAGTAAATAAAGAAGTGTTTTTAAAATTATAAAAAAGTTTATTTTTTATAATTATAATAATTTTCAATTAAACGTTGGGAAAAATTATTATTTTTTTTAAAATTTAATGTCGGTTCATCATGATTGTATAAGTGGTTGATATTTATGTTTCGGTCAAGATAAAAAAGTATAATTTTTCGTTTATCTTTCTAAAAGATATGACGCATGATGTAAAAGATAGTAATAATACTATTTTCAGATAGAGTCATCATAAAAATATTTAAGGAATAATGCGTAATTTACAGATTTCTTCATGTCTTTTAAAATTCATCATCAGAAATTATAATAAATATTTACATTAATAAACTAAGCAAACTGTTCATTATAATCAGAAGAATGAATATCTAAGCCAATCTACATAAGCACCATAATAGTTGTTAATAATCAACATTAACTGTAATCATTTTTTTTTATCTTAGAACTAATTTTATGGGATAGTTCAGTTATTCGAAATGAATTTTACATCCAATCCATGTCAATATTTTACACTACTACAGCACATTATCACTGTATGACAAAAAATATATTGTTTTATGTTTTTTGAATATTATTGCAATCGAATTTTATCTCAGAAGAACTGTTTATTGAATATGATTGAATCTATATTTGAATATACTTACAAATATTTCATTAGGTAAACAATGTTGAAACAGTAAACGCACAATCTTTTAAATTACATTTCAGGTATTCTGTAAGAAATTAAAGTTATATGATATAATTCAGAAATAACAGTCCTGTTTTCAATAAAAAAGTATGTTCACTGACTCAAAAAACATGCAGAAGATAAAAACATGTACTTTAAAACTTACATACTCCAAAGAGAGCAAAATATTCATTAACAGCAATATCTTTTTATAGCTATATCTTTTTTCAGCCTGATAATAAAATTATTTGCAAATGGAAGTCAATTGCAATGCTGATTTAGAAAATTTGAGAAAGAAACATTTTTTTAGAGTGACCTGCGAAGAACTTTTGGACATATTATCTATATAAAAAATTAGTTTATACAAGTTAAAAATATAGCTTAGCATTCCCCCAACATAAAAATGGTGCTAAAATTAGTAATGATATTAACTCTCAAAATTACTTAAACAGAAATGAGTTGTTTCATTAATGTTGACATGAATATTTATCTTTTATTCTTTACCATTACAGTTAACTATATCAAAGCAATCATTAAAATAATAAATTCTGCATAATAAAACCACTATTTATAAAAATATTTTAGCATATTATTTATAATTTTTTATATGCCGTATGATTAAAAACATCACTATTAATCAGAATATTGCATTTATTACTTTTAATTTTCCACACTTATGAGTTTAAGCCATTGTTTTGAAAAACCTGGAATTTTCCTTGTCTTCATAATACATTTCAAGACAACATGAAACGTTAATATAATGTTATAAGTTTCAACTGATTGAACCATTTTATTTCCCCACCTGCGTAAAATTATAATACCTAAACATTTTTATTTCGACGATTAATACTTAAATTATCATATCGTCCTTTTTAAATCAAAATATATCATAATTTTGAATAAATTTCATAAAATTTGCTTAAATAGAACAATATTACAATGATATTATATAAAGTTCTATAAATTGGGAATGTATAAATAAAATTTTGTTATATAATCAAATTCATAAACAAGTCAAATTCATAAATGAATTCAATTTATACTTAGTTGCATTAATCATGACAATAATCAGTTGAATTATATGTTTGTAGCATAAATAATAATTTACATTTTTATTTTCTATGACTATTTTGAACATATATTATCCTACTTAAGTTAAAATGAAACTTTATCAATATTGAGATTTCACAGTTTTGGTTGATATATATTTACAGAAATAAAGACAAAAACGTATTACTTAGTAATTTTTTTCGCTTAAATAAATACTCAAAATAGTTTATCTTAACCAAGTTCAACAGAATCATTGTTCCAAAAGAAACGATGTGAACTTCTTTACGGAAGGTTGGAGTGGTATTAGCTACTTTCCCATTTTCAGACAATCTGATTAATTCAGGTAAAGAAAGGATTTCTATGTATTCAAAGACTTTCGATAGATTTCGGAAGAAGCCACTTTAGTAAATTCATCTCATACATTTGCATTTAAAGGCTCTGAAGCTTAGAAACATGTGTTTGGGAAGCGCATACATTATGAGGCTCATACATTGGTTAGATAACGTTTTTCAGATCCATTGTCTTCTGCATTTTTTTTATTTTTCCAACTTGATAATGCAAATAAAACGTTCGGAAAATTTTCAAGATGCCGTTGAGAAACAAATTTGTAAAATAAATATACTGTTAACTGTAGAAATAAAGCATAAACCAAAGCGAATAAAAATATTCCTATGAATTTGCAATAAAAAATAAACGAAAGATTGTAATGAAAGTAGAAATAAATTTACAGGCTCTACACTCACACACATTGTTGCACAATCTTCTAAATAAATTTCTTAGAAAGGCAAAAAAATAAAATTGTAAAACATATACTTTTTTCTCTTATTTATATCTTGTCATTAATAATTATTATTACTACAAAAATTATACTATTATTGAAAGGAATTAATCTAAAAAAACCTATTTTAATGTGTTTTTAAATTTATAAATGATATTTAATTCATAGCATGATATACATATATGATTTTTAATTTTTTCTTAAATTTAAAAACCAATAATAATTTTCCAGCTGTGAATGATCATGTATAAATTATTTAAATTCTTTTAGTAGAATTATTAGTCAGTAGAAATATTTTAACTTCTTTTTCCTAAGTGCACAAGAACATATTTAGTTGCACATTTTAAATTAATTAAAATATTTCTAATGAAAAGCATTTTTAATTACTGTATCTTTGAATTAAGTTCCCAATTAGAAGTAAACCTACTCGTGAACCCCAAAAGTATGAAAAAAATGTCTTTATTAACAATTTCATTAAATATTTCCTCTAATACTTGATTATTTAAGGCGAATAATCAAATTATTCTTGAATTTAATATTACAAAAACATTAAAAACAAACTAATTCTGAAAGAAAACTAAAACAAAACATTTTTGCAAAAAATAAATCATGTTAAATTATTTCCATTAAATTATTTTCCCGGATAAAATGCTGAAAATGAACCACTCAGTCTTATTGTTAAAAACAGCCATTAAAAATGCCCAAATTTATGATGTGGTTTTAGATAAATATGAGGCTAAATATTTGTTGAAGGTGAACAAGTTTCATAAATATGTTAAGAAACATTTGAGGAAAACTTCTCCCTTTTTAAATCACAAATGCCATAAAATTAGATTATTACGCATTATTAGAAGTAAAGGCACAGTTTATTACGCATGATAATCAATGGAAAATGACTCGCTTTTCATAAAATTGGTTTGATAACTATTCAATTCACAAAATATTCAAAAGGAAATTCTTTAAAATATGACTGAAAAAAACAGAAATTCTGCATTGCTTATTAAATGCTCTTGTTGATCATGTAGTCCTAAATAGTATAAATAAATATCTAACATTTTCTTAAATCATGTGGAAGCCATTATATTAAATTGAATATTATATTTTAGAAAATAAATTTTACAATCAAAAATACTTTTTTCATTCATAGTTTTTGATAACATAAGAATGTCCATGGATGATTTTTAAAACAATGGAAAGATATTATAATTTAGCATACTGATAATCTAGCATACATAAAATGCTAAAAGATAAAAGTTTTATATTATTTTTCTCTCTTATAAATACTTAATGAAGATACTATTTTTCCAACTTCACCAACTGATAGATTTTTGCCTCAGATATGTATTTAAAAGTAGAATAAATGTCTATCAGATTTATTCAAATATTTTTATTAGAAAACACTAATATTCAGAATATATTCACATGTATCCTTTAAAAATTCTCTTTGCTCATTATGAATAATTATGTCTTTTGATATGAAGGATTGTCCAAGAAGATTTCCAAAGAAACAAACACTAATTCAATGATAGAAATAAATAGCAAAAGAATGCAATGTAAAATTTCAGTCAACGAAATACAACTTTATAAAACACATTAACAATGGTGAAAAAAGTTACACATTATTAATAACATAACCTTGATCCTTATCAAATTCATTTAAATAAAAAGAGCCTAAATCATATTGTGCTATAATGTAGTTCTTTTGTGTACTGCTTAGAATTCTTCTTTTATACACGCTTCGACTAAATTCAATCATATTTATCTTAGAATACATGGCATTTAATAACTATTTATACCACAACACAAATTGCAAAAATTAATTCCAAAACGCTTAACTTAATGCAATACTACTCAGTTAATATGTTCTTTTTTGTGTTTGTGAATTCATGCCATTCATCTTTTTTCAGAATTTAACTTAGAGATATTTTTTCTCAGTTATCTGAAAATCATAATAAAAAGGAAAAAGTACTTTATAATACCAATAAAATATTTCAAAATTCAATAGCAAATATCGGAAATATTGTAAATTTAAAAGTAAAATATCGGACATATAAAGTGGAAGAATTTCAATGCAATGATCAATGTGTGCATTTCATTATTTTGGAAGCTTCACATAATAATGTTCAAACATTTTATGAAAAAGAAAATTGTAATTAATTAATTATAATTATAACAATAGTAACAGTTGTTATTAATTTTTCCATTCGATAAGTAATAAATCTATTTATCTTATGTAAATTTTTGTTATTTATATTTATAACAATAAATTACAATATATTCTTTTGAAAAAATATTTTAATAAATTATTTTTTAAAAAATTTCTCAAAGATACAAAATATTCTTAAGATACTAAACTGTATTGAATCCCACTTATTTTAAATACTTTTTGCAAAAAGAAGAAAAAAAATATTTTTGCTTGATTTTAAGTTAAACTTTTGCATTTTGTAATGTTGCCCGTAATTCCTAACAATATATTATGAACTGATAATAAATATAAATTAATGTAAAATACCAAAATGGATTTTTCTTAAAAATTCTCATTTTAATAGAAACAAATAAAAAATTATGCAGTTTTTTGCTTAAATTTTAAGTTTTAAGCAAGAAGAAATCCTAAGAATGATATTTTTCTATCTCATAATAGGATACTGCATTTCTCAATGTATTGTTGAAAGTAAAAGTGAGTTTTCAGTTGAATATAATCTACGTTTCATAAGTACTGCAATTATAGTTCTGTGCCTAAGTTTCAAAGACTATTTCTATTAGAAAATATTTTCTATCATCTAAGTATTACTCCCATATCATTATTTTCCAATATCTGATTACTTCTGATGTGAGTGACATTAAAAACGTATTTAATATACATGCATTAAATAATATATGCTGTGAAAATGTGCTATTTAAAATGCTTAGTGCAAAATCTCTTCCAAATGGATCCAAAATAAAAAAAAACTATTAAACACCTGTGAATTTACAGATTTCTACCATTTACCTTTAAAGGAGTTTTTGTCAATTTTATCTAATGTTATTTCTCAAGAACAAAAAAGAATCACAGACAGAATTCATATATCCCCTGATTATAGTTTACAAAATTTTGGGAAAATTTTGTAATTTTATTTAAATAAAGTGGGAAAATAACATTTTTTTTAAAAAAACTGTATTAAAAAAATATTGATTAAGGCTTTTACAGATAAAAATAAAATAATACAGAAGTAAATGCATTTCTAAGAAGAACATTTCTATAATTAAAAAATAAAAAATATAATAATTAAGACTTAATACGAGGTGTGAGAATTAAATGTGAAGTATTAAAAAAAAAAAAAAAAAAAATGAAAACCTCTATCATTTGAAACTCTATCAGCTTATCAGTCCATCAAGTGGAGTCTGCAACAAATTAATCAATAAATGATGAAACAAACTAATTGCATGTTTTAAAATCACACACAATTAGCACGTGTCGAAAGTTTCTGATGTAAAAATAATTTATGAAGAAAAGCAATACAAATTACTAATGGCCACATGAGAGAGGTAAGAGAAGAAGGCTTTTATTGTAGTCGCAGCCCTTCAGGCTCGCAGGGAACAAAGCATTATGTTAGAGAATAAAGTCTTAAAAATGACGAATGTAACGCGACAGAAGTAATCTGAATAAATTCGGTTTCTTTGACTTTTTCCAACATCTCATTGACACTTCTGCTCTTTTGACTTAAATGAAAACCACAAATTCAGTCGCGAAATTTCAATAGACATAAAACACAAAAGTTACAAAAAATATCCCTAACATAAGAGTGAGGGACATGCATTGGCAGCTTTACAATTCCTAGTGCAGAGTTTGACTCTACCAGTTAAGTGGCAACTTTTGGCTGGGAATTTTCATAATTTAGAAGCATAGATCATGCAGAAAATCCCTAATACAGAAACTGCCACCCTAGAACCATCATTTCACTTGGAGAACATTGTAACCACATCTTTTTAGTGCGTCCAAGATACATTTCATGAAGACGATGGATTTTCAATTAAGTTGCGTTTTGAACTTACTATTTTCCAGTAATGCCAACGAAGAACTCACTAACCAAGCGACCTCGACCTCAATTAAAGTGTTGCTATAGCATTGGTTAAGCCCACTTGATTACTTGTAGAAGTCACACATTTTACATCCAGACAATATCATTCAGCATTTGGTCACCCTAACTTTAGAATATTACAATTTTGCATTTTATCTCTGTAGTAGTGTGCACTTTGAATAAGTAAGTCATACTAAAAATGCACAGGTGATGTCACAACGCACCATAACCTTTATTCGAAATGATAAACTATCCTATATATATATATATATATATATATATATATATATATATATATATAT
>JAPDSC010064227.1:21032-36358 GCA_026290005.1 Latrodectus geometricus
TATATATATATATATATATATATATATAATATTGCATTCATGTTGTACAATAAATGTACAAATATTGCATGATTTTTGTTGCATTTTTCTCCTATAACACATACGATATAACTATATATTTAATAATTATCATCTAAATTTTAAGGCAAATATTTTTATTCAAAATTTGATTGCAGTATTATTGGAATAATTAGTAAAATCATTTTCTAGTTTTCTATGCGTCATTAAATTATTTGAACAATTAATCTGTAATAAAAATTAGTTTTTTTTTAATTTTCCTTCATCTCACTAAATTAACAACTCACCAGCAAATGAAATGCTTAAGTTTAAATTTCCTTAAAAAGAATACGTATTCAAGCAATCTATTCTTTTTCATTTTATGAAGTTAAATTTTAATAAATTTCAATTGAATTTGCCCTATAATAAAATAAAAATCATGCTCATATCATTAAATCATAAAATTAAATTCCATAGTGAATTAAATTTTAATTACTGAAATATCCACTTTTGAACTTGATTATTGTTATAATCAATATTTTTTGCAATATTTCTTTCTACAAATATTTTAAAATACATAACACTAAAATTAACTTCTGTATCATTGCATTTCATCACTAGTTTTACAGTTTTTGTGTATAAATTTAGTAAAATATTGAATAGATTCTATTATATTTTTACAGTAAACATTTTTTGTGTAACAATTTGTGAAAACAACCATTAATGAGTCTGAGACCTAAATACTACTATCTTAATACATAATACATATAGTGTCATAACTGACATACGAAGCTTGCTTAAACAACATAAAAATTTGATCGGTACAGAAGACGGAACAATCTTTTATCTAAAAATAATCTTTGATTTAAATCTACAAGTTAAAACAAATTTCTTTGGGCCCAGTTTAACGGATTCTGTTTTATGTCGACATTTATGTTCATGAGTTTGTCATTTGAGTCCTAATCTCCACACTTCTGTGCTTACCTCTCAAGAACTGTACTCTCAGAAAAAAATATAGACAAACTGGCTCGTTAAAATAATTAATAACACTAATCACTGGTTTATTCATAAAAGACAGATTTTTTAAACTAATTTATAATGTCGAATAATTGTCATTATTTGAAAAATAAGACATGCTACATTTAACATGCTTCTGTGGAACACTTGTACGATTTCGTTGGCTTCACTTGCAAAGATATCTTACCAACTAAGTTATATTAATCTTCTCAAGTTTCAGCAATTTTATCCTCTTCTGTGATTTCTGCAGTCTTTGTAGGATTAAGAACAACATTTTTTGCATCATAGAGAGCCACGATCATGTGTGAATACATATTATTTCATTTTTATGAGTATGAAAAATAAATATAATATATATTTCAATTTTGTAGGCAATTTATCCTCTTCTCTGATTTCTGTAGTAATTGTAGGATTATGAACAACATTTTCTTGCATCATAGAGAGCCACGATCATGTGTGAATACAGATTATTTCATTTTTATGAGTATGCAAAATAAATATAATATATATTTCAATTTTGTAGGCAATTTATGTCATCAAAAAAAACTTTCCATATTATATTGCTAAAAACATGCAATTTTAAATAAATTTCTATAAGTAATAGATATAATATGGGTAACAAAACATTTATGCACTTTATTGTAGTTTAAGTTTTTGTAGTTAAATATTATATGTTAATATAGCATTATAGTATTTTTCAAAGAAACATTTTTAATGAATTTAATATTAATTTAATAGAAAGTTTTCAAATATGAAATAATGACGGTTAAAATTGCTTTATGTCTTTCACAAAATAATGAATTATAGTTCATTAAATATTTAAAACAATGGTATTTTCTCCCTGCTGTTGTTTAATTTAAGAATATATTTAAATGAACACATCCATTGCTTTGTTCAGATTAATAAATATTCTGCAGAAAAATTAATGCATTGTTTCAACCAATAGAAAGCATAAATTTTTGGGATGATTTCAATCTGAATTCGAAATGGGAATGAACGTAATATACCTGAATGGAACATTTTCCTAAATTGATTGAAAGGAAGCCAACTGTTAATTAGTCAAGAGTGATTGCAATTGCATTTTAAAATTAATCTAAATTTCAAATACATATCTTTTCTAACAAATTACAAGTTTTATAATGAAAACAGGTGTTGACACTATAATTTGAAATTTAAATGCCATTCGAAAATATGTCATCTTTAACAATGGAATATTATTTGTATTAATAAAGTATTTAATAAGTTATCATTATTGGAGCTGAAAACTGAGATTTCTTACTTAATTTAAACATCATTATGTAAATAGTGATCGATATTAAATGTTCTATTGATTTACGTAGTTTGTCCATCGATGAAGGTTGAGATGATACATATATATGACACATAAATTATACAAAACCATTGTAAAATATTAGAATCATTCTCTCCATGAATGGTGCATATAGGCATCGTAAGATACAAAGAGAGTTTAGGAGTAATATTTTAGTGCGCATATGGATGCAAACTGTAAGTAGTCTAACATATTGTAAAAAAAATGAAAACTATATAAGCACTAATTTGTTTAAATTATATTATTTCTCCCAAATGTCTGGTAGTTAAATTATTTCATATCTTTCATTGTTTTCTTAGCATTCGTTTTTTTTAATTAATTTATTTTCTTGTAAAAAATAATATTATATATATGTGAGTATTTCTAATTTTTTTAGAAGAACGTTGAAATTTGCTTCCTAGATTAATATTTTTTTTAAAATTTCAATTCAAGCGTTTTTGTTTTTAATTTCAACATTCATGGCAGAAATTATCAGCTAATTATTTAGAAAATTAATTAAAATTAGAAAAATAATTTAAATAAAATAATTAGATTACAAACAACCAGGAGGTTGTTTATAATCTAATTATTGTAGTTACAAAAATTGACGCATGAAAATGTAAATATGGCTGATTATCTAAAGTATTTTAATTTAAGAAAAAACTCGTGTGAAAGTTTTAGTTTTCTATAATTTATCTTTTTATTATGAAGTATACACAATTCAGACATTGTTTAATTGTAAACTCTTTCATTAAATTATTTATCACGTAAAGAAAATAAAAAATATAGAATAAAAGAATTAAACTCAATATTTACATTTCTTAAATATAGAATTTCAATACCTAATCGCTTCTATACCATATTCACGTGTTTTTTGTGCGAAAGAATACACCTTTGGGAATTTAGATGTTGTGAGTATACTTATAATCATTTGTACAATATGTAAATATACTTATTGCTTAGTAAATTACATTTGTTATAGTATTAATGAACAAACAATATTTATGATATATATTCTTATGTAATTTTTTAAAGAAATATGATCTGTTTTTCCTAATTGTTAATTTAATGATAAATATACTTTATTTTAAAATCATAAATTTAAAATTTATATCAATATTGAAAGATTAAATTTTTAAAAATAAATTAAACTGCGATGAAATATCAAATTTGTATGTTACTTTCAGTGAATAACATTAGTTTAAAAATTGTGCAATCATAAGTTTTTCGTATATGATTGAGTTCAATTACTAAGTAAGAATTCAGTGCCAAACATAGATATATTATAATCAATATTGTTAACCATTAACACTTCTGATTTTTTTTGTTTCTTTAGTTAATATTTTAAGTTTTCTTAAAAATGTGGAGTTTTGATAAATTCACATTTATCAAATTTATTTTATCAAATAAAATAAAATTTCAATTATTATTTCAATCATTTAAAAAATACTAAGTTTGGTTAATAGTATTACGTAGTAATAAGAAATTATTTTTAAAAATGTCATAAATTTCATTCAGCTCAAACTAGTGATGAAATGCAATGATACAGAAGTTAATTTCAATGTTATGCATTTTAAAATATTCCTAGAAAGAAATATTGCAAAAAATATTGATTATAATAATAATCAAATTCAAAAACACAAATTTCAGTAATTAAAATTTAATTCACTATGGAATTCAATTTTATGATTTGATGATATGGGCATGATTTTTATTTTATGATAGGAAAAATTCAATTGAAATTTATTAAAATATAACTTCATAAAATGAAAAAGAATAGATTGCTTGAATATGTATTCTTTTTTAAGGATATTTAAACTTAAGCATTTCATTTGCTGGTGTGTTGTTAATTTTGAGAGATGAAGGAAAATTAAAAAAAAAATAATAATAATAATTTTCATTACAGATTAATTTTTCAAATAATTTAATGATACATAGAAAACTAGAAAATGATTTTACTAATTATTCCAATAATACTGCAATCAAATTTTGAAGAAAAATATTTGCCTTATATATATATATATATATATATATATATATATATATATATATATATATATATATATATAGAAAATCCCAGACATAAAAGACGGTGTTGGGGTTTGCATACAAATGCAAACAAAGTATGCATACAAACTTTAATTGTAAAATTAGCAGTCGCAGGCAAATAAAGTAAATTGCTACATTTGTAAATAACGGATAAAATTTAACCATAAAAAATAAAATATTTACATGACTTGATATCAGATGAATGAATATTACAAATAATATCCTAATATTTATTTTTTGTCCAAGTTAATACGAAGCAAAGAATATATTTTTGTAACAAAAAAGTACATTTTATTTAAAAAGTGCAATATGTATTTAAAAAATTATATATTTTGTGCTTAACACAATTTTATGTTAGGTGAAAAAATTTGAAGCTCATTTCTTAAACAATGTTGGAAAATATTCTATTTTTTAAAGCTTAAAATATAAAATTAAGCATTGAATAAAAAGTTAAATGTGCAACATATATTTTAAGCCAAACAATAAGGTTTTTTTCGTCCTATGCTAAATATGGAAAACATCATATTGCAAGTATTGGATAAAAGCTTTTAATTTTAGAATTATTATAAATGGTAAAGTCCCACACATATTTTAAGATATATGAATTGCAAAAAAATAGGAAAACTCTAAATTATTTTATATTTTAAATATATAATATATTTTTAATATCTTATATCGACTTACTGTCTCATTAAAATTTAAAAAGAAATTTTTGTCTCAAATTTATGAATTTTTCCTATTTTTTGGTATATATTAACATAAACAGCTTTAAAAGTGAATTTTCGAGTCTAAGGGTTTGTTATACTGACCGATCCTCAAATACCTGGCAAATTTTAACCGCAGTCAGGTGACGAGATTACACTTGAGCTGAAACACCTTCTGACCATACCCACGCCAAACCATAAGTACTTAGGATTTCACAGATTAATGCGTCTCAAACCAACAGAGCTTCGGAATTAAGTGTGAGACAATAAGGTCACCCTTCAAATCATTTGCGATGCTTCATTTTGCTGATTCTCAGGATACAGTGAAAAACTAATGAGTCTCTGTTATATATATATATATATATTATAGTTGACGCTTTTAAGGTTTCTGAAGGTGTTCACGGAGAGGTTGCTACACCAGTGTCATGGCTAGATAAGCTGTGCTAGATTACGCGGGTCATTACTCATGCCACGAATAACCCGATCGCTATGACCCGACATATTTTCGATTGGGCTTAAAGTGAGTTTGCTGGCCAGAGGAGAACAATAAACCCATCTTGGTGCTCTTCGAGAAATGCACGTACATTATCAGCTGAAGGACACCTAGAATTTTTGTATAAGAAAATGCTATCATCCTGGAGAATGCAGTAGTAAACATTGTTCACAAAGACAGTTTCTTACTTGTATTGAACTACTGTACCTTCCAAGAAGATGAGGGAACCCAGAGAATACCAAAAAAAAAATTCTTTAACATGTTGAACCCATCTTCATCCTAAACAGTTCCGTCAATAGCTGCAGAGTGTTTGCTTTTGTAGGTTTCACGTCGTTTACCCAGACTTCCATCTCCCCAGTGGATCATAAAACGTGATTCAACCGAAAACGCTACACGCACTGATATAACGTGCAAATATATTGCTCGCTTGTAAATTTCTGTGTTCTTTACAGATGAACAGCAGTCAGCAAATGTGCAGAAACCATGCGTCAGCTTCGGAAGCCCAATAACAGCAACGTTCACCGAACATTAGTTTGCGAGCGTATCCCCTTTACTTAACATTAGTATCCCCTTTGGTGATCTGGGTGGTCAATTGCAGAACGGTAGCACATCTATTCACCTGAATGCATTTCTGAAGCCGTTGTCCATCTCTGTCATTTATGGATCGTAGTTTCCCACATTTGTCCCTTCTTTGAGTTTTGACATTTCCATTTTTCCCTACATGATTTAATTCTACTTCAGTGGCATACCAACGGTTCATAAACTTAATCGTTTCGAAAATGCTCCCACTATTGTCTCGAGAGTCAATCATCATGCCCATTTTGACATTGGATAAATTACCTCTTTTCTGCATTATGCCAACACTTGTGAAATGTTTTGAAACCTTTATACAACATTTATTTACGCTCAACAGCACTGCGTTACCTCCTGTCCTCTGTGATTGGTAATTCAACGTCTACTTCGAATATTCCTGCTGATTACTTTAATGTGACTGCACTGTGTAATATGATAACGCAAGCCCTCATCAATGATAGTGTTTTATAAACTGATGCATTTTTATATAAAACTAAACCTAATATTTTATAGAACTGGCACATTTATTATTTAATAAATCTATAAGAAATGTATCTTTAATACATTAGAAATTGAAGTATGTATTTTTCTATAAGGATTAAAGTTAAAAGTACTGTGAAACTTTGATATCCTGTAAAAATGTTTTATAAATTTACTGTCTTAGAACTAAATTTTGAAACTCATAATTAAAGTATATTCTAATAATAACAAGTATAGTTTGAAATTTATAGTTAACCTGAAATTCATTTAAAATGTAATTTTGTTTCGATATGAAAATTTATTCAAAAGAATCTTCATTATTTTTTTATAAATTGTGTTTGTAATTCAGCATATAATTATAAACAAGTTTAAATACATATCCAAAATAAAATGTTTTTTGTTTTTTAAAAAAAATAAAAATTTTAAAACTTATAAAGTGTATAATTAATATTTTATTAATTATAATTTGTCCAATAGGGCTGAAATTTTTAAATATTTTGATTCTACTATTGAAAAGTATTATTAAAAGCGAAATTTGTTTTAATCAATTGGATAGAAAATATATTTCTCAGAAGCTTTACATTTTTATTGTAATTTTTTAATCTTTAAATATATGCCAGAATAAAATAATTTAAAAGGATTTCTTTGGCTTATAAAAATAATCTTTTGCTGCATGTGAAGATGAATTAAATATTGAATATGAATTAAGTACTTCCCTCGATTTGCATATTGCTTTTGATTAGTATCATGGAATTCACGTTAAATACTGAAAGGGCTCAATTTAAAAAAGAACATTAATTCAGTATATCTATAGAACCTTTTGTGTTTTCCGAAAAATGATTTCTCAATAGGATTTCTTGAATCAAAAGAAAAATAAACAATGGATGTTTGATGGAAAATATTACATTGTGGCTGTTTTTATATTAAAAAAATGTTCTAATATTTACTTCAGTCTTATTTTAAGTAGCTTATAAAAAGGAAAATGTATGGAAAAAAAGACTTTGTTATAAAATCTTAATTGATAAACAAAACTACTTAAATATACATAGAACGCTCGTATTATAATAAAATAAACAATTGTATATCCACATATGTAGTTATTTAAATTGGTTATAATACATTTCCCAATTATGTACCATGAAACATTTGCAGTAACATTTTTAAATTATATTTTCTTTATTACTTTACAATGAAATTTATTTTATTTTTAAAAATGCAAATTTTATTTGCTACCAATGTATTGAATTGTTCTACACAAATCCATTTAATTGTTTTCCCTAATTGTTTAAATGTACACTCTAAGTACTTGAAAAGAATCATAGTACATAATATAATTATTTTTTATATACATTCTACTGTAATGTTTTTACTTTATTCACTAATCACTGACTAAAATAAGTTTGTAATCACAATCATCATCATTATTTTTCTTGAACAGGTTGAGACACTGATAAATAATAAAAAAAAATGCATGTTAATGATAAATAAAATAGTAACTTCCTAGATATATATTAAAAAAAAATCAATTTATATTTTTCTCAGAAATGTGATAATAAAATAATAGAACGATGATTTTTATGAATGTTAAACATTTGTTAAATTTCTTATGTAAATAAAAATTGATTTTTATATTTTAAAGAAATTATAAAACTATATACTATTAAAAATATTAAAAAGATAACTTTGATAAAGATTTTATGACATATATTTATTGCCAAATCACATAACGGCAATGAAGGGTTATACTGAATTTAATTGTTTATAACAATTTTTCTAAAAGAAATAAAAAGAATATTATTTAAATGGAAAACAGAACACAATGCACAGTTTCATGTATGTCCTATCGATTTACTAAAATAAGTTCGAAAACATAGTTTTAGTATACAAAAAGAATATCATTCTTGGCATATTCTATATTGTTCTCTGTAAAACTTTACAAGTGTGTAAAAATAGTAAAATCATAATTTTAAAACTTAAAATTCATGGTTTTGAAATCATTCAAACGTTTAATAATAGCATTAATTATGTCACGTCTCCATTGTCATTGTTAAAAACGAGAGAGCTTATATTGTCATCTTGAATAAGATAAAATATCATACATAATAATTAGCCAATGCATATATAGTTTGAAAATATTAATAAATAAGCTAAAATAAAAGTGCAAACAAAGGTTATTATTCACAAATATATTGCTTTTTTTAACGAAGAGCTTATGAGAGGATTAAAGAAAAGAAAGCAACTTTTACAAATACAGACTTTTCCAACAAACAAAACTTATTCAAATTTAAAGTATACTCAAATGTACATGTATTTTGTAATATTCAGTATTATGAATTCATAAAATAGGTGAAATGTCATATAAAATAGGTAAAATTACATAAAATAATAGTAAAATGTCAAAGATTATTTATATAGTTTATTTAATTTAAAATTCTTTGAAATATGTTTACATTTTTTGTGATAAAAAATCTAAATCAAAGCAAGAGAAATATGTTACAAGAAAATTGATATTAACACAAACAACTTGACATCAGTGCATTGCAGATGGTTGTATTTGAGAAGTTTTCCTTTTAAAGAATTTTTAATTTTAAATCCAAATGCAATGAACTTCAAGAACCAAATGCAATGAACTTCTGGAACCAAATGCAATGAACACTGGGAACTTCAATATGAATGACATTTAAGTTCTCTTTCTAATTATTCTTGGTGTTACTTTCATAATTGTTAAACATACTATGAAAAAAATTTTTAATATTACCGTCGGTTCTGTTTATCAGATATAACTAAAGATCACACTAAGATGCTCGTTGTGTCTGTAATTTGTTTTCAGATGTTATTTCTCGCAATATCAATTTTCCCGTTTTTGCTTCTCTCTAATTTCGAGATCTCAAATTATTAATTATATCTTATCACCATGCTTTAGTATTTTTATAAAGGGATCATCGAATCATAAAATATTAAAGGAATCTATGCAACATTTAATTTCTCTAGATATTCAACAACATCTCTTATCTTGATTCAAACATTCAAAAGTTTACGTATTGCATTGATAATGGATACTCATTATAAAACAAATATTATTAAATATTATATATTGTCTTTAATATAATATTTTATTTTGTTGCCTAAATAGTAAACATGGAACGTTTTTAAGGGGACAAAATCTGTAAAAATGCGCCCTTCTTATTTTTAGTAGTTTTCTTAAGTAACTCAGACACTAGTTTTCTTCAAATCTCTAGAAAACAATTACGCCCCAAATTATTCACTTCAAAAAAGCAGATTTATCTGAATGGTAAATTTTTTATTTCTAACTGCTTAAAATCTCCCGTTTAAATAAATCATTTATTCTAAATCATGTTTACTTTCTTTAAGAAAAATTGATTGTTGTCTAAATTTCAGCATCAGATACCTTAAGATAACAATTTGTTTCTATTTATGTTAGATTGAAAGTTTTCAGAGGTTTGAAGGATTTCGTTAAAATAATTCTATTTAATCAGTCAGAAAAAAGATTATATTCATGAGAGCTGAAAAATAAATTGTTTTCCTTTACACACTTAATTTATTTCTAATTCTAGCATATTTAAACATGGCGAAATATTCTTGTATTCAACAAATTTAATAAAACAATTTCGTGAAATCAAACCATATTTTTTTATTAACTTAATATTCTATGCTTTTTAAATATTATTTTACTGATTTTGAATTTCAAAAATGCTATTAAAATTTTACAAAGATTAAAATTTAAAAAAACGTGTTTGTTTAGTTATTGTTAATCTGTTTTTTTCTTTTAATTCATTCCACTTCATATCTTATAAATATATGATTCATTGTTATAAATTCGCTCGTAATTTCATCTATTTATTTATGATTGCTTGATAAATGTTTGCCGAAAGTAATTTATAAATACAATATGTCATGCACACTGAAGCTCACTATGCGTTCAAATATTAAAGTGAATCGGTAAATCTGGGAATTTTTTTTTAAATAATTGAAGTTCATATGAGTGTTTCCTTTTAATTAATGAGGAAGTAGTTATATGGAAGTTGTTATTTACATGGCTTACCTTTCCTTTTTAATAATTTATCTGTATTATAAGACCTTTATTTAGTTCAATAATTGTTTTAAAAGGATTTCAGATTTAATTATGTGTCTTTGATGTCATCAATAACTTTTGTTTGTCAATCCAAAATAATATATCCTTATTAAAATTCTCAGAAATCATATTAGGATTGGTGTTTTTAACATTCAGAAGTTTAAAGTATTTTACATATCTATTCGCATTCATAAATGACTTTTTAAGAAATTCATTTCACATATCTCTCTCTGCACCAAGCAATGATTTTAAGATACATAATTTTTCAAAGGAAAGAAATATTAACAACAAAAATACGAATTAAAAAGTTTAAAATAACATGCAGTCTATTTTCCTTTTATTGAAAGAGAATGTTTTTAAATAATCAAGTTTGCAAAAAGTAAGATTCAAAGACACTTATTTATTTTCGTTTCAATTCTTCTTGGAGAACTATGACATGACAATAGATAAATTTGTGTTCATAAAAAATTTGGTTTACTAAAAATTGACTCTCAATATGTAATTAATTACAAAATAATAAAACACATTATTTATTTTGTTATTATTGCCTGTAATTCTATTGAAAGACATTTTTATAAAGTTGAATTTACAAAAATAAAGGTCAATGTATTTTATTTTCAAATGTAAAATTTTGAATCAATGTGTATAAAATATTTCCTTTTAATTTCAAAATATATCATTGCCTGATGCAATATATTGCTATATTTATTTCGGTAATTTTAAAGTATATTATTTTTGTATCAAACTGCATAAAAAGGAATTAGCAATCGTTGTTTATTTAAATATTTTATAGGTTTGATTGAAAAAAAATTAATTGGCTCGAATATTGAAATTTTAAAGTAATTATTTTTACATATGATTCTGCTTATAACTGTTTATTCAATTTAGTTTTTGTAACAGAGAGATTTTGATGTCCAATATAAAATTAATTTAAAATGAAATCTCATTTTAATAAATCAACAGAGCTTTTGTTGCCTTTATTGAATATAATCATCCATATTTACATGTATAGATGAAAACAATAAATTATAATTCTCTACGTTTTTAAGCTTTTACGTATTAAAATATTTTTTGTGTGTATTCATATTTTAAAATAAATATATACTTTTTATGTTAGTACTTTCTTTAAATTTACATGTTGAAAAATGGATTGAGCAGTTCCATTTTTATTACAAACAAAAAAAATAAAATTCATTGTATTGGAATTCATATGGAATTTTGGATTATCATATTAATGCATGAGTGAATTTAATTTAATTTATGTAAACCTAATAATTTATTTAAACTTATTAATAGTTATTAAAGTGTATAAAAATTCAGTTTAATTCTCCTTGATTAATTAAATACTTGTAAAGATGAACGTGCACATAAATGAGTTGTTTTCCAACATATTGGCTGAAATTTAAAAATTATATACGTTTGATGAGTAGCATTATATTGAATAGGATCATTCTATTAATGACTCTTCTTTTTTGATTTTGACTAATTAAGCAAAAATTATTTCGTTCTTACACTTTGTCACCACCTCATAGCGAATCTACTTCATAAGGTTGTAGTTTGAATTTGAAATTTTTATCAATAAATTGTATTTATTTTAAGAGAAGTAATAGGCTGTGTTTCTCTCAAAATAAATAATATTAATAAATTAAAACAAAATTTATTACTAGAAAATATATGATTTTCTTTAAATGAATGCAAAATATTTAATGAACTTATAACATGCAATTTAATTTCAAAGCAAAAAACATCAAAAAATTTAATTTTAGAGCAAAAGATCAAGTAATTCAACAAAATAAAAATAATTAATTTAAATTTGTTGACTTTAATGAAGGATCTCTGATTTTTGATCCGACTATTTCATATATTGAAAGATATTCTAAAACTTTTATGTATACTGTAAGCTCACATATTTATATAAACGGAATTTATACTCACTAATAAAACAGAGATGTCCCAAATAATCTAGCAAAGTAGGAAAAAAAAGTATACACATTGACACAAATGTAGAGTTACAGACTCAATAGTTGAGGATTAATAAAAATATTTTCCATTAAGAGCTTCATAAATTTACTTCTCCTAAGAATCAAATCATTCAAATATCAGTTTCCTTTCATCAAACTCCTCCTTCTTTATTCGGGATTGAAGATGTTGCAATTTAAACATCTTGAATAATTAGGAGTTTACTGTAAATGTCTTTTTTAATTCACATTAAAAGAAACTGATTGGGCAAATTATTTATTTTTATTAATTTGATACAATAATCTTTCTTCACAATTTTAAAATTCTTTAAAAATGTTGCATTAATACCTTCAAATAATCAGTGTATTCGTATATAAGATGGGGATATATAAAGGAGAATGATCATGAGATTTCTAATTAGATAAACTAATTAAATAAATTTAAGACTTTCAATTACAAATAATACGCTGATTATAATTTTCAGAAGCTTGTATATTAGAAGCAGTAACTCATGTGGATTTATGCGAAGCATCGTATTTTGTTAACCTTATACAAAATTTCCCCTAGAAATCTTCATTCTATATTTAATAAATGAATGACTGATGTAAATTAAATTTTAAATTATCTGAACATTTTACCTGACATTTCTTACCACAATGCCTAACTACGAGGTTAAATATTTTAATGTTCTTTTGAGAAATAAAAGCTCTTTTAACTTGATGAAAATTTACAACGTGAAGTTAACTTTTTCAGTTTCATGGAATTTAATACATACTTCTTGGATGACGATACGTTTCTTAGTAACGCTTCATTTTCTATACTAGAAAGGGTTAAATATGACATTAAACATTCAATTAAGAAAAAAAAATGTCCTTATCTGTAACTTTAAGTTAAGATACTCAAAATCGCGTGAAGAGTTAATTCTTGCTGAATATTCATTTTTATCTCTTCTTCTATTTATTACAAAGAAAAGCAAATTTGCAGTAAAATGATTTCAAATTTTAATATATATAAAACTTATATTTTAATGTTTCGTGTACATTATATAGTAAGTGGATATTAACTGATAAAAATGAAATATAGAATATTATAAATATTCTTTTCCACTATCTAGTTAATAATGATACTTTACTTGGCTATGTATAAATGTGAGTGTGAGTGAGTAATATGGTTTGCATTTTATTTACAAAGTTAGTCAGCTTAGCATAATAAAACATATTGGACATTTAATTAAATAAAATGATATTTTGTTTGCTTATACATGAATATGTGAATAGTTAAAGATAAAATACTTTTTCAAATAGAAATATTGTTTTAAAAACATCTACGCGAGATAACTACATAATATCGGTCTTTTATTTGAGTTATTAAGACATTGATTACATAAAGATTGAATACGATGCAACAATTCTCTTAAATAAATTTTTAACAATTAATTTGGTAAGTTAATTTAATGCAAATACTCTTACAGTGTTTTCCTTACGCTGTAATTGTTTAAAAATTTTTTAAAAAAAACTCTAATTTTTTAAATGTTTTGTAAATTAGAAACTATGGATTTATTCGTTATCTTGAATACTCCCTCAAATATTCTTGAAAAGAAAATTTATAAACACAATGATCTTGTATAAAATAGCTTATAATTTTTAAAGAATCAAGGAATTTCATTTTAAAATCATTTTGTATATTAAGTTTATAAGATATATTTCAATAATAATTTTTACTTCTTTTCATCTGCAGTTAAAATTTACAAATTTCTAGACATGTTTCTAAATTTAATTTCAAAACAATATCTTCAACTTTTCGATGTAAATTGAATACTACTTTGAAACATTTGAACTTAATCAAATTGTAAATTTATGGATTAAATTTTTAAAAAATTATATTATTATGCAATTTTACAAATAATTGTTAAGGACATTTATTAAAATTTCTATGAAAACAATTTTATGAAACGTAACCATTTTGAAGAAAATGTTTAGAAGTTAAATTGATTTAAAATTTTGGATTATTTAAACTCCTGCTATATTATTACAAACATTAAAATATTTTATTACCATGCAACACTATGCTCCAAGTGCAAATCAACAAACTATATATATTTATTAAATTTGCACAGAATATAATCATCATAAAATTATATTTATTAAAATTATATCCAATGACAATACCAATAGATACAAATCTTTACATTATTCAACCATTCTGTATGTATTCATTGAAGTATTTAAAATATCATTATCTAGAAAAATTAACAATGCATTTATTTCAATCTATTATCATTTTTCCTTAATCAACATAAATTATGGTTGCTTAATCCAAATTTCAATTAAATTAGAAATGTTTATATATAGTTTCATCATCCATACACACAGCGGAATTTATATAAAAGAAAAGTAATTTTCTAATTTAAAAGCAATTAAAATTGAAATTTCTTAAAATATAACATCTATTTTTCTTATAATGTCCTTAAACTTATTTTAAGTTATACATATTATCTTACGAAAAATCTTAATAATCTAAAAATAATAAATTTCCTTTAACTCATTTTTTAACAAATTTAATTTTCCATTTTTTTAACAATATATATATAGTAAATATTTGCTTAAATACTCTCAAAATTATATTCTAAAAATTGATTTTTTGGAAAAAGTG
>JAPDSC010064231.1:0-36340 GCA_026290005.1 Latrodectus geometricus
ATGTTTTGTTATTTGTTCTGAAATCCACATATTAATGTTATCATCAAGGTACATATTAATGACCAAGTTACATCAGTAATTAGTTCTTCCCTTTTGTTTCTTTACATCTTCAGCTTCTTTTTCTCTCACATTGTGGTTGCATTCAAGCTGCTGCGCGGACTTTTGAGTAGCTATTGTTGGTGTTGTGATTATCTTTTTTGAGAACTAAATCACCCATGAGTTTGTTGTGCATGGAGACCTATGTCCTTGGAAAGGAAGATTCTTGTATTTGAGGCTGCCAGAGACTTTACTTTGGCTTTTGATTCAGAAAACAAGAGGTGTATTGTCTTCAGATCATCAATCAACTTGCATTGATCAAGTGATCACACATCTGCTAGGTGACTCAATATGAATGGAGGAAGCTGGGTGATTTGATATGGTTGGTGGTTCAGGGATGTATCAAAAGTGTGTGGGACCTGGTGCAAGTTATCCTGTATCCTCTTGTAGAACTCTGATGAATAATGCAGTCAGGATACTGAAATAAACAATTTTATCTATTATATGTATTCCTAATTCTTTTCCCCTACAGAGCAACAGATGGGATATAAACAGGAATATTTTATCATTAAAAGAATGAAGAGCAATTTTAGTTATGTTTCTCCATTCTTTAGTAATAAGAGTCTTATTGGTACATTTAGGAATTTAAAAAAAATGAGGGATTAAATCTGGTTATCACTTGATTGAAGTGTTATCAGCTAAACAGACTAAAATCATAGTAAAACAGAATTGTCTTTGAAATGTTAATGTTACAGTATCTGCCCATAGTAGGTTAAATTTTACACAGAGGAGTAACGTCTGCTGATGAATTGTTTAATATTTCAGAGGAAGAGATTTTGGATAATCTTGATGTCCAAAAAGTATGCTGTGTACAATGCATCAATCAGAAAAAAAGGGCTTAACTATAAAATCTAAACACTTCATACTCATGTTTGCAACATCTATACCACCACAATTTATTAGAGCTGATTATCTAATTTGCAGTGTCCAACTTTATATTCCAAACCTTTTACGTTGCTTTTAATTTTAACATTTTGGATATGCAAAAACTAGTTTGAAAGGAACTTTGACCATACAAGTAGTTTTTGCATGTCAAGAATGTTAAACTTGATGGGTTACAGTTAGATACATAAGTTGATAACAGTACATTCATACTTATCATCCAGGTATTTACATGTTGATAAAAATGTCATGAAATCCAACACTGTCCTTATTGCTATTGACAAACCTCCTATTGCAAAATTATCTTTAAATATTTCTATTTACCTATTCTAAAGTGAGTATCTCTGGTCTTTAGTGAAATCAAAATTTTTAAGATCTCAAAAGTTAAAATATTTGAGAGAAGGTCCTTGTAAATTACCTTGTATGATTAAAAACCTCTAGTTCTTGAAACAAATGCTGTGAACATAGACCCTTCAAGTGATGAATCATTTAGTGAGGATTTGTCTGAATTCCAGATGGCTTGCTTTGGATAGCATTAGAATTGTCAAGGTTTTCACATTCAGATATCAAAACAATAATTCACCTGGTGTAATCCAGTGTGCTTTACCATTGATGAAACGTTCTTGAAACCTTAGTATTTTTTTTAAATTGTGTGGTCGTGTCTGGATGTGTGTGCATACTTGTATCATGTGATTTCCTTAAAGCCACTGCTCTGCACAGTCTCTCAACACATCATTACTGGCTGTTGTAGTATGCTTACATTCAACATCTCATTACTGTTTGTAGCTTCACTTACCTCCTTTTTCTGTCACCCATTAAAAAGTTGAAAATTCTTTCGATAATTATGAACTGGAACTGTCAGTTATTCTCAGTATGGTATTACCAATCTTTTAAATGGAACTTTTGTAAGAGTTTCTAATCTAGCCTATTATGATCCTGAATTTTTCAGGAGCAAACAGAAAGCATAAAAGAAACCTATAAGGTTTCATGATAAAGTCATATACCCTTATAACTGCAATTTCTAGTGTTAGAATTGCAAAGATCACTGTTCGGAACTAAAAATAAAAGCCCAGAAACAGATGGTATCCAATGTAAAATGCTTTGCCATCTTAGCCATGATTTTTGTAAAAAGCATTATAATTCCATTCAATAAAATATAGAATGAGCATGTCTGCCCCAATGTCTGGTGTAAAGCAATAATTCTTTTAACATTGAAGCTTGGGAAAGATCCAATAGATTCTCAAAGTGTTGTCTAATTGCACTCATGTTGCCATGCTAAAACTTTTGAGCATATGGTCACCATGCCTGTTTTGTTTATGTATTCAAAGATAATTAATGCATAACACTTTACCAAAGTGGATTTTGGAAGAGTAGATTCACTTATGATTTACTTAGAGACAAATAAGGAATACTTTTATGCTGAGACATCATTTGATGTCTCTTATTAATATAGAAAAATTCTATGTCGAACATGGAGTTATAGAATTTCCCACACTCTATAATTTTAATTTCAGAGGAAATTTACTTTTTTTTTATTTATAACTTTTTTAATTTTCCTTATCTTTAATGTCTGTGTTGGATTTGTTTTATCTTATCTGAGAGTGTTTCTCAGGAAAGCATCTTAAGTATTTTAATGTTTGCATCCACATTACTATTCACATTCTTACAACCATCTATGTGTGACATGTTATATGATTCTGTACAATTATCTTGCCTGGGTTCCATAATGCAACTAATTGCTTGCCAATTAGAAACCACAGTGAATAATCTTGTTATATGGTGTAATGAAAACAGGCGCACTTTATTGCTGTACAAAAGTTAAAAGTGTCAATTTTTCCCAAAAAACTAGACCTCCTGATCCAGAAATTAAGATATCAGGTTCAGTTATTCCTATAATTAATGAGATACCTTTTATTGAGATAGTATTTGATGAAAAGTTAACTTTCGTACCACACATCTTATATTTCCACTAAAGGTGTGAAAGGTTGATTAATATTCTCATAATTAACACATCTTGGGTGCAGAACGTAAAGCATCAGTATACATCAATCGGTTAATGTATCTTAAATTTACTATAGTAAGGCAACTAATGGACGAGCCAACCAATTTATATAATTCAAATTAGACATAGTACATCACTCAGATTTGTGAATCTTTTCTGAGATATTCTAAGCTTCTCCCATTCATATCCTTTATGTGATTTGCAACCAATAACTTTTTGATTTGAGAAATAATTAATTGGCTCTAAATTATAATTTGAAAATGCTATTTGCATCACAAAACCTTTTGAGACCTATGAGTGTCTTCTCTCTAAGGAGATTATATAATACACAACTGTATAGTATATTACCATTTTATAATCATACAAATTAACTTCTGTCTTTATCTGAGTTCCTTTCTTACAAATTCAAATTAGAGGTAATTTGAAATTCTACCTTGCATCGTCCCTACCGTCAATATAATCAATTCCTTCACTGGATAAAAGATATCCATACACACCCATGTTTTTTATAACTGATATTATCATACATCCAATATCAGTATTCCTCCTACATTTCTTCTTTACCAATGACTGAGAATCAAGTGGTCATGTTGGTTGTGGTATTACAATTTAGGGATGAAGAGACTTCATGGATCATGTTCTGTTTACAAAGCTGTTGTCCAGGTTCTAGAGCTGATTAGGATCTAACTTTCTGCCTGTTACAATTAGAATCCATACAAATAGCAAAGTGTAACATATAACTAGACCATTTTAATGACAAATGTAATCCAGTTATTTGGGAAACACATGATGTTTTCTGGGTTTCATGTGATGTTGGCATTGTTGGCAATGAGCTTGCAGGTAATGCTAAAAAAACTGATTAACTTTTTACATAAAGCAGTAGGACTTTTAAACATTAATCAAATTGTCTAAAGTTTTATTTGCTCTGATTGAGATTTTCACATGAATGAATTATATAACATCCTCTTGCATTCTTCCATTTCCAATTATTCCCATGTGAAGAGTTAAATGTAAAACTTACATACCTTTACAATGGATATACTCAATTTAAACAGAAGTATTTATCCTTGTTTTGTTTCTCTGATTTGTGACATGTATGATATACCATATACAGTACATCATATTTAAATTGTCTGTCCTAATTTCAAGCATTTATGCTTGATGTTATAAAAGCATCACCATTTTAAGTTAATTTATTTGCATTGAATCTGCATAGAAATTAATGCATTTTTACATCCACTTAGTTTTTTAAACTTTTATCTATTTTAATCTATTACTAATACTTTTATTGCACTTTTTAATACATTTCCTTTTTTATACATTTGACAGCTTATTTGTCACAGAGTTTGCATTCCTAATTTTAAACATTGTGTAATACAGATTTCTACAATATTGAACCTTGCTCTAGCAACCCTCACAAAAATTAGTCAACCAGCTCTAACCCTATTCATGTATAGCTTACTAATGTTTGTTGAGCATTAATCGCTAACATCTTGGTCCAGGTGTTCCTGTAAGATTAAGAAATATATATTTATTTTGCAAAAGGGATTCAACAAGCATAACAACACTAAAATTGAAATTCACACGAAATTTCTAGTGGCCACTTGTAGGGTTTTTTGCAGCAGTCTCTACATTCTCTTAGACAGATTTATGGCAGGTAGAACTTGTTTTTTAAACTAATACACAATTACTTGTCCAAAAAAATTTTATTCCAATGTTAAAATCTGTTTTTTTTATTTTTTTTTTTTTTTTTTTTTATAATTTTAAAATCTAATTATCTTACTAATATTATACTTTTTATAATGTTGAATTTATTGTATCAGTCAAATATTATCTGCGGCATGAAAATTGTGTTTATTTTACTTTTTTCATAACTGCGCTACCTATTTCTTGCCTTTGTAAAGTAGATTTAACAACTACTACCAAACTTCTATCATCTACAATATAAATTAACAATCATGTGTTTGGGACTTTCTTAATCTGAATTTATTTGTAAAGGGGAACAAATAAATTTATTATCAAATAAATTTATTAACTAAATTGTTATACTAGTAATAAATGAATATTTATAAATATGAAGATTTTTGAATTGGTAAATATTTTAATAAAATTCATATTGTTATTTTTATGTAAAGCACAATAACTTCTATTTTAGTTTTGTATTAAGACATAAACTTATGTAATATATTTTAATTGAAAATTATTATTTTAATAATTCTTTTATGTATCGAAAATTTCTTCTTATTAAAAAAATATGAAAACCATTTTTAACATCAGTAAATTATCATTTTAAAATTCAGTGAAAATATAAGAAATGCTTAGTTTAAATTATGGAAATTCATTAATTTATTCAAAACAGAAGTTAAAAGACCTGCAGTTTACTTTGAAGTATATAATCAGAATAAATTTAGATATACTATAAAGATAATAAAAGAAATGTCAAATTACCGTATTTTCCTGTATATAATCCGCAGCGGCGTATAATCCGCGGCAATTTTTTTCGGCGAATAGTCTAAAATATGTACTGCTGATAATATAGGTGTCACATAAAATAAAAAAAATGCGCAGTATGATTAAAAATTTAATAAATTGTATAGAAAAAAGCATTTATTATGAAAAATATCAGTGTAGATCCACCTCAACGCAAAGTGCGATAAACTTGAGATGAAAGCAAAAGATCGATAAAGAGCGATAATTTCGAGAAGATTCTTGTAAAACTTATCGATATTTAGCTTTTAATAACTTTTAAAACAGTGTTAAACATATTTAAAAAATATATATATTTACTTCGTTAATATTTAAATGAAAAAATTGATTATTTAGAAACTGCGTATTTTATACATTTTTCTTTTATACTGCGCATGTTTTGTTTTTCACTTTACATTAACATGTTTGTCGCCATTTTTTTTTATTTGCTTTCACTATAGGTTTTAATTTAAAATCTGCTGTGTAACATAAAAGTTTTCGCTTTCATATAACGATATGCAAATTTGAATATTTTCAAAATGAAACAGCTCACGTCAAGACAAATTGTGAAATGACGTTAACGAAATACAACTGTAATATCGCTATGAGGAACTGAATTCGTTTTTGAACGTAATTGGACAAAGCCGATGATACCTTAAATAACTCAGGTGTGTCTTGGTAACACCTGTTATTTATTTTATGAATTATAAACAGTGTTTCTTTCAAAACTTTTTTGTAAGCTTCTCTGATGGAGAATGTTTTTTCTAAGAAAATCCGCAGCGTATATTACGCACAACAAAATTCGGTACTTTTTTTTTAACACATTATCCGCGGATTATATACAAGAAAGTGTGGTAAAAATATTTAAGTAAAAAATATTTAAGAAAATTTTATGCTTAAGACATTTTATGTAATTGCATGTATTAGAATTTTGCTTTTCTAATAAAAAAACTATGATAAACAAATGAGCTATTTTACATTAATTTAAAACTCTATTAATTTCATTTCTCTAGTATGTATGTTTTAAGAGCATTACTCTTGATATTTTGGTAAAGAAAGAAAAATATTTCTTTATGTTTGGGAAATAGCACAGTTGAATTCTGTAAAAAAGCAAGCAATTCTCACCCCTGGAATAAACTATTGTATGTACTTAAAATGGAAAATTAAAAGTTTGCTTCCTATTTTTAAACTTGTCAACTTTCATGATAAATTATAAAAAATGATAATTCTGATACAAAGCTAATCAATCAAATCTTCATCTACTTTACTCCAATTTATGCTTTCAAATTGAGTGATCAAGATTTTATTTAATGCTAAAGTTTATTTATAGAGATCAATATAACAAACTTGAGGATTAAAAAGAAAATTTTAACTAGTTATCCTCTATTTGATTTGATGATGATGTTTATTTTACAAATTCTCTGTTTTTTTTTTTTTTTTTTTTTTTTTTTTTTTAAATAGATTTGAAAATTTTCCATATTTCATTCATTTAAATTTTATTTAATATTAACATGTGTTTATACAGAGATCTTTTTCTTTTTTTTGTTGAACCTGTGGGTGGTCATTATATATCAACAATGATGCAGGTGATTATGGTTTTACAAAGATGCCTTTCCTACATTAATGTGCTTTTTAATTAGTTTTTTTAGTTTTTTAATTAGTTAAAATTGTTAATGTGAAGGCATAGCATGACAACATTTGTTAAGATATACAAAAGTTAAAGGAATAAATATATATGAATGTACTTATATGCATATACTTATTGCTTAAACATAGAACATTGTTTTGCAACCTTATATCTATGGCAAATTTAGAAAATATTTTGCTAATTAAAATCATTGAGAAAGAATATAGCTATGAACCCAAACTTGTCAATGAATAAATTGGTTTATTTTACTTAAGTCATCTGTTGAAAATTGTTTGTGACTGAATTTAGCAAGGAAATATTTAAGTAAATTAATAAAATTTCAATGCTATTGTCTGCTTAGTATTCCTACATTTAAACATTTTATAAAAAATTTTCATATGAAGAAAGTCTGCTATGGTTTCTGAAATATATCTATATACTTATATATTCATACTTTATATATTTAATCAAGCTTCTGCTGTTTCATATATATTGAATCCTAATCTGTGTAAAACTGGGAATGTAAGAGGTAAGAAATTTATGCCATGACTAAATATTATGTGCAATTTTCATTCTTTTATAAATGACAAAAATTTGTCAAAAAATAACTTTGTATCAAGTTACCTGCAACTTCTGGAAGTATATTATTTTTCCCGGGCTCTAGAAATTCTTGGAAAATAAAAAGGACCATTAAAAATATTTTGTTTCTTTTCTAGATATTCTTGTCTAAAGTTTTTTATTTCATGTCTTTAAATTTTCAAACGAATATATGAAAAAGAATTTAAATATTAAATTTTGGTCTCCTCATTAAATATAAACAAATTCATACTAATATAATGTAGGCAAGACTTTTAGCAGTGAATAAAACATGTATAGTGATAAGATAATGTTGGTGTCAGTGCTTTGAATGTTGGCATTTCTTCCTTTCATCAAGCGCCCTAACAACCCTAAAATGTTATTAAAACAAAAACACAAGTTAGGAGTCGTCGTTATCATTATTACTTCGTACTGATTTTATATTTGATATACTCTTCTGTATTCGAATTTCAGTATAACAGCTCTTTAAGTTTCTTTGTAAGTAGTAATAAATGTAATAAATAGAAAAGGAATATTTTCAACTAGTATTCTTGACTTTTTACACTACATTTTTTGGTCATTCGAGCCGGAGAAACAAATAGAAATTATGCTATCTATCAAGTTAGTAAATCAAAAACGTAGCAGTATTCAAGCCCAATTAACTATACTCTTGACCACGAGAAGATTTAAGAGAAACTGAACTTCAAGCAGTTCTAGATTCATTAGAGCATATAAAAACGAAATTTGAAGTTGTCAAAAAGGAATATATTAAAATTGAAAATGGTGATGAATTTAAAGAAGCTGAAAAAATACTGGATAAAATTGATGAAGATAATCAAGAATTTCAGGTCAGTGCAAAACCTTTTCTTTAAAAATCTATTGAAATTAAAAACAAAAGTTCTATTGGTGAGAAAAGTGTTCACCTGAAATTCATTTATTAGAATTTGATGGTCAATTTAATAACTAGAGCTCTATTAAGCAACAGTTTCAAAATCCAGTAGAAAATAACCCAACTTTATCAGACTCTCAGAAATTTTACTATTTAAATGCTTGTCTTAAAGATGCTCCAAAACAGGTTCAGTCACCAAATGATAGTTATGAGTCATTGTTTAAAGCTCTCACACTTTGTTACGTGAATACGAAAAAAAATATAATTAATTGTAAGCCACTAACTAAGAAAACCCTTTAGAATTCCCATGCTCATTGACAGTTTGCAGAAAAATATTCAATCTTTGAAAGCATTTGAATTTGAATGTAATGGATTTGTTGACATTTTGTTGATAAATTTAATTTGGGCTAAACTAGATTAAAAAACTTATAGACAATTTCAATCAACTGTTGATTCTCATGAAGCGGCTACTTGGGATGCTGTTATCAATTATTTACAAAGACAATATCAAATATTACAAAATTTAAAAGCTGTTTGTTTTGATTCAAAACCCAAATTTTCGAACACTATTAATATTATCAGAAAAAACTCATTTCCGTCTAACAAACCTAAAATTTTTTTGATTAAACCTGATTCACAACATAGCATTCTTTGTGATTCAAATCATTCCTTATATAAATGCTAATTATTTTTGAAAATGAAAGTATTTGAAAGGTTTACTTTTTGTAAATCTAAAAATCTATGTTTGAACTGTCTGAATTCATCCTATAAATTAAACAAATGCTCATCTATATCTAGATGTATCGAATGTGCCACCAAAAACATCACTCTTTTGCATCGATCAGATATGAAGCTTTTCTCAACATAAATTCCTCAAATATAGAACATAAACAGTTCTGAAAGTTTCCAATCTGGTTTCTGTTTTCCTTTCCCCCACCGGGCGCCTGTTGAAAATGAAAACTCCTCAACCGGTGTGGGGAAGAAAGAGAAAACGATTCCGAATTTTATTTCGCAAACAAAAACAACACATGTTCTCCTTAGTACTGCTTTCATTTATGGGAAAGATTATCACGGAGAACTTAAGAGGTGTACAGCTATATTGGATAGTGTGTCCCAAGCTTTGTATATTATTAATGATTGCGCATCATACTTGGGATTAAAAAGAAATAAAATTAATGTTCGGGTTGGAGAATTAAATGGGTTGTTAGCATGAATAAGACATTTAGTAAACACAGTAATTTCTAGTAAAGATAATGAATTCGTGGCAGATGTCAAATTCTTTATAATTCTTAAATTTACTAATTTGACACCTTCGCTACAATTAGACATTCGCAATTTAGAACTGCTTATGGGTATCACTCTCGACTTTTTGAGCCATCGAAATTTGATGTTTTGTTTGGAGCTAAAACTTTCTTCAAAATTTTGAAACCTAGTCAAATTAGAATAAATAAACATATTTTGCTGCAAAATATATATTGCGGATATTTAATTACTCATAGTGTGCCAAGTATTTCTATTAACAAAACTTATTGTAATTTTGTCATAGAAGAGATTAATCTAGACAAAATCTTAAGGACATTATGGAAAATATAAGCTTTGACAGAAAAATCTCCTATGAGTGATAAATTCTTTTGAAAGTTGATGTTTTCATTTGAAAGTAAAATTTGTTTTGTGTAATCCAAAATGTTACAGTAACTATCTATAATTCAACATCTATAGAAAAATCTCCTAAAAATTCTTGCCTTTTATGAATTTTAGTTATAGAAAAAAGGGTTTTATAATTATTCTGAAATATGTTTAATAGAGGATTAATTAAAAAAATTCTATAAATGGATTATTAATTTAGAAATAATAACAATATTTAAACTAATGAGTAATTAATTATAAAAGTACATATGCTAAGGGCTTAAACATAGGTTATTGTTTCACAACTTTGTGACTGTTAAAAATTTAGATAATATTTGCTGATTTAAATCGTTGAGAAAGAATATAGCTAGAAACCCAAATTTGTTAATTTACAATTTTTTATTGTACTTAAGTCAGCTACCGGAAATAATTTAAGTAAGTGATTTAGCAAGGAAATATTCAAGTAAATTAATTACTTCAAAATTCCCTTTTTAAAAAATGTGCAAATTTTTCCTATGTTTTTCATGAACATTTAAACACTTTATGAAAAATCTCTTATTTGTAGAAAGTGTGCTATGGTTTCTGATATAAATATTAGAAGTGTTTTTTCTATACTTTCTTTTATTTGAATCTAAGGATTATATTTTTTTAAATTTAAATTATTTCTTTAGAGTATATGTGAATGTTATTTTTATTATTTATGTATAAATTTATTTGATGAAAAAAATACGTATTTTTTATCTGGCATGAAAAATTTATTTAATTTTTTTTCTTTCTGTAGTTTTATTTTTAGTGACAAATTGTATCAGAATTATTACATTCCAAACAATTATGTATGGTAATTCAATGTATTCATACAAATGTATGATTTGTTCATTAGTAGGAGAGATTGGGAAAGTTGAATGACCTTAAAAATAAAAATGCTGGTAGCTATAACATTGGAATTTATATAAATTGTAAATCATTCTTGATATTAAGAACGAAGAAATAAATAAAGAATTTTTCATTGTATTTTACAAAACATTTCAAATTTAAATCCTTTTGTGTAGTAAGAAATGAACCATGTAATTTAAGTAAAACATAGATGTCATAAAAGTAAATGCCCTGTCATATATCAAAATTAAATCAGCTTGTTACTTTGTGTTCAAAAATAAAATCTATTATAAATATTTGAACCTTTTCTATATTATATTGAATTTTTTTTTATCAAATATAAATTAGAGTAGATACTACTTATTTTGAGTTACTAATAAATAGACAAAATTCTCTGCTAGAAAATAGTTAATTTGCTGCTCTGAATCAAATCTATTGATTTTTTCTTCTCAATTTGATGGTAAGAAATTTAAAAATTTAATTGAAATGATTAAGCATGTCATTAATATTCCTTCCAAAATAAAATAATTGTCAGTATAATAATAATTAGCAAAAATATTCTCAGTTTTAAAGCTGGCCCCTAGCCAAAGTGTTATATTTTCATGAACAAAAGCTAAATGTCAGCATGTAATTGAGGGTAAATTCAAAATCATAAAATCCAGAAAGAAGAGTAAAAAAGAAACATTTGGAAAATAGTGTAAATGATCTTGAAAAATCTATTACATACTATTTTGGAGAACTGACAGATAAGCACTTATTTGAAAGTCAAACACATATCCTCATAGGTCTTAAGAGAAATCAAAAGTTATATTAATAATGTATTAAGATATAACAGTGCATTGAATA
This sequence comes from Latrodectus geometricus, assembly GCA_026290005.1. NCBI lineage: Eukaryota > Metazoa > Arthropoda > Arachnida > Araneae > Theridiidae > Latrodectus > Latrodectus geometricus. Next base: position 11,884 of record JAPDSC010064231.1, read on the forward strand.
ATAAGTTAAATAGATAAGTCTGGATTATACATAAAATAAGAGTTAAGTACTTTAGAAAAGTGTAAATAAATTAAGAAAAGCGAAATTATTTTTATTAAATAAATTATAATAAAAAAAGAACCACTTTATATATAAAATGAAATTTTACTAGAGTTACACATGTATTTATTTAGTTTTTGTTACTCTTTGTATGTACTTCGATTTTACCAGAAATTGCTGTTTTAGAGTATATTAATCTGAATAGCCTGTAAAAAAAATTTTAAACCTGTAAAAATATCAATTATTAAATATGAATTTTATGAATCAATGTAAAGAATTTTAAATACTTTAAGAAAATATTTTCTATTGCAGCTTTTTACTCATTTAATGTTTTTGAAAAATACATTAATTTTAAATCTAATTTAAATCAGAAATAAACATATTAATTTTACAAATATTTATCTGTCATCATTCAAAAATAAATATAACTGAAATATTTGACAATAGATTTTATCGAAGATAATTTGTAATTATTCAATGTGTAAATATCAGCACCGCAAGGAAACATTTAACAGGATTCTTCAATTTTTTTTACTGAGGATCTCTGTATAATCTTTGCATCAATATTCATTAAATCAATAATTTACTTTATGAGGCTTATTTTTGTAAATGAATATGTGACTAAACATTTCTTTTTAAGTGTGCCTTGGTACACAAGGCTCATTAATTTTTTTGCTGGTCTCCTAATAAATTTGCTGTAAGGATTGCTTTCTCTTTATAAAATATACCAGTTTCATATTTTATACTATTTAATAAAATCCAGTGTAAAGTAAACCAATCTTAATTGTAAGTTTTATGAGTAGCATACACTTATAATTCAAGCTAAACAAACATTAAAAAAAGAAATAAGTTTTTGATACTTGCAAAATACAGATTTTTATTGTTTGTAGATGTAATTATTTGAAAGTCATTTATTTAAGTAATGTTATATATCTAATTAGTAGTATTAATAATATATTTTACTGAAAATCTATGTATTTTTATAATGGAACTTATCAGCTTGAAATACCTCAAGTATCTTTTTGTATATGAAACAAATTGATTTTATTAATTTCAGTTGAAGTGTGGGTAATTTTTCTGTTTAATAGAGTTTAATTATAAATTTATATATGGAATTTTTACAGATTTTGAAGCTTTAAAGTTTATTGTAAATATATTAATATTCATGGAATTCCTACTTTTTTTTTATAGAATTGTGAGAAAAACCGAAAGGAAGAGAGGGGAGAATTTGATAATTTAGAATATTACATTAAAGAAAAACATGATGTAAAATCATCACTCAATTTATTTAAGGATGATCCCCTTGTGAAAAAACCAGGTACCTTTGAAAGTATTTAAATGTATTTGAATATTTTTTGTTAAATATTTTGTGTTCTTATTGTTTCTGTTTAAAGAATTTATCTAAATCTCCAGAAAAGTTATAATTAAAAATATTTATTTTTTTGGTTTTAAATGAAAATATCTATAAAATTTTCATTAAAGCTTAAATTATTTTAAAAAATTATTACATAAGGAATAATTCATAAGTATGTATTTTCTTAGTATATCCACTAAGAAAGTTACATTAGAAATATAATGAACTGAATTTTTAATTTTTATACTTTCTGAAATCAACATTTCTTAGCTTATTTGTAAAATTAATAATTTATAATACATTACAAATACAAGATGATTAATAGAATAAATCATTTGTTAAGTAAAATTTGAGAAATAAAATATGCCTATTAATATTTCCAAAACCACCAAGTTATATGAAAAAGGCAGTTAATAATAATTTGAAGCTTATATCGTCTGAAAAAGTCCTGATGTATATGGAAACCTAAAAATTCCCTCGCCAAAACAAATTATGATTTTTAGAAATATGCTTTATGTAACATTAAGTGGTTCATCTAAATTTAGGTGTCTGTCACTGATTTTCTTACTGCAAAGAAAAAACATTTCTATTTATAGATTGGGTAAAATGATACTAAGACCACAAGGTATGTAAGAAGAAACATTAGAATAAATAAAAATTATTTTTAATTATAATTCCCAGATTTTACACATGAGAAAAAGAAAAATTAAAAGATGAGTCTCTCAAAAAGTTTATATTATGTGGAGATAAAAAAAATTATATCTGCTCAAAATTCTTGATCTTCTTAAGTAACCCTTTGGAATTAACCTTATACACTCCCTAAAGCTATTTTTTATAAGTTAAATGGATCCCCATACATCTTTAACATAGCCCAGTGAAAAGAAATTTACTCTGTTGAGTCCTGGAATATAAGGAAGTTAAAAAGTTCACTTCCTAAAGCGACTGGGAAATTTCTTATAATGACACAAATATCAGTGATTTCTGAGAAAGTCCAGAACATCTGTTAAATGAGAAAAAGTACCATCCTGCTGAAGTTAGATCTAATGTTTGTAGTAGGCATCAGAAATGAATCTCATTGTCAAGAAATTAATAAAACTCAATGCCTGGACAAAAAGAGTGTATTCAAAATGCCATCAGCACACAAATGCCATCAGCACCATTTCTGTCACTTATTTTTTTAGGAGGAAGAAGTTATCTTGATAAAATCCGGCTTTGTGCTACCCCAATCTGATAATTTTGATGACTAATGTAACCATCATACTAGATATGTGCCTTATTAAAAAAATGTGATTACCTTAATTGAAACTAGCATTGATCATTTCACACATATTTTGGTGAACTTCAATATCTTTTCAGTAGTATATTTTGGTCAAGAGACTGTCCTAGCTAAATTTTGTAAGAGAAAATTTAAGATCATTGCTGGTTATTCTTTATGTTGTGGATACACTAACATAAAGTTTTTAAGCTAAGTCTAATTTGTGTTGCTAGCCCTTCCTCTCCATTATTGTTTTAGCAGCAATGATGTTATCTGCGTTTTTATTGTTTTCCATTTGGTCTCTATGCTAATTTTGTCATCAGCCACTGTGCCTGTTTGCTCAACCTTTGCAATTAATATTTTATTATGCTTATGAATAACTTTGACTTTTTTTCTAAAGGCACTAGACCACTTCCTGAACTTCTGGTAAGTCTCTGGTCCCTAAGACAACGTTTTTAGTTAAATGTAGTCTTTAGTTGAATATTTTGTTTATTTTGGAAGAAAAATAAAAGTTCATCAGAACTAACAAGAGACTGTAAATACGTCTCTGTAATATCCCTGCGTTTGGTTACAATTTTATGTTCTTGTCCACTTATTGAAGAATTATTCAACTAAAACCTGTGAAGAATATCCTGTGAAGAATCTGCTATGTAAACCTGTATTTTGCCACTAATTCAGTTTTCTTTTACATGTACAGAGTTTCGGTAATCAACAGAAAAAGTTTCAAATTGTAGATCAGAATAAAATTTTATAAAAAAATAATAAAATGTATCTTTTTTAAACTGTTTTTTTAAAGCTAATAAAAATGCTTTGAAAGCAGAACTTCTACAGTGTTTTGAATAAGTTCAGTTAATCACTATTCAATGGTTATGCAAATGATGCAATCAATTATACTATTGTAAATCTAAAAATTATAAGGTGTGGATTCACAAAAGTGTAAATTAATAATTCAATCTATATTAATTAAGAATTGCACTTTCTATTCTAACCAATGCAAAAATTTACTGATTTTCATGTTCTAACTAATACAAAAATTACTGAAGTCTGCAGAAATAGAAAATAACAGTCAGCTTTTTTAATTATAATAAACTATGAAAATTAATACAAATCCTTATATTGTTTCAGTTTTTAATTATTTAAGTTTTCTCACACAATCTATATGGTAATAATTTTATTGTTTTATAATTATATTCTCAATACTACTTAATTGATTGAATTTCCTTTTGCATTGTAAACATTTAACATGTTTGTGAAATTCTTTGGAAATTGAAAGCATGAAAATTTATTTGAGTTTTGAGAAAAAACCTGTAAACTTTTTGATAGAGTAAATGAAACGAACTTAGTCATATTTTCATTTACAGTTTGATTTGCTATCTTTATATAATGTGCAGTGAAGAGAAGTAATAGAAATGGTTACAATAAATGTAATTTTTAGTGCAAAATTCTTAAGAAGTATTTTGTACAAAAAATGATAAAAATGTTGTAATGATAATTTAATGCAATTTAATATGATAATAAACTAATAATTTTCATTTTAAAGTATGCTAAAATTTTATCTATGGACTATTTTAACAAATACTGACACTTGTATTGCTTTTATAGCAATGTATTGCTTTTATCAGCATTTAGAAATAGCAAATGTTATCATTGCTAAACTTGCCAGTAAGAGCTGGGAAGGTTAATCAATTTTATAAGTATTTTCTTTTGTATTTTTGCTTGAGAATAGGAACTTCACTCCAATTTGTTTAAAATCATTTAGTTAAACATCTGCTTTAACATTTAAATATTAATTTTTGTTTCTCATATTCATCAATATAGTTTATGGTTTCACATTTATGAAATTTACATTATAAATAAGCTCAGTGTTATGTTTTTTTCCCCCTCAGCTAATGAGTTTTTGAAATAAAATTTTAACAAATAAACTCTGACGTTTAAAACCTAAGAAATTAAATTTTCACTAAAATGTTTCTTATATGGGAAATAAATTATTTTAAAGTTCTAAAATAATAATTTAAGCCACTAAAAGATGATTCTTTAACAGCTTAAAACATTATTGCAGAATTAATTATGTATTAATCAAACAAAACATTTCTTTCTTGTAAATCAGTTTATACTTACAAAAATATATTTTAAGAATGCCTACTATTTAAGTCAATGCTATTTGTGATATTCTCACGATCCTGTCGTCTCCAGGATAGTCGAATAATACAAAACAAATTAATGATACACGAAACATTTATTTTACATTAACACACAAACAATGAATTCAGACATTTTTCCACATTTTTCAAGCCATTTAGTTTTATAATGACCCTGGGGCGGACTTCCGCTACCCCAAGTAATCAGAACAAACCAACCGTTCTCACTCCAACAAGACTATCGTCTCGTATCAGTGTCCCAACTCCTGGCAGAAAACGAAATCAAAAGTTATCCACCAGTTAACAGTCTGACTTTCATACTATTATAAAAGTTTGATTAATCCAATCAAAATTAGTTATACATATATATTTTTATAATGATTAAATGAAAAAACAAATTTAAATAATTTTTTTATAAAATATTTTTTTAATTCTTTCATTAAATTTAGCACTTCTAATCATTTGTATTACTAAACATATATAAACATTGAAGGGAGAAAAATAACAAAATAACCCCAGTCACCATTAGTGAACACGACTGATCTTTGGCTAAGCTGCGATTCGAACTCACCACCTATTGATTACCAGAACGATGCCCTAACCGATCAGGCCACTGCGGCCCAATATATATATTCTTTATATATATATATATATAATGAAACAAAAATTAGAAGTGGAAATTATTCTATTTGTAACATTCATAGAGTATTTTGAACTAAAATTTTAACCATCTTCCTAGCAGTTTCCTGGTTAATTGAATTAGCTTTTTTGAAATTATGAAAAACTGAATGAATGTACACTTTAGTAGAAATATTTTCATTTATATGTGTTGAAGCAAAGTTAAAAGAAACATTTTTATAATTTTAAAAACTATTTCATATTGTTATGAATATTTTGTCGATTTAAAAGCTGGTTGTAATGGTTCAAATTAATTAACAACTAAAGAAACTGTCAAACTTACTGACAGATATTTATACTGTAAGCAAAACTGCTACAATGTCATTGTCAAAGTTATCACTTGTCAGTAGTATTTTGATCTTTTATGATGGGTCAGGGACTTGGATATTTGTTGAAAATTGCTTCTTATTAAATGCATTTTTTTATTTTCATGACATGTATAAAACTATTTTGAAACTTCTCTACAAATAGTTTTTTTTTACTAGTTTTAAAGTGTTTATCTCTACTCACCTTAAGTGTTCATTACGAATCAACAAATTCATTAAAACAGCAATACACATTTATTAAGTTGTAGATTTACATTAACTTAATGAATATTAACACATGAACATTATGAATGTTAAAAGTAATCTCCTTATCCCAGCATTATAGCACATTTCATCATAGTTTTCTTTTATGACATGTTTTATATATATAATGCATGTGTTTTATATTGATTGTAGCAAGTAATAGATAATGATAAGATTGCCTAGCAGCTAACTGTTGTTTATTAATCTTCCTACCTTGAAAAACTGCATTTTTAAAAATATTTAAATGGCTGAAATATTTAACTTAAATAACATATCAATCGACTATTTTCTAATGAATTAGTTATTTTCTAATGAATTAATTTAAATTGAAACTGGATGAAAAGTGACTTAGATTTCAATTATTTTCACACAATTTCTGTTACCTTTTTTTTGTATGTGTATTAACATTTTAAAGAGTAAATGTATGTGTCTAAGTGAGTATTGTATTTTACAATTGATTATTAGACACTTATGGTACAATTCACTGATTGGCTATTCTAGTTGTCTAAATACATAGTTTGAAATAAATTATGCTGTTGTATTTGTTTAAATCATAAATTATGGATTTATAGTACTATATTTTTGTATGAATTATGTTGCAAATTCCATTCTTATTTACATTTTATTGAAAATTTTCTTTATGGATTTTTTACTGCAAATGCCGATTTTGAAAGTAAAAATTATTTTTTAATAATTGTGAACAATAATTTTTTAAAGATTTATATTTAATAACTTTTAAGTTATGATTTCTAATTGTTTTGTATAGAGAAATGTATGATTTATTTTTGGTTTCTGGTGCAATGTAAATATTTTGTTGTAAATCTTATAAATATTTATGTAGGAACAAAATTTCATTACACCACTCATGGTTGGACACTGATAAGTGCTATTGTGGAAGCTGTATCAAAAGAAGAGTTTCCTAGACATTTGAATAAATTATTTAAAGCATTGGGAATGAGAAATACCTACTTTGATGAGAATGATATCATTATTTATCATAGATCAAGGTGACTAAATTCTTTTATGTATGGCATAAAAAATCTAACAAGTGTATTAATATGCTTAAACATTGTTTGGAGCTGCAATACTTAATTGTTTAAAAATTTTAAGTAATTGCTAAAAAATTTTAATCCATTTGAAATAAAATAAAAAATTATGTCTGACAAAAATAGGTTTACTAGTGTTGTGTTAACTGTGAATTATAATATGAGGTGTAACTAAATATACTTAATAATTTGTAAATTTATTTTCTTTTTTGATTTTGCTGCTGTACGTTTTATTATGCTGAAATTTGTCAAAAATTATTATTAGTATGTTTACTCAAAACGTACCAAATTTGGCCATTTTAGAAATATTTTTATTTAAAGTAACATTTTAATAATAGAATATATATTGCAACTAAAACTAATGGTTATTAATAATGAATCAAAGTACTAACATATTTTGCAAATTTATTAACGTGAGCCTAAAAATTTATAGTTCAGAATGACTAATGCTTTGCGTTCTGTTTAACAATTAATGCACTGAAATGCCACCTTTGGCTTGGATATTTGTAATCTTTCAGAATCCACTTTAAATTGTATGTCCAAATCTAATTAGCTCTTGTGTACCAAAAATTACCATTATGTGATACCAAAGCTAGCAATTTGTTAAAAAAAACCGTAAGTAAAAACCATTAGATTATTTTGTTTATAAAAAATCAAAATAATATCTAAAATAGCAATTCTTTTTATGTGCTTAAACAATGTTGTACGTTTGCATTTCTCCATTAGTAAAAATGACATTACACATAAATTTATAGACAAGATATTAATTCAGAATAATCCATTCTTGGTAAGAAAGCTAGCTGGTACTGATATTTCTGCTCAGTTTTTATTTTTATAATTTGCAGAACTTTAATATTTCTATAAGAATGATAAAACGAATTTGCTTTCATATCTTCTGATAACATTGTACACACACAAACGAACAAATAAACAAACAATGTATTTTAATATTATAATCTTTCTGATATATTCTATATAACATTTTTTAGTTTCTTTTGTATTATGTTTTCCTTTATTTGATCGAACGTGAATATTCATCAATGGCAATAATGATCTAAAGGGGATAAAACTGATTTATTTTAAATTACATGCAATATTTAAATTTCGTCTTTAAGAAGTTAAAAGTTTCCTCCAGAACATCAAATTATTTTAGTACACCAAGAGCAGCTTTTAAAGCTTTATTGGGGGAATGGATTTTGAAAAATAGACTTTATGAATATTTCAATCCAAATGAAATTGATTGCCAGTTTCTAAGTTGATATTACATCCATGTCTTACATGGCCATAAGCGCTTTATTTGTGTTCACTCTAGGAAGTCATATGATGTCAGTTCATATTTCTTTGGTAGAGATGTCAATGATGGACAAACGTTTAGGATGTGTGACTTGTTTCACTGGATAAATTATTCTTGTGTTCAAATTATAATTGAGCAACTGCATATAAGATCTGAAGTTTATAAGTGCCATTTCTGTTCTGTAAAAATTTTATTCTGCCCCTAGGAATTTTCTTTACAACTATGAATAATACTTGTAAATAATGGATTTATAAATGTATAATTAATGATTTATGCAATAAAACTTTTAAACCTTACATAATAAGAGGAATTTCAACATTTGCTTATTTTCATGCGCTTGTCCACCAGTGTGTTAGTGTATCATAAAATTTAAATAAACATTTTTAAGTTTTTTTGAAATTTATTGACAAAGAGCTCTCTTTCTCTCTCTTTTCACCTGTCTCTCGTGTGCAACTTTAATTCATTATAAAACAGATTTTTAATCTCAAGTAGAATTATAGATTTGCCAATTATTAAATTTATGAATAATCATTTCAAGTTAAGACATTGAAAATTTTCCAACCAAAGTTACCAAGTGAAATTACCAATATTTTATCAATGACTCCAGAACTCTAATTTTTTAATAATTAACACTGCATTCATGGTTTTTTAACCAAAAATGATTTGTTCGTTTTTGCAGTTCAACTGAAATTTGTTATTCTGTTTATTTTTAAGGGACTTCATAACTATTTTCCATATAATATTAATCTATTTTAATTTTTCAATACTTTTAAATAACCACGTATATTAAACATGGATTATAATATATTTGTTTCAATTTTATTGTTTCAAGAGCATGTAATCTTTCTCTTTTCATTTATCTATGATCTCTAAGAATCACTAAATGTTTTTAAAGCTGGCAGTTTAATATTAAATAGTATAGAAAATTTTGAATCAATCAAATGTTAGCTAAACTGCCAGCCAATCGATGTACATTGATGTCACACTCTTCTGGTATCATGGTGAAATATGACAGTTTAAAGTAGTGTGCCAGCCCTTCTCTTTGCCTTAGCCATCTGTAAAGGAGATCCGACTTAAGTATTTAACAACCTTCTAAATTAAGGAAAATTTTCAGTTACTTATATGTAATTATCAAAACTTGCAAAAAAGTGAAAGTAAGTTTTAATAGCGCCTGTGTAAAATAAATACCAGTTACTATCACCATACTGCATTTTCATTATGGCATGAAATGAATCCTATTTAGATTCTAAAGTTACAATATTTTGAAACTTTTTTTTGTTATCAAATTTATGTTGCAGATTTAATCCAAACTTTTTTATACTTCGTTCTAAAATAATTTTATAGAGGATTCTTTCTATGAATAAATATAATGACTTTCAAGCTAATAGAGATGAGCTTTTTATGTCTTTGCACATTTTTTAAAGTATTTTAATTATTGTTTTTTGTTGGGTTGTTTTGAAGGTAATTATGTTTTTTATGAAAAGAAAAACGTTTAGCAAATAAATATTTTACTGAATTGTATATTATCTTTACAAATCAAATACCTTTTGCTATCTTTCTAGTTGTAGCACAATTCTACATTAATAAAATGTTTGGTTTTTACTTCCAAAAAATTGATCTAGATGGAAAGATCAAAATTTCTTTCTAAACAACCCGAAAAAATGGTAATGTTTATGAAATATTACTTGTTTTAAACAATGTGACTAAATTTAAGGAGTTGTCTTTCAAATAAATTCATGAAATAGATTTCAAAATCATTTCAAGAAATAGATTTGCAGTACCGTATTTTCCTGTGTATAATCAGCGGATTATGTGTTAAAAAAAGTTCCTAAATTCGTTATGTGTATTATACGCCACAGATTATTGTCGAAAAAACATTATCCATAAAAAAATCTGACTGGAAAGTTTTGAGAGATACTTTATGTTTCATAAAATAAATAATAGATGGTACCAAGATACACCAGAGTTTTTTACGCTCTAATCAGCTTTATCGAATTACGTTCAAATACGAATTCGGTTCCTAGTAAAGATATCACAGTGTCATGTCACTAACGTTATTTCAAAATTTGTCTTGACGTGAGCTTTTTTGTTTTGAAAATATTAAAATTCCTATATCGTCATATGGAAGTGAAAATTTTTAAGTCACAAAGCAGATTTTAAATTAAAATCTATAGCAAAAGCAAATATGTAAAAATGTTGACAAACGTATTAATCGGAAGTGAAAAACAAAGCACGGACAGTATAAAAGAAAAATGTATAAAGTACGCAGTTTGTAAATAATCTATTTCTTTCATTTAAATATTAATGAAGCAAATATATATATATATATATATATATATATATATATATATATATATATAAAAATTTGTCTATTATCGTTTGAAAAGTTATTAGTAACTAAATATCGATAAATTTTACAAGAATCTTCTCGAAATTATTGCTCTTGATCGATCTCGTGCTTTCGTCTCAAATTTATCGCAATTTACGATGAAGTAGATTCAGACAGAATTTTACATACATTAATTTTACATTTTTTTCTGTACAATTTATTATATTTTTAATCATACTGTGCATTTTTTTATGTCACATACATATTATCAGCAGTACATATTTTAGACTATTCGTGGGAAAAAAAATTCCTGCTGATTTTACGCTGCTGCGGATTATATATGGAAAATATAGTAATTTGCTTTTGTAAGGAGGATTTTTGAAAAAGAAGCAAAACATTTTTCTTTGCCGTTATTACGCAAGTACTGAAAATTGTGAAACCCAAAAAATAACTGTAGTAAAAAACACTGTTAAAAAATTTGGTTGGCGCAAGATTTACTTTTTTAAGATACGATTTTTTTTTTAAAGAATAGAAAAAAAGTTACGTGCAAGTATGAACAACTTAGTTGGAAATATGCAAGTGATTCTAAATAATTACGTTATTGATCAAACACCAGTTCACTGTGGCATCAAATGTAAATGAACAGGAATGCTAAGTTTGAAAAATGAGGCTTTATTGGTGAATGATCTAGTAGTTGGATGCCTTTCTTTAGAGCAAAAGATCTCAGAATTGTGGCTACTGTTTAACAACTGAAGATGGATGTTGCATTTCTGTATACATTCCTTGTTGGGGACTCTGTTTTACATAAATCAGGAATCAGCAATTGTTGACTGCTTAAATTTCGAATTTTTTTAGCGGAAAAATATAAAGGTAGGAAAAGGGCTTTTAGTAGTAGTAGGCCTCATAAATATTGCTCAGCAATTTCAGCAAACTGGATCTCTTGAAGATCGTTTAAGGATCAAACGACCAAGTGTAAGAAATTTTAGGCACATGTTGCAGCTGAATTAAAAACGTTAGCATCTGAAGCCGCCACACAAGCTAGCAATGGTCGGGAAGCCTGCTGCCAGGCCATTGAGCATTCCACCATCTTTCATACGTAACATGCTCCATGCAGTTTCTAATGATTTTCTATACACATTAGTTTTGTCAAGAATTTTTACCCTCAGATAACCTAGAGAAAGATGCATTTGTTAGGTAATGTAGGCTCTCTCCAAAATTGTATAACAACAAGTTCTTACCTGGATCTTTAACAGCTTTAGTTCCTTTTTCACTCCATGGTGATGACAATATACATATCAGCCATCAATTTTTTTTCGTGTGTGTGTATGCGTGTGTGGCGTTTATCGCCAACTTTTCTAATACCTATATCTGTCATTTGAAAGATTTTCAAATCATACAAAATAGTTTTGTTAATGCCGAACTCTTCAACTACAGTGGTCATTGTATGCCTTTCCTACAGCTTTCTGTTCCTCTTCCTACTGGTGAAGTCACCCAGGTGATTTTAGTAGCCATATTTCATGACACAACTCATTTCTACTTGCAGTGAATGTTTTTAATTGCATCTCCGTTCTTTTTATTATAGTCTTGAGCAATGTACAATGACCACACTTGTTTTACATATAATCACGACAGCTTTGCACATGCTTGATGTAAGACTTTTCTATTAAATTGTATGAAAGTTTGCAATGGTTACTTTTCTTCAACTAAAAAGCTGTAACAGCAAGAAAGGACATTTATCATTTAAAATTTTTAATGAAAGTAAAACGAGTGTATTTACTGTATAAAACAATTGGTAAAAATTTATACAAATAAAAATTTATACTCATTCTAAAGTATTGTGCAAATTTATACTTTGAGATACTTTAAATTAGTGATATGAATAAATGAAATACTTGCATGTTTTTTTATTTGTAGTCCTCATAATCAATCATTTTTAGAATTTTTCATAATGTTACTTTGAAACTTGTTATAAATATAGAAAACTCTGCATTTTTGTACAATAAAATGTAATCACAGCAAAGTGTAGAAGAGATTTTCAATTTATTTATGAATTAAATCGCTAATTTATTATGTAAATTTAATTCTTGTAAATATAGCTGTTACATATTAAATGAATGAATGAGAAATACAGTTTTTGTTATTACTAAATACGATTATTACAGAAGTGCACCACATGCTTAAGAAGAAATGAATAAGTGTGATTGGGATAGAGAAGTTGATGCATTACTTCAGTTAATCATTAAATTCTAGTTCTTAATGATGTGCTTATTTTTCTATTTTAAGATTATTTAGAAAAGTCTCCACAATCAATACTTAATGGCCTGTATTCAATTTGTAATAAATTTATTTAAAATTCAGTGGATGCTCATTTCTATGAACCTCTAATTTGTGAGCACTCACAACTTTACAAATTAGTATTACTGATTGACAAAATGATCATTTTAATTTGCATTTGAAAAATCTCTTTTTTCGAACTCATTTTTTTTGTATATGTCATTTGTGTTTACCATCATCTGAATTTTTCAATTTTTTTCTTCCTTTTATTTATTTTACTTAGATTGACATTTTGTTTTAGAATCCTTCAAATTAGAGTAGTTCTTCAAATTATGATATTGCAGATGTTTAAGTTACTGATTTTTTTCACGGAATTTGTGTTGTATTTATACCATTTAATCTAGTTTGTACCTTATATTCCATACTTTAAGGTATAATCAATAGCTTGAAGAGCAAATGTTGTGAGATATATTTCCAATGAATGTGTATGGTTTGAAATTGATTTATGAAATGACAACATTCCTTGTCAACTTTTAGCATCATGCGTAAATTTTATGTAAGATCATTAGATTTTATGCCTTTACTGATAGCTTACAATATTTTATCTTCTTCTGGGCAGAGTTGAAAAGAATTTTTTTTTTAAATTTTAGCACATTATGGTGATTTTTTCTTGCTAACCATAGTGATAAACTGAAATTAGTTACCCTTACAACTTATTTGTGTGAAAGAAATAATTTTCCAGGCTCTGAGCCGCTTGAGAACGCATTTTACAATCCCTTTTTCTTTCGGAGGGAGGAAGGCCCGAGCTTGAGAAACCATAGATGGGGACTTACAGTGATAGAGTTTTCTTTGTCACAGAGCAAAGCTCGGCTACATTCATTTTAACAACTGTGAATGATGGATTGTTTTTGATGGGTGGAGTTAATTCTGAGGCTCTTTTGGGAATAAATATCATGAAATTTAATCTATAAAAAATTTATATATTTTTTTATTTTACTTTTTTCTCTTTCTTCTTTTAAATGCTCTCTCAATTAAGGAGCAAATAAATTAAAATGCACTTTAAGATTTTCCACTTAAAATCATAAAGAGTACTGGAGGTAGGAACTTATTTCCAGGCACTCTGAAAAATCTTAACAGCTTCCAAGAGGCTCCCTTGGGTGAAAGCTAGCATTTGAGCTATTTTGATGATGAGCGTGATTGCTAATGTTTTGTGAAAGATTTCTAATACTAAACTTAATGAATCTTATTTTAATTTTTTTAAAAATTGTTACATAGACAAATTTCCACGTATTAAAGTGTCATCTAAAAGCGTTAAGTTTGCAATTGTGATTTTAACATTTCTCACAGCAGTCATTTTGATATTTCTCGCCATGTCAAAGGCCCAAAACATGTATAAGAAGTAAAAAGTGCAGCAAGAACTTCTGAAATGTGTGTTTATTTTAAAAATGATACTCAAGAAGTTACTTGCTTCAGAATCATATTTTACTTCATTCATGATAAAGCACAACAATCAGCATTGCCCGTCATGCTGGTTCTCTTTTTAGGAAAATGTTTTCTAAAAGTTAAATTTCAAAGTGTTATGGATGTGCATGGTAACTTCCGCCTTTATAAAGGAATTAGCATTGTATAAAAGAACAAACGTTATTAAACTTCACCATTTTTGTAGTGGGAGTAATGATAGTGATTCAAAATTGTATACTATTCTCAAATTTTTTCAATCCTATTCAGAAATCTATTCAAAGCTTCTTATTGGCACTTTAAAGTTCAACAGAGTAAAATATAATGTATTACACAGGGTAAAATATTAGCATTTTACTTTTAAACGAATTCGTACGATTAAATATCTCTTTAAACATGTTTAGCATTTTGTGCTGATAATCTGAATAAAGCATCTGTAAAGTAAGGGATGTAAAAAGGTGTAGTTTTTATACATCCATTCAAGTTCAAATACATGTATTTAAACTTATAATGGATGACACTTGATGTTAATATTTTTTTAATATTAAATAATTTTAGCTTTATATGGCAAAAGTACACTATTGTGTAATAGCGCCATCTGTTGGCATCAACACTTTCCATCTCTATCTTTACATTTTTTACATTCTTAAATTTATTTATTTATTTTTATTGTATTGTAAATGAGTTAATTACTTCCATTGAAAATTCAAATTTGTGTTTTTGGTACAAATTAGAGAGATGGAAAATGTATGTCTGTGAGTGAGAAAGAGAATTTTTTTTTTTAATTTAAAAAAAATATGAATATTATATAAAAGACTTTCTACATTATAGTGAAATGAAAATTTGTCTTACAATGAAGAAATTAGTAGGATGTTAGTGTAGAATCTTAATGTTTTCAGATTGAATCTCGTTGAAGCACAAATGTAATCAATGCAATAAAATAAGCAAACAAACTGTGTTAATGATATCAATCCTTACTTCACTAATGGACAATGCAAAATTTAATAAAAAGTAATTAAAATAAAGTTTTTCTTTTGTTGATATAAGTAAGAGTACAATTTAAAAACATATATTTTACTTGTTAATATTCAAGAAGCACATATGGTAGTGTTTTATGAATGTATTCTACACTGCTGGCCACCGTAAATGCAATACTCTGCAGAAAGTATACAAATAACATGAAATTTACAACATGTATTAGCGGCGGTATATCCAAATGATTAGAATTTCAGTGCAGACGCACATCAAGCACGCCTATTAAAGTTTTGAAGATTTTGACTATCTCAAGTTCGACAGTTTTGTTTTTCACATGTTTTTTTTTTTTTTTTTTTTTTTTTTTTTTTTTTTTAAATGATCAACTATGCATCGTAAAAAACAGCGATCATTTTTTGGTCAAATATCAAAGTGGGACAGAGGAAGGATAATGGCCTACTGAGATAATTGATTATCTTTCAGGTAAATCAGTAGTTGTGTTGGATAAAACCAAATAACTCCAGTATAGATGTGTGATCGTTGCAGGCAGACTGACGTGTTCAAACTCATCCACCTCAGTGCACTATTTCACTTGATGATAGGCAAATTGTGCGCATGGCAGTGACAGATCGCTCAGCCACATCACAAACCATACCACTACACATACAGCCTGTAACGCATCATCCAGTACTGACGAGTCACGCTTCTGTCTATAACACCATGACAGTCGCATACGAGTCTGGTGGCACCATGGAAAGAACATGCCGAACAGATGCGTTATGCACCGCCTTACTGGTCTTGCACTGGGTATTATGGTATGGGGCGGTATTGGATATCACCCTCGCACTTCCTTAGTATGCATTGCCGGTACATTTAACAGCCAGCTCTACATTTCCAAGGTGTTGATGCCAGTTGTCCTTCCTTAACTTCAGGCTTGCCCACAGCCATATTTCAACAGGATAATATGCGACCACACTTGGCACGCATTGTCCATGGGCTCTTCATGAATCACCAGACTGAATTACTTCTCTGGCCTGCTCGCTCTCGCAGATAGGAAAGATGTTGTCCATGGTTGCTCAATGGTTTATCCCATCATTCACACCAGGTCCACTTTGGAAGTGTGTGGAAGTACTTTAAGAACACATCTAAAGTCTTTGAATCAATGCCGAGTGATCTCGAACAATGGAAATTACTCCGGCTACTGATTTTGGCAGAAACCTCACTTCACAGAAATCTATAAATTTAATCATTTGCTTCTTGGTCAACATGTTATCTAGAAAATAAATTTTTGTTGTGATGTCTTTTGTCTTTTTTGGTGTTGTAATTTGAATGGCCAGCTGTGTAGATTCTATGAATTTAATATAACGGAAGATAAAATTATAATTATTAAATTTTTAGTTGAATTAAGTTCTTAGAATCTACATTTTAATTAATTAATTATTTATTTTTAATTATGTAAAATGTAAAGATAAATATAGTTAAGTAACTAACTTTGTTAATTAAATTAAGAAAACGTATATCTGATACATGTGTAATTTTGACGTATGAAAAATTTTACTGAAGCACTTTTCCAAAAGTTAGCAGGTAGCAATGAAGTAGTCAACCTCTGCTCAAAGTATTCTTGAAGAGAAGGTCAGTCATTGCAGGTCAATCCATAAATTCGTGCTAATATTTCTTAGGTAAATTTTTAAATAATATAAAAAATAAACATTTTGATCAATTACATATTTTCCTCCATTATCTACAGTGTCTTGCCATCTTACAGCCAGACTTTCATTGTTTGTAGAAAGACTCTGGTTTCGATGAAAAAAAAACTTGAAAGTTCATTGTGTACATCTTGTTTAGAATTTAATTTTTTTCCCATTAAAAACTTTGTTAGGCACAAAATAAGGGAAAATAACTTGGAGCTATATCTGGAGAGTAAGCAAGATGTGGAAAAGCTCCGAATTCACTAATTTTTGCAGTGTTTTTCGACATGTATATGGTCTAGTATTATCATGATTAAATAACGCTTTCTTAATATTCACCAATCTTTTTTTTTTTTTTTTTTTTTAAATCAATTCTGGGTTTAGATGGCAAAGTTTTTCACTCTAAACTTCTGAATTAATCGTATGATTTGGTTCTAACATTTGAAAATAAATTACACCATACTTATCCCACCAAACACTCAAAAAAATGAAAGACTTACATGAGATGAATTCATCCTTTCTGCAAACTGATCCACTTTTAATTGTGTCTCTGACTCCACAAGATTTCGAAAAATGTCATCATCAAAAGTTAGTCAGGACATCCTGAACGGTGTTCGTCATCAATGATGCTTTTTCCAACTTTAAATTTTTTAAACCATTTCTGGGCAGACCTTACACTAATAGTGTGTTCATCATGTACACTATTAATTTTTATCCCTGCAGATCTGGCAGATTCACCGCAGGAAAATATAAAATGTAGCACAGCACATTTGTACTGATTATCGATATTCATTTTCTATAGGTAATAAAATGCCTTCGATATTTACAAAAGTTGTTGATGAACTGAATAATATGTTAGTCAAATGATAATAGTTTCAACAGGTTTATAATTATATCGATTTAGTAAATGTGTTATATTAAATTCCATGCATACTCTTAATGCACCCAAACTTATGGACTGACCTGATCACAATTTTTGATGCAGACTTTATAAAAGAAACCACCGCTACTGATGAAAAGCAAGAACCAGATGATTTCAATGAAAATCATTCATGAACTTTGACAAAGCTCACTGCTGTTTAGAATTTTAGGACTTTCCAAATGTGAAAGCTGCTGTTGAAAGTATCGCATATTTAAGGGATTGAGAATAAAAATATTTCAGGTATCAAACAAGGAAATAAGCATAGCTGTGTCCATCTATAAAACAAGCACATAAATGGTTAAATGGATTGTGCTAATTTTTTGCAAAGAGCTAAAGTCAAATTTTTTCATACTTTGATAAAAATTTAAGAGTGTTTTTAAAAGTTTTTTAAAATAGAAAAAAATAGATTTTCTGTTTTTTTTCTTCTCTTGATTTTTAATGAATAAACTGAAAGTATGAACTATTTTTTAGTTAAATTTTATTTTGCATATGTAGTGCATTTTAAATAATATTTTTAATAGGCCTTTATTTATACAGAGAGAACAATTTGATAAAAAAAATCATTTTAAAATCTAACACTTATTTTTCTTTTTTACAAACTTTCTATGAATTCCAAAAACGGACGCCTACTGTATATTTTATAAGATTCTTAATTGAAGTATATATATGTGTGTGTGAAAGAGAAACTGTCCACCATATGATGATTACTGTAAGGTTCTTTGTAATACTAAAGAAATTCTCAAAAATCTGTTTAACCCATATTTTTTTAAGAAAAATGCTAGAAAAAATAATGGTATCTAATGGGGGAAAAATAAAGCAAAATCATTTTAAAATATAAACATAAATCATTACCTTAGATTCTGTAGAAAGTTGCTTGAAAGGCGTGTAGTCCTCTAATTCATAGTTAATAGATAACAGTAATCTATTCCATTTGTGAATTCTGCAACATGTTATTCTTGTTCGTTTATAATGGATACCTTATGAATTGCTAGAGAACATTCTCGTTTCTATTCGTGTCTTCATGATACCAGTCATCCACATGTTAGATGATAAAGTGCCAAATTTTCTAACATAATTTCCATGATATTGGGTAAAGAGACATCCATGTTGTTTTCACACACATTAGTCTGAAAGGTAAATCTAAATTGCATTACTATGAATTGAGAGGATATATCCGTATTATACAACTCTTCATTCTTTATGAAGATAACTTTCTGATACATTGACACCCATACAATCAGATGGATGTCCCTGATCCATCTGGTTGTATGGGTGTCAAATGGATGTCCCTGAAAGATCCACCATATCCATTGGACATCATAGATGTCTATTGGACGTCTATGAAATGCTGATTAGTGGATGTTTGCTGGTCGACGAGTATGGACATCTATTAGATGTCACCTTATGCACCTTAATTCATGGATGTATGTAGATTAAAATAGACATCTATTAGACGTTCGTTGTGGATGTAATCTGGATATTTATCTTAAGTTGTCATAAGTTTCAAAATTTAGCAAGGTAAACTATTATAAATATTTTATTTGTAAAAATCGTTTGAAATTGGATTTATGATTAACATATTATTTTTAATAATATTATTTTTTAATACATCTGAAGTGAAGTAAATTATTCTACAACTTTCGAATTATTTACGGAACAAATAGTTTAGAACAAGAATTCTCGTTTCATATTTATGTTAGTTCCACAAAACTAACATAAATATGAAACGAGAAAAGTTTTTTTCTTTAAAGTCTCCTTCCTTTGAATTTATGTAAGTTACCAGCTGTTATAATTTTAAATGCATTAATACTCAATATTTTCACTGTTTAAAAGTGAATTAATTTATGTTATTATTTCAAATAATTTTATGTTAAATAATGAATTACAATTTATATTTAGTTTCAATAGTAGCAAATTTTATGAATAAAATTTAGTAATTTTTTTCTAGAGAAGTACAAATATAATTTTTTAGCATTATTTAAATTCATTAACAAAATTTCCATTAAATAATGTTTGAAATTAAACTCATTTCCTGAACATCCACTTATTATTTTCTTAAATTCTAAAGTTTAATGTTGAAAATTATAACTTCCTGACAGTAGTATACATTAAATTAAATTTTTTATTCTGTGTTAAGATATTTGTATGTTAGAATTTTGTAATTTTATGACAATAGTATAAATTAAATTTAACTTTTTATTTCACGTTTGTGAAAATTTTGTAGTAATTTCATGACAATAATGTAAATTAATTTTTTTATTCAATGTTGATGTTTATGTTAGAATTCTGTACCAAGTTCGTGACAGCAGAATAAATAAGAATTAAATTATTTATTCCATGTTAATAAGTTATAGGTTAGGATTTTACTGTTATTATACTATAAGGAAATAATTAATTTTAGAAGATTAATGATTCGTATTTAATACTTAATGCAAGCATTTATGTAGGAAATTATTATAATTGTTAATATTTCTTTAAGATGAGTTGAAATTTAAATAAAATTAATCTGAAAATTTTTTATGGTAGGAAATAAATGAGTTATCTGCCACTCATTCTGTCTAATGATCAGCTTGCTTTACTGCAGATGGGGAGATCCTGGCTTCAAATCCCGGCTCGGGCATGAATATACTTTTTCTTTCTCCTGTCCTTGTTCTTTCCTTGTATAAATGGTTATGAGTGGTAGCCTACTCTATAAATGGGCACTTATACCATGTGTTTACTGAGGAAGTTGGATTCCACACCAAATTACGGTTCAGTTGGAAAAGTGGTTGCCTGGTTGTTATCTTGGACCAGGTTGTTGTTTTGGACCAACTAGGTGGTGTCTGCCTAGTTGGTCCAAGACAACAACAAATGAGTTATCTACTTTTATATGAATGCTTAGTAAAATTTATCATTGTAAAAAATAAATTAATTTTAATATTTATAAAAATGAACTAAAAAAATTAAAGATGGCTATTTTTTTTAACAGTTTTAAATAAAATAATACATAGCCAATTCAGTTGAATGCGAAATTTAAAAGTAGCTATCAAAATATTTCACAGCACAAGAAATGACTTTTCATAAAATATATTCGTAAATGATCGGAAGCCCATTCTCTGCCAATTTTTTACGCAAGATCGCTGGGTTTTACACTTTTACTAATAGCATGACATATTTTACACGTTTTTGTTCTTCTGGAAAAAATTGGAAAATTTTTTTTAAGTTTAATCACATTGTGGTGATTTTTTCTCGTTAACCATAGTTGGTAACGAAACTTAGCATCCCCTTTCAACCCACCTGTGGGCGAGAAATAACTTCCCAGTCTCTGGGGCTCTGAGCGGTCAGGCCTCATTTCCTATTGGGCTGAGGAAGGCTCGAGCTTGAGAAACCATCGATGAAAGCAAAATGTTAGAGGCAGACTGAAGATTAATCCAAGTTAAAAGCTGAAAATGAAAGCATTGATTTTATGTGATTTCAAATTGGTGAAATTAAGAGTGTAGATATAAGTGACAAATATGTAACCTGAATTTAAATATTCTATTATCTTTATTAGTGATACCTAATAGCAATGCAGAGTGTGAAAGAATTTTCACTTTAGTAAAAAAAAAAAGAATAGAAATGAATTTAGAAACTCACTATTTAATTCTAATTTAGAAAATGTGCTTATTGTGAAATCTCTCTCCTAAGTGAAGGATTTTGTTATGGGTAAGAGTTTGTTAGAAAAGGCTAAAAAAGCGACTGCTAAGGCATTGAACTCTTCCAGTGTATAAAATTTTAAAGAAATATATTTAATCAAGAAAATTTTATGGAGTTTTTAAATTGTTTAACCTAGAATTTTAATTTTATTAATTGTTTGTTACTAATTACTAATTTTATTTAATTTAAAAGCTATCATGAATGTGTAATATATTTCTGTCTAGATAACTTACTTTTATGATAAAATGATTGAAATTAATATTTCAACAGATTGCAATTTAGTTTCATTGTAGCATGCTAAATATTTCCTTGTAAGTATTATTTTGTGTAGAAAGCACAAATATTGTGAATGTATTCTATATTCTATGAATTTAATACAACTAATAATAAAATTTTAATTATTCAATCTTTATTGAAATTTAATTCTTAGAATTAACATATTAACTAATTAATAATTTATTTTTATTTAATTAAATTCAGAAAATATATATCTGATGTGTAATTTTGACTCGCGAAAAGTTTTACTGAAGCACTTTTCCAAAAGTTGGCAGGTATGCATTCTGCCATATCAGAATCATGACGTAACTATTAATATAATATGACATCATATTCATAACACATCCACCAGTGTTTATCGGTGGACGTCTTCTGGATTGTCAATGGGTGTTTTACTGGATCATTTACGGACGTCTAATGAATGTCTACTGGATCATGATGGATAATCCAAATTACGCCCAGTGGACATTCAATAGACGTACTTGTGTTGTGTGAGCTTTTATGAATGACTCGCAACATGGAAATAGAATCCCCATGTGATGTTATAAGCTCCATATGGTCAGGTACAAATCCTCATGCTATTCGCCTGCGGTCAGCGCAGGACTGTTGGTCCTTAAATGTGGAGAACAGCATGTTAAATAGTTGCATAACTTGACTCTATTTCCTGAATGACTCACAGAACAAGAATACTTAGTATTTCACTCTAATATGATTTCTTAGATGTCTATTGCTTTAGCAACAACATATGGCCTACGGCATCAACATTATGGAGATTTGGTGGATTCCAGCTCTCCCGTTTGTATTCGTGTAATATGGAATGTTGAAGCATCTTGACCAAGTTTGCATGCAACTAAATGTTTTGCGCTCTTGGTTTTAATTCAAGAGTTAGTTGGTTTAGTTCCCATCTTGGGCTTCAATATTAGTAATATTTCAAAATCCACTTTAAATCGATCCTTTTCTAATTTGTTCTTTTGACTTTAATTTGACGTAATGATCGTTGAGCAATAAACAAACCAAAAAAAATCTGGCCTTCTAGATTGGACATAAGAGTCCAGTTTTACACCCACTACAATCACCGTATTTGACGACACCTTTACATTTCTTCGTATTGATCCATCTGAAGAAATCAAATTGTTGAAACCTAGTTATTACAGATTGACTTAAATTTTATAACAGATTTTTTTTTAACTTAAGTCAATCTGTATAACTTAATTAGTGTAATAGTAAGTTATAACACTGAAATGTGACCTAGTTATAGAATATTGTTACTTTTAATGGTGTGTTGTGACTACAATGGTTTGTGGTTACCGGGCTGCTGGAATATTAACGTGGACACGCATGTCTCACAACATGCGTGGTAGTCATTTGTTCTAAATTTATACAAATACATCACTGTTCATCTTCCTAATAATTGAAACTAACATATTACTTTTTTTGGAACATATCTCAAAAACTGACCAAATTTCAGTTTATCAGCCATTTTTTTTTTTTTTTTTTTTTTTTTTTTTTTTGTGATATCGAAATATTTGACTGCTGTTTTCATGATATTGATGGAACAACACTTTTATATATCTGTATTTTAAGTATTTATAAATTAAATTTACTTAAAACTTTATTATAAACTTTCTTGTAAGTTTTGTTATTTACTGACAACTATTAACTGATTTACAGATTATGTGAAACAAATTATGTTTTAATAATTTTATTTTTTTATTTCAGAAATTATAAAAAAAATAAAAATGGTCATTTAATAAATACTCCGTATGTGGATAATTCATATAAATGGGCTGGCGGTGGTATTTTATCCACTGTTTCTGATCTCCTGCAATTTGGAAATGCAATGCTTTATAGCTACCAGTTTAAAGATACTCCATTAGAGAAAGAAAATGTTTCAGCTGATCATATTAAAAAAGATAAGAATAATATAATTGTAAATCAAAAGAGCAAATTATTGCCTGGATACTTAAAATCAAAAACTGTCGAAACTATATGGACATCTGTTGTTAGTGTTGATGAAAATTCAAAATATGCAATGGGATGGGCAACTTTTCCCGAAAAACATGAATGCCAATATTGTGAAAAAGTAAAATTTTGTATTTATCACACTGGTGGAGCTATTGGAGCTAGTAGTATTCTTTTAATTATGCCAAAATCTCTGGATTCAGATATTACAAGTGGAAAAAATATTCCTCCTAAGGGTGTAATAATTGCTATTTTAACCAATCTAATGCCTGTAAATCTTACAAATACAGCCCTTAAAATAGCTGAGTTTTTCAACTGATAATTTTAGCAATTGATATATAATTTTATAAGTAATATTTGTTTTGTTTTATTTATTACATTTATGTACACTGATGGCCACCCAAATTGCAATACCAAGAAAAACAAGAGATATCACAAAAAAATTTATTTTGTAGAAAACATGTTGACCAAGTATCAAATGATTAAATTTACAGACTTCTGTGAAAAGTGGTTCCTGCTAAAATCAAT
>JAPDSC010064236.1:0-38231 GCA_026290005.1 Latrodectus geometricus
CACCCCATCGCAATCTGTTTGCGTTTTTAAAAGCTATTGATTTTATTTATTTTATCTAAATTTAGAAGTGTTTTGATCAGACGTTTTAAATTTTATCCATTATATCAACTTTTAAAAACATTTTATCACAACTTTCTTAATTTTTGTAAATACGTATATCATTTTAAACAACATTTTGTTATAACAGTTCATAATTTTAAGATTTTAATGGGTCGAAGAACATGGTAATTTTCACCTCAAGTCTGGCGCAGCTTGTCCTTTTTGGACCTTGCGCCATAAAACCCAAACAAACAAACAACAAACAAACAAACCTCTTCCTTTTCCGCACATCACCCGTCTAGAGTCTTTATGCAATATGCCAACAATTGCCTTTAGACCTGAGACGGATGCAGCTGTCTCTCAATTATTACGCAAAAGTCACGTTTGACCGTCAACATCCTTTACGTTCCTTTGCCATTTCTCCTGCATTAGAGAGACTATATGATTCTCGACTATACAGCATCCAACCTTTTCTCACTCGAACTGAAGAGCAACTCCATTTGACAGACCTACATGATGTCCGTTTTATTAAAACGGACTTAGAATCACATCCACCCTGGTACAATACACAGATAACTATTATTAATCCATTTGCTCAATATACAAAATCGGACACAACCTCAACAGTTTTTCAATAGCTTTATCTATCTCATCGCTGTCAGTATTCATCATACACGCCTGTATTCACAGATGGTTCAAAAACTGCAGGACGTTGGATGTGGCATATTTTATGCTCATACCAGTCATGGTTACAGCCTTCATACGTCCTGCTCAGTCTTTACCGCTGAAGCAACGGCTATCTATCAAGCCCTTCAGCTAGTGAATACAGAGCAGTTTAATAAAATCTGCATGTATACTGACAGTTTACGTGTTTTAGAAGCGTCGAAAAACTATAATGATTGTAATCCAGTTGTGTCCAAGATTTTCGGAGCATTGGATTCCCTTGCTGGCAAGGGTTCTGATATCATTTTCTGTTGGATCCCAGGTCACGTAGGTCTAGAGGGAAATGAAAAGGCGGATGCTGCTGCTAAAGCGGCATCGTCTCTACCTCATTTATCTGTCCCTCTTTTCGATGTGAGAAGAGTTGTTAAAAGATTTGTAAATTCTCTCTGGCAGGAGTCATGGAGTATGCAGGTCACAAACAAACTGCGTGCCATATTCCCATCTTTCATTCCATCATCAGTTTTACCGTTACGAAGAGCAGATGTCAGATTGACTCGCCTTCGTATCGGAGACACACGTTTCAAACACAGACATTTGTTTTTAATTGAATTAAATCCATGGTGTGAAACGTGTGATTTACCATATACTGTACTTCATATTTTAATATCATGTCCTGATTTTAACGTTTACCGTTTTAAATATTTTACAACTGACCTTTTAACAATGTATGATTTAGTGTGGGAGCCACCCCACCGGAACCTTTTTTCCTTTTTAAGGGAAATTGGTTTCCTTAATTTTATTTTAAATTTTATGAATTTAGTTTACTTTCATATACTTATACTTATTTCGATTTTAAAATTAATCATACAATTATTTTTGTCTTTTAATTTTTTAATGTTGAGTTTGGGTTTTGCCTAAAATCTATCAATAGTCTTTAAAGCTTAAATTTTTGCGCAGCTTGTCCTCTTTGGACCTTGCGCCACAAAACCCAACCAACAACAACAACCGGAACTGGTGTTGTGTGCCTGATATAAGGCAGTTTTGAATTCTAACATTCCAAAAGCATAATTAAACGGTAGATTACTGCGATCAGAAAACCGTAGAGAAGTCCGCTCAGCTATTCGTGTAGACCTTTGAAAAGCGGGACTATAGAGTTCAGAGCTGGACCCACTAGAATAGTTTTCTCGGATGACAATGGCAATATCTAACGTTGAGGAGTGCACAGCAGCTTCAGTTTTTAAATCAGGAATGGAATAATCCTCATAAAGACCATTGGCTGCTTTAACTTTCCTCCACAATTGTTTTTTGGATGTCGATGAGGTAATTCAACACACTTAACGAATCCAAGATTCTCTTTGACTCTGGCGTCTTACTCTGCGAGCTTGAGCCTTGTCTTGTATAAAAGCAATTAGGTTCTCCATAGATGGGTATCTTCGGAATATATTCCATTGCTTCCTTCGATTCTTATAAGATAGTCGACACTCTTCATTCCACCATGGTTTTATATGTTTGTGTGGATTAGAGGAAGTTTTGGGGATAGCAACGTCCGCAGCTTTAATTATTATGTCAGCGACATATTCAACGGCATCATCAATTGTATGCCTCTTAACTTTTTTTCCGTAATCATAACCAATTGCGTGATAACAACCCAATCGGCTCGACTGTACCCGTAATTAGGTAGCCTATGGGGCACATTATTACCTCCAGTCTGAATCACGATAAGAGGGAAACGATCGCTGTTGAAAAGATAATTTCCTACAGTGATATTCAGCAACGGCAGAAGTGATGGAAAACAAATAGCTAAATCAAGAGAGTGAAATGTCCTTGTAGGTTCGTGGAAATAAGTCTTCTCGTCGGTATTTAGCGGACAGAGAGAGTTATCAGATATGAACTGCTCAATCTGACGACCGTGAGAATTCGTATCATCACTACCCCACAAAGGACAATGGCCGTTAAAATCGCCTAATAATAAAAATGGAGCTGGGAGTTGATCAGCTAAGTCATTTAGTTCCTCTGCTTGAATGATGTCATTTGGTGGTAAATAAAGGCTACAGATTGTGATAAGACATGTGGTATGAATTTGGATAGCAACAGCCTGCAGTGCAGTGCGCAGCTGATGTGCTGTGCTAGGGCATCTGTTTGATGTGATGATACTATGTCCACCACTGGCAGCGGCATTGCCGTCGTAATCATTTCTGTAGCATTGAAATCCTCGTAGTTTAGAGCCAATAGTGGGCTTTAGGAATGTTTCCTGGAAAGCCACACATACAGGATTGTAGTAGGAGATGATGGATTTGATATCATCAACTCGAGGCCAAAACTAAGACAATTCCATGGAACAAAGGAAGTCATTTATGCAATATGAACACTAACCATTATCGCTGTTACTTAAGGTCATCTCAGATGAATCTTCTAAGCTGAAATCATCATCTGAGGCATGTAATTTAACAGTGTCTGCATCCAAAGCATGAATGGCTTTCTTTGAAAGGAAGGAAGATATTCTATGGCCTTCCTTAGCGAGTTTTAGTTTTCTAGCTTTCAAGGCTTTTTATTTTGCCGACATTTTGGTGAGAGTGGAAAGAGGCTTGGCCGTTTTCGTAACCTTTGAGGGCTAAGAAACTGAAGGACATGAGCCTCCTTTTGTCTGAGTGCTACAAGATCGAGTGGCCTTTTTAGCTCAAAGAAAGACCCGTGTTTACTTAAAGAAAGTAAACCCCCTGAGGGGTTTTAACTATTGACCAATTGCATTTGATTCAGCCAACCTGAATTCTTTGTCAAGACCAAGACTGAAAATTTTTCTATGCCAAGCTTGGTGCAAATGAAATTTGCAGCCTTGTACTGCTGCATTAGGCCATTTTTTTAATAGCGCTATGATTGGCAATTGAAAATCAACCACTAAATGGCTTGGTAGGAAACGGAGATTGCGTTCAACACATTTCTCGATTATTGTCTTGTATAATTTTGCATAAGTGTCTTCTTTCTTATCTGGCAATAAGCAGAAAACCAGGGGCACATACCTGCCATTTTTTATACCATGAATAGTTAAGAGTTGTAACCAAAACTTTGCACACTACTTAAATGTTCCATCCATGTAAATTTTTTGCATTTGATAAGAAATTCCAGATTGAAACTACTGGAAAAAATAACTATTCTAGAATGTGCATCAGCATATAATAGAAATTCTTCGCCTTTTACTGGCTTCACTTCCATTTCTAGTAGTTTCTCTATTGCTTCAACTCTGTTCTTCGGAAGGCTTGGTACCTGTTTTCTTCTTTTCCTGTAAATACTCTGTTTCAAGTTGTTAACATTCCTAGTAGTGATGTTTTCTAAGTAAGTTGGATTTTCAGCAATTACTGTATGAATACTTTTAGAGGGTCTCTCTAAAATATTTTCTGCTTTACTTTTAGCGGCTTGATTAAGTATTTTCGTTAGTAAATTTTCATCCTTTTCATGCCAATGCACGTTATCAAGCCTTGAGAAAGATGTTTTGTTCGCCACCGTATACTCTTTTGCAGTGCATTTTTTTCTCTGCTACACTACCATACGATTTCACCTCTTTTTAGTCTTCTTTTCTCATAGTAAATATAGCCATGTACAATTAGTAGATTTTTTTCTTGCTTGCTGTTGTAGCGGTGGACATCCATAGTAAAAAATTTATTAATCAGTATGATTATATCGATAAAAAAAACTGCTGACCGCAGTCCCTCGCATACGCGACTTCACTCTACGGTCCCTCAGCAAAAGTGACTGAAGAGAGACATTTCCTGAACATTCCGGAAGTCTTGAAACCTTTTTAAAGACTGACCAATCCGCGTAAATAATCTAACGGTGGTGTCAATATTCGCCAAGCCCACCAATAGACAAAGGGATGGATACACTGCCAAATGTGTTGTATCATAAATTCCTCTATTTACTTGTCCGCATCAATAAGTATGGGAAAGAGGGGATTAAGCTCCTCGGCGGAAACGAAAATGAAAGAAAAGGGGGATTAAAATTTCGACGGAATCGATAATCTGCGCAAATAACCATTATAAGTCTGGGAGAACGCTGGAGATTCTGAGACGAGGATCATTTTGAGAGTATGCTTAACTTGAATGACTGGGGTTTAAACCACAATTGAGATAACAAGTTTCCACATTTTGTATTTTATTATATTGATTATTTTTAAAAGAGCATCTTAATTTCCGTTTCTGCTTACTCAAAATTGCTTGTCAGGTCTGAGTTTGGGAAGTAACTTTAATATTGCTTCCTTACTACAAATCCCAAGCCCCTGAATACTAGACCCCTCAAGGGGTTTACTTTCTTTAAGTAAACACGGGTGTCACAATCCCGAGGTACCCAAGTGATCTATCCTCCTCTTCCTTTTCTTCTCTGCTCTACTCTTCTGCTTTTCCTTCCATTTCCCCCTCAATGTGGTTGCCTCTCATGAGGTTGAGGGCTCCCCTTGAGCAGCTGTCGCCGCTCTGTTGCTATCAGCTACTCTTGGGGACGAAATCACACACGTGTTTGCCGTGCGTGGAGACCCGTGTCCCTGGAAAGGAGGGTCCTGGTAATTGAGGCCCCCAGAGACCAACACATTACTTTGGTCTCTGCTTCAGGTAAACGGGAGGTGTGTTGTGGTCCTCGGCACATCAATCGGCTTTATGGATCAAGCGATCGGTACATCTGCTGGATGACTCGTTAAGGGTGGAGGCCATCACAGGGATGTACTGAGAGCGTATAGGATCTGGCTAGCACTGGTGCAGGTGGTCTGCATCCCCTTGTTGGACTCGTTGGTGGGTGGTGCGGTCAGGTCCCGAATTTTTAATAAATTATAAATAGAGAATAAAAACATTACTTTTCTCCCGCGGGAGCAACAGTTGGAAACTCTTAAACCAAAATTTTTTGTTATTAAAACAAAGCAGGGAAATTTTACCACTGAGTCCCCCTTTCTAATATCAAAGGGAATATCGGGAATAGTCGGGGAAGTAAAAAAGGTTCAGAAAATGCGCTCTGGTGACCTGCTTGTAGAGGCTGCTTCAGACTCTCAAGCAGCAATTCTGGCAAGTATGAAAACACTGGCTAACATCGAAGTGACTGTCTCACCTCACGGAAACCTTAACTTTTCTTGTGGTGTTGTCTCCGCAAGGGATTTGATTTATACGCCGACGGAAGAAATTCTTGAAAATCTACAACATCAGAAGGTCTGTGGCGTAAGACACATAACATTCAGACGGGATGGTAACATTGATACCAAACACGTGATTCTGACTTTTGCGACGTCAGACCTTCCGCAGTATGTTAAAGCTGCGTATATGAATTTACCCGTCAGGCCATACATCCCTAACCCCTTGCATTCGAGAAACGCTTGCAGAGGCAAACTAACCTGCGCTCGCTGCGCCGTGGTTGGCCATGACAGCTCGAACAGCTCGAAGGAGGCTTGTGTTAACTGTAAAGGTGACCATCCCTCCTATTCTCGAACTTGTCCTCAATATGTACTAGAAAAAGAGATCGCCACAGTTAAGGTACAACAGAAATGTTCATATCCCGAGGCGAGGCAAATAGTCACTTCACGTACTCCCCAACCAGGAGTTAGTTATGCCAATGCTGCCAAAAAAGCCACCAAATCGAGCAGCACACAAACAGAATCATTTTCTCTTCCCCAGTCAAATTACCCCAAATATCTAAAAACCTAAATTAAAAAAAACTTCGACATTTTCTAAAAAAGCTCCTCTTGCCAAAACAAAAGCAGAGAAAGTTGTGATATTAAAAACTTTCAAAGAACCAAAAAAACGATTAATTTCCACCCGTAATGCTTTCTCCTGCTTGGAGACTGACGCGGTGTCTTTGTATCCCTCGGACGATGATGTATCGTTCGAGGAGCTGATAGATGACCCGCCTTCCTGCTCCGGAAAAGGAGCTTTACAACTCAAAAAATAACTTCCTTAGTTTCTTGGAACTGCCATGGTTTGCGTTCACATCTTGATGACATCAAGTCTCTAATATCAGCTTATAACCCCCCATCCTTGGCACTTCAGGAAACTTTCCTGAAGTCCACTAATAATATAAACATGCGTGTATTTAATTGCTATAGAAAAGACTGTGGTGACGATGGTGCAGTGTCTGGTGGTTGTATATTAACATCCAATAATTTCCCCAGCACTGTTCATCTAATCAATACAACTCTACAGGCTGTAGCTGTAAGAATACATACAATCTGCTTAATTACAGTCTGTAGTTTGTATTTGCCACCACATGATGTCATCCGCCAAGAAGAACTCGATGCATTAGTGGATCAGCTGCCTACACTATTTTTGTTAGTAGGTGACTTTAACGGACATAATTCTCTGTGGGGAAGGGATGATACTAATTGTCGCGGTCGTCAGATAGAGCAATTTATTTCTGATAATTGCCTCTGTCTGATCAATACCGACGAGAAGACATATTTCCACCTACCCACAAGAACATTTCATTCTCTCGATCTCGCCATTTGTTCACCTTCACTTCTGCCATTGAATTTTACAGTAGGGAATGATCTGCATAATGGCGATCATTTCCCACTCGTCGTCTCTCAGACTGGAGGTAGTAGTGTGCGACATCGCCTACCTACTTACGTGTACAGTCGAGCAGATTGGACGTTATTTACACAATTGGCAGTTGTAAATGATAGAATGGTTACGATCGAGGATATTGATAATGCCGTATATAAAGTCACTGAAACAATTATATGTGCAGCTGATACAGCAATACCTAAGAGTTCTTCTAAACAAAAAAGGCGCTGCAAACCTTGGTGGAACAAGGAAAGTGAACAAACTTATAAAAATCAGAGGAAGTTATGGGGGTTATTTCGGAGATACCCACCGACGGAGAATCTTATTGCCTTTAAGAGAGCAAAAGCCTTAGCTCGTAGAGCTCGTCGTCAAAGTCAGAAGGAATCCTGGTCTCGCTATGTCTCCTCAATCACATCTTCCACATCCAGTAAGCAGTTATGGAGAAAAGTGAAAGCAGCCAATGGTATCTATTCGGAATTTTCAATTCCCGTATTGCAAACCAGAGCTGCTATATACTCTTCTCCTATTGACATTGCTAACGTCTTTGGTGAAACATTTGCTAGTGTCTCAAGCTCCGACAATTATAGTCCTTCGTTTTTAAGGAGTAAAAGTCGAGCTGAGCAAATGCCAATTCAATTTAACCATAGACAAGCTTTGCCATATAACTGCGAATTTCGAATATTGAATTGAAAAGGGCATTACAGCAGGCCAATAATACCAGTCCAGGACCTGATGGAATTAGTTATCTTATGCTTCAACATTTGAGTCCAGACTCCCTATTGAACTTATTGTATTTGTTCAATAGGATCGGGACTGAAAATGCATTTCCATCAATTTGGAATGAAGCAACATTAATTCCGGTGCTTAAACCTTGTAAGGATTCTTCAGAACCATCAAATTATCGACCAATAGCTCGGACGAGTGGCCTTTGTAAGACTCTGGAACGTATGGTCAACGCCCGTCTCATACATGTCTTAGAAGAAAATAAATGTATACATGTCAATCAGAGTGAATTCCGTAAAGGAAGATCCACTCTAGATAACATTACTCACTTGGAAACCCAAATCTGTAATCCATTTGTACGGAGGAACCATATGGTTTCCATCTTCTTCGACATCGAGAAGTCATACGACCGTACATGGCGATACGGCATTCTCCGTTCATTATATGATTTTGGCTTTCGGGGTAATCTTCCGATATTCCTAATGAATTTCTTACTCTCCCGCACTTTTAAAGTTCGTATTGTATCATCTACATCCAATACTTTTATTCAAGCCGAGGGTGTACCCCAAGGCTCTATTTTAAGTGTCACTATTTTTAATTTATACATCAGTCACATTCTTCATCTTTTATCACCTTCAGTTCATGGCACGATGTATGTGGACGACCTACAAATATCTTGCGAAGGATCGAATATGCGTTTAATTGAGAGACAATTACAAACATCTGTAAATAAAATAGCTGCATGGTGTGCAGAGAATGGCTTTACAATATCTCCTAGCAAGAGCTGCTGTGTCCATTTCTGCAGAAAGACCAGCGTTCACAATGATCCTGTTATCCATCTCAACGACACTACAATACCCGTGGTCAACAAGATCAAATTTCTTGGTGTTTTATTTGACCGAAAATTGACCTTTCTTCCGCATGTTTTACATCTGCGGAAGAAGTGTGAGCGATCGCTTAATATACTCAAGGTGTTGTCAAATGCATCTTGGGGTGCTGATCGCTTGTCACTCCTCTCGGGTCTACCAAGCACTCATTTTGACTCGTATTGACTACGGAAGTGTTGTATAAGGATCTGCTAGGTCTTCAGTATTTCGCAGATTGGACACTATGCATCACTCTGCTTTGAGAATCTGTTCAGGCGCATTCCGCACATCACCCGTCCAGAGTCTTTATGCAATATGCCAACAATTGCCTTTGGACCTGAGACGGATGCAGCTGTCTCTCAATTATTAAGCAAAGGTCATGTCTGACCGTCAACATCCTTTACGTTCCTTGGCCATTTCTCCTGCATTAGAGAGACTATATGATGCTCGACTATACAGCATCCAACCATTTTCATTTGACAGCAACTCCATTTGCCATCCAATTGTGTCCAAGATTTTCGGAGCATTGGATTCCCTTGCTGGCAAGGATTATGACATCATTTTCTGTTGGATCCCAGGTTATGTATGTCTAGAGGGAAATGAAAAGGCGGATGCAGCCGCTAAAGCTGCATCGTCTTTACTCCATTTATATGCCCCTCTTTTCGACGTGAGAAGGGTTGTAAAAAGATTTGTAAATTCTCTCTGGCAGGAGTCATGGAGTATGCAGGTCACAAACAAACTGCGTGCCATTTTTCCATACGTCATCCCATCATCAGTCTTACCGTTACGAAGTGCCAATGTTTGATTAACTCGCCTTCGTATCGGACACACACGTTTCACACACAGACATTTGTTTCTAAATGAATTGAATCCATGGCGTGAAACGTGTGATGTACCATATACTATTCATCATATTTTAATCTCATGTTCTGATTTTAACGTTTACGGTTTTATATTTTTTCAATCTCACATTTTAACTATGTGTGATTTAGTGGGGGAGCCACCCCACCCAATGATTTTTGCATTCTTAAGGGCCATTGGTTTTATTCATTTTATATAAAATCTAAATAAATAAAGAGCAATTTATTTCTGATAGTTGTCTCTGTCTGATGAATACCGACGAGAAGACATATTTCCACATACCCACAAGAACATTTCATTCTCTCGATCTTGCCATTTGTTCACCTTCACTTCTGCAATTGTTGAATTTAACAGTGGGGAACGATCTGTATAATAGCGATCATTTCCCACTCGTCATTCTCCCAGACTGGAGGTAGTAGTTTGCAGCTACGCATATCTACTTACGTGTACAGTCGGGCAGATTGGACGTTATTTACACAATTGGCAGTCGTTGACAATAAAATGGTAACGATCGAGAATATTGATAATGCCGTACAAAAAGTCACTGAAACAATAATAAGTGCAGCTGATAGAGCAATACCTAAAAGTTCTTCTAAACCAAAACGGCGTTGCAAACCATGGTGGAACAATGAATGCCAACTAGAATATAAAAAACAAAGGAAGTTATGGGGGCTTTTCCGGAGGTAACCCACAACGGAGAATCTTATTGCCTTTAAGAGAGCAAAAGCACTAGTTCGCAGAGCTCGTCGACGAAGTCAGAAGGAATCCTGGTCTCGCTACGTATCTTCTATAACATCTTCCACATCCAGCAAGCAGTTATGGAGAAAAGTAAAAGCAGCAAATGGTATTTATAGAGAATTTTCAATTCCTATTTTAAAAACCAGAGCTGCTACATTCTCTTCTCCTATGGATATTGCTAATGTCTTTGGTGAAACATTTGCTAGTGTCTCAAGTTCCGACTCTTACAGTCCTTCGTTTTTAAGGACGAAGAGTCGAGCTGAGCGAACACCAATCCGTTTCAACCAAAGACAAGTTCTTCCGTACAACTGCGAGTTTCAGATGTTGGAATTGAAGCGAGCATTGCAGCAGGCCAACAATACCAGCCCAGGACCTGACGGAATTAGCTATCAAATGCTTCGACATTTAAGTCCAGACTCCCTGTTGAACTTATTGTATTTGTTCAATAGGATCTGGACTGAAAATGAATTTCCATCACTCTGGAGCGAAGCTATAGTAATTCCGGTCCTTAAGCCTGGTAAGTATCCTTCAGAATCTTCTAATTATCGGCCTATAGCTCTGACAAGTTGCCTTTGGAAGACTCTCGAACGTATGGTTAACGCCCGTCTCGTTCATGTCTTAGAAAAAAATAAATGTATACATATAAATCAGAGTGGATTTCGTAAAGGAAGATCCACTCTTGATAATATTACATATTTGGAGACCCAAATCCGCAACGCTTTTGTGAGGAGAAACCATCTGGTCTCCATCTTCTTCGACATCGAGAAGGCATGCGACCGTACGTGGCGATATATTATTCTCCGTAAATTATATGATTTTGGCTTTAGGGGTAATCTCCCGATGTTTCTACAGAATTTTCTACGCTCCCGAGTTTTTAAAGTACGTGTTGGATCCTCTACATCCGATACTTTTACTCAAGCCAAGGGTGTACCCCAAGGCTCTATTTTAAGCGTAACAATTTTTAACTTATTCATTAGTAGCATACTTCATTTTCTATCACCTTCTGTATATGGCACAATGTATGTAGATGACCTGTAAATATCTTGCCAAGGTTCGAACATGCGTTTAATTGAGAGGCAATTACAAGCATCTGTAAATAAAATAGCTGCATGGTGTGAAGGGAATGGCTTTACACTATCTCCTAGCAAGAGCTGCTGTGTCCATTTCTGCAGGAAGACCTGTATTCACAATGATCATGTTATCATACTGAACAACACACAAATACCTGTAGTTACCGAGATTAAATTTCTTGGTGTTACATTTGACCGCAATTTAACCTTTCTTCCGCATGTATTACTTCTGCGGAAGAAGTGCGAGCGATCGCTTAATATCCTCAAGGTGCTTTCAAATACATCTTGGGGTGCTAATCGCTTGTCACTCCTTCGAGTCTACCAAGCACTCATTTTATCTCGTATTGACTACGGATGTGTTGTTTATGGATCTGCTAGGTCTTCTGTCTTGCACAGATTGGACACTGTGCATCACTCTGCTTTGAGAATCTGTTCAGGCGCATTCCGCACATCACCCGTCCAGAGTCTGTATGCCATTTGTCAACAATTGCCTTTGGACCTGAGACGGATGCAGCTGTCTCTCAATTACTACGCTAAAGTTATGTCTAACATTTACCATCCTTTACGATCCTTGGTATATACTCCTGCCTTAAAGAGATTATATGATGCTCGACCATATAGCATCCCACCCTTTCTCAGTCGAACTAAATCTCAACTGTATTTAACAGACCTGCATGATGTCCGTTTTATTAAAACGGACTTACATTCACATCCACCCTGGTATGATCCACAGATTAACATTATTAATCCATTCGCTCAGTTTAGAAAATCGGACACAACCTCAACTATTTTTCAACAGCTTTATCTATCACATCGCTGTCAGTATTCATCATACACGCCTGTATTCACGGATGGTTCCAAAACAGCAGGACATGTTGGCTGTGGCATATTCCATTCTAATGCCAGTTATGGTTACAGCCTTCATACGTCCTGCTCCATTATTACAGCTGAAGCTACCACTATTTTTCAAGCTCTTCAGCTAGTGAATATAGAGCAATTTAATAAAATCTGCGTGTATACTGACAGTTTGAGTGTATTAGAAGCGTTGAAAAATTCCAATTATTGTCATCCAGTTGTGTCCAAGATTTTCGGAGCATTGGATTCCCTTGCTGGCAAGGGTTATAACATCATTTTCTGTTGGGTCCCAGGTCATGTAGGTCTAGAGGGAAATGAAAAGGCAGATGCAGCTGCTAAAGCTGCATCGTTCGTACTTTATTCATCTGTCCCTCTTTTCGACGTGAGAAGGGTTGTAAAAAGATTTGTTAATTCTCTTTGGCAGGAGTCATGGAGTATGTAGGTCGGAAACAAAGTGCGTGCCATCTTTCCATACCTCATTCCATCATCAATTTTACCGTTACGAAGAGCAGATGTCAGATTGACTCGCCTTCGTATCGGACACACACGTTTCACACACAGCCATTTGTTTCTAAATGAATTAAATCCATGGTGTGAAACGTGTGATGTACCATATACTGTCTCTCATATTTTAATTTCATGTCCATATTTTAACCTTTACCGTTTTAAATATTTTGCCACTGACCTTTCAACCATGTATGATTTAGTGGGGGAGTCTCCCCACCGGAACCTTTTTTCCTTTTTAAGGGAAATTGGTTTCCTTAATTTCATTTAAATTTGTGAATTTTATACTTATACTTATTTCGATTTTAAAACTCTTATATACAATAATTTTAGTGTTTTAAATTTTTAATATTGTGCTTGGGTTTTGCCTAAAATCAGTCAATTTTATTTAAAACTCAATTTTTGGCGCAGCTTGTCCTCTTTGGACCTTGCGCCACAAAACCCAACGAAACAACGAAACAAACAAGCCGCTTATCGTTGTCTTCACTTTCTTTCATTCAGTTGAAAGTCAAATTTCATTTACTGCCGCTGAAACGACGTTTTTGACGTGGAACTCAAAACTAGCATACTCCACAGTTTGAAAATCAGAAAAAATTTGCATTTGTGATTTTCTTCTCCCATTTTTGGGAAAAAAAAATTCGCTTATATCTTTATTTTATATAAAACTTTCAATATTCTTTAATTGTTTTGAGCAGTGTATTTCATGTATCATTAAGATTCTTGTACAGATTGATGAGTTAAAACTTTTTTTTTTTTGATATATGCAAACACACAGTACGTGTTAAAATTGAAACTATGAAATTTTTTGATGTATTAAATTGCAATTAAAATAGATTCATATTTACTTAAATATATGTCTATTCTTACGAGTACTCACGCAATAAATTCATGTTTTAATATTTTACTAATACAAATTATAAAAGTGAACATTAATAATATTGTAAAGGTTAAAACTTGGAATTTGAAACTCAGTATATATGTAAAACACTTAAAAATAAGAAATGATGTGAAGAAATCATAAAATTCATAATAACATTTATATTGAATAATGAGCTTTAAAAAAGTATTTAAGTTATATAGGAAAAAAACGGACCAATTAATTGTTCTTTTATCTTTATATGAAGAATCTATAATAAATTATTTATATTTTTTTTACATTAATAATATTTAATTATAATCTATATTATTACAATAATTAATTAATTTTTATTAATATAACAATATGTTAATAAAATTAACTAAGACAAATATTTTTTTAAATCACAATTTGATAAAAATCTAAAGTGTTTGATATTTATTCGCTTTTCAGTTAAATAGGCATTGAAAATTTTCAAATTTATAATTTTAAAAATGACATATTTTTTATTCAAAAAAAAATTTTAAAATTTATTATTTTTCTATATTTGTTAAATTAATAATCATCAATTAAAATTCTTATGTTTTGAAAAGTAATTCCTTTCAAAATATTTTATTTTTAATTGGTGATTGCTAAACACGTAATTTTTGTTCCAAATGATGAAATATTTGTACGATAGACATTTCAAATGATGGTTTCGATATTTTTTTATTTAACTGTATTTTTTGAAGTCTTACAAATAAACGGCTGAAATCCTTAAATGAACTTTTTAACCAAAAGTAAAAAAGAAAACTTGTTTTTTTAAATATATATATATACTCTAGAGACTGCAGTGCCACTGCTACTGCCCACTCATCTACCCCGTCATTGCGCGCGATGGATATGGATCAGCCCGAAGATATTATAATAATGTTTCTGCAAACTAAATCCTTAGATTCATTAAATAGCTTTGTTAATAAAGGTCCAGCTCTCATTCAACAAACCCCTATAATATCCCCCTAGAACGTGGAGGCTGTCATGGGTCTTCATCTTTATCTTCATTGCCATTTTTAAACTTGAAACCATACCGATAGTAACCCGATCACAATGATGGACGTCTAGAACCGGCCAACGCCCGCGCCTCATCTTTCAGAATCATGGCATTTGTAAAGAGCCAATTCTAGCACGTTGTTGGTTGTTGTTGTTGGGTTGGATTTTATGGCGCAAGGTCCAAAATTGGACATGCTGCGCCAAAACTAAAATTTTTATTTTGCACATTTTTTAAACCAAAACAACTTTAAAATATTTTAAAAAACAAAAATTTTTGTATATAATTCCATCAAAATCTAATATAATATAAAATTTTAAAACAAAAAAATTAAATGAGTATATAATAATAAAAATGTAAAATGTACAACAAACTAAATAAAATTTTGAAAACCTATTGCCCTTAAAAAGTCAAATAGGTTTCTGTGGGGTGGTTCTCCCTACAAATCAAATAATGTAATAAAATCGGTTTTAAAAAAATGTAAACGTTCTTTGTTAAAATCTGTGCATGAAGTTAAAATATGAGAAACAGTATATGGTTCATCACTCGTTTCACACCATGGATTTAGCTCACTTAAAAACAAATGTCTGTGTGTGAAACGTGTGTGCCCTATACGAAGGCGAGTCAAACGAACATCCGCACTTCGCAAAGGTAAAACTGATAATGTGGTGAGAGATGGAAAAATTGTACACAATTTGTTGGTGACCTGCATGCTCCAAAATTCCTGGAAGAGAATATTAAGAAACTTTTTAACACCATTTCTCAAATCTAAAAGAGGGATAGATGATAAAACTTTAGGTGACCCAGCTTTAGCAGCTGCGTCAGCCTTGTCATTTCCCTCAAGACCTACGTGACTTTGGATCCAACAGAAGATTATTTCATAGCCCTTGCCAGCAAGGGAATCCAATGCTTGGAAAATCTTGGACACAATAGGATGACAATATATATTTAAATTCTCCAACGCTTTTAAAACACTTAAGCTGTCAGTATATACGCAAAATTTTTTTGAATTTACAATATTCACGAGCTGAAGTGCCTTATAAATTCCGGTTACTTCAGCCTTATGGAGCAGGATACATGAAGGCTGTAACTATAAGATATATTATTAATGAAAACACCACAGCCGACATGACCTGCTGTTTTTGATCCATCCGTGAATATTGGCGTATACAAAGAGTACTGACAGTGATGTGACAAATAAAGCTGTTGGAAAATTGTGTTATTTGTGTCTGATTTTCTAAAACAAGCAAATGAATTAACAAAATTTATCTGTGGATCATACCAAGGTGGATGTGATAATATGTCCGTTTTAATGAAACGGACATCACATAGGTCTGACAAAAATAAATATGATTTTGTACGAGTGAGGAAGGGTGGGATATTAAATGGTCTGGCATCATATAATCTCTTCACAGTGGGAGTTGGAGCGAATAGATGTAATGGATGATCAGGGTCAGAAATAATTTTTGCGTAATAATTGAGAGACTGCTGCATTCGTCTCGGTCTAAAGCCAGTTGTTGGCAAATGGCATATAGATTCTGGACGGGTGATGTGCGGAATGCGCCCGAGCATATTTTCAAAGCAGAGTGATGAACTGTGTCCAGTCTGCTTAAAACAGAAGACTTAGCTGATCCATACACAACACAGCCGTAGTCAACTTACGGAATCCACTCTGATTGACATGTATACATTTATTTTCTTCTAAGACATGCACAAGACGGGCATTAACCATACGTTCGAGAGTCTTACAAAGGCAACTCGTCAGAGCTATTGGTTGATAATTTGATGGTTCTGAAGGATCCTTACCAGGTTTAAGGACCGGAATTACTGTTGCTTCATTCCAGACTGATGGAAATGTATTTTCAGTCCAGATCCTATTGAACAAATATTTTAAGTTCAATAGGGAGTCTGGACTTAAATGTCGAAGCATTTCATAACTAATTCCATCAGGTCCAGGGCTGGTATTATTGGCCTGCTGTAATGCTCGCTTCAATTCCATCATCCGAAATTCGCAGTTATAAGGCAAAGCTAGTCTATGGTTAAAACGAATTGGTATTTGCTCAGCTCGACTTTTAGTCCTTAAAAACGAAGGACTATAATTGTCAGAGCTTGAGCACGGCTAACTAGACACACAAGGCCGTATAAGCTTTTTGTAACGTCACGGAGACCGTCCTTTCTCCCAAAAGGTTTCGTTGTAAGTGAAACCGAGAATAGTTTGCTTATAGCCCGTTAATTGAGAATTATCATTCAAAATTAGATGGTTAAACTATTTGCAATAAAAATTTTGAATTTAATATTTATTATATTTTTTTAAAATTCATTTATTCAAAATATAAGTCTAAAATCTGAAGTATTTGAAAAATGAATAAAATCTGAAATATTATCGTTTTATCATTTTATTTAAAATATATATACACTTAAAAAACAATTTTCAATT
Organism: Latrodectus geometricus; assembly: GCA_026290005.1. Lineage (NCBI taxonomy): Eukaryota > Metazoa > Arthropoda > Arachnida > Araneae > Theridiidae > Latrodectus > Latrodectus geometricus. The sequence goes on from JAPDSC010064236.1 coordinate 17,170, forward strand.
TTTATAATTTAATCAATTCTGTCCTTTATATTTCACTTGAATTAGTATCAGAAATATAAAGTAATATTGCAAATTAATTTGACTATTTCTTTAAGTGCATTTTTGAGTGAAATTGTTTCTTTACTTTCCTTCTAATTCATATTCAGTAAGTTGTTAATTTAATACACATATATTCAACTATCTTTCATACAAAACATGTATTCTTTTAAGTGTTTGGAATTATTTTATTCATAATATAAGTTCAGAACCTAAAATATAATAATTCTATAAGTGTTTTTTTTTATCATTTCAATTGAAATCTGTAATTTATATACACTTAAAAATAATTTGTGTGAATACTTTAAGAATTTAATCTATTGTTTCCTTTATATTTCATTAGTATTAGTATCAGAAATATATAGAAGGTAGTGTGATACAAAATAATTTCACTGCTTTAAATGTATTTTTGAGTAAAATATTTTCTTTGTTTTCATTCCAGTTCATATTCTGTAACTTGATGAATCAAATACATATATTCCACTATCTTTGGTACAAAACATGAATCATAAAAATTATTAATATTATGATAAAAATAAAGTAAGGGAAATTAAAAAAACAAAATTTCATTTGACATCTAAATTGATGTGAATCGATATTTTAAAATAATTACCTTACCTTGAGTAAAGAATTGTAAAATATACAATTTATAAAAAATTATCAAAATTTTCACTCCACAATGTTTTGAATTGTAATATTAAAATATTTTCTAAAACAACTTTTTGTCCGTTTAAAAATCATAAACATGGTGGAATAAAACTATGCATCCAGTTTTGATTTAAAAAACCAAAAATGAATTTCTTTTTATCGTAATAATGTATTTATTATTACAGAAACTTAATAATTCAGATATTTAGCTAAAACTATTTTCTTGTATGCATGTAACATTTCTTGTCGTGTGTACATTTTAAGCAAAAAGTAATTATATGCAATATGGAAAATATAAAATTATTTTTCTTACTGTGTCGTAAAAGAACATAAATTTTTATATTGTTATTTGAAGTTTGCTGATTCTAAGCCATTAAGTTTAAATTTATTCAAACATCTGCACATTATACTTTCAAGCACATTAACTTACAAATAATATCTTTTAATGTAGCTATTGTGGAATGTTATTTAAACAGTGCAAATATCTGAGCTATGAAATGAACTTTTTAAAATTAACACAAAAATACATGTGAAATAATTTATAATGCATAATCCAAAATAATAGCTATATATTTTTTCTTAACCATTGAAAATTCATGTTTAAATATCTTGTAAATGTGAAATTCTTAAATTGGCATATATCATAAGACTCAAAAGTTTCTGCCTTTATGAATTTTTAAAAGTAAATATCTTTCTGATACATTAAATATTTTTCAATCCAAGACTTACTTTTTTTACTTTATACATATTAAACACTACAATGTGCAAATACCACTAAAATAAATTAGATACCTAATCATTGAAATATTAATTAATACAAATGTAATTTTATAGTGGCTTCTGCATAAATAAAAGGTAATATTTTTAATACTTGTTTTGAAGTACTTTTATCATACTACTTTAAACAATAAACTTGAACAAAACAATTTTTTCACATAAAAACACTTAAAGCAAAAAAATGTTTAATAAAATTTTATTTAATTGTGTAAACAAAATGGCACATAGTTTATACAAATTTTCAAAAAATATAAAAAGAAGCATTTCTTTTCAATCATTGACTCTTGATTAGAAAACCTTATTACAAATAAAATATAGCTTTTGAGTTGGCCTTATGTTTCAGTTCTACATTGGATATTTTTTAATGTAAATGATAGTTTTTAACTTTTAAAACATAAGTATCACAAATGACAAATTTCAATCCAAATAAGTTTAGCATAGTGATGTAAAACAACTTATGATGGAAAAACATTAAGTTTTAAGAATACCCGCAAGAAAATTATCATTTAAAAACAACCAACTCATTTTTATCAAATTAAGATAATATATTAGATGCAGTAAATGTATAAAAGTTAAGATAATATATTAGATGCAGTAAATGTATAAAAGTAAATACATTTTGAAAAACATAACACTATTTTTGTATAAATCAATAAATAAAAATTATGCATTTAAAGCTTTCTTAATAAATATAAAAGGTCATTAAAATTATCAATGTACATAAAAAAATTTCTACAGCTTTATAAATTTTTAATGTTTTATTTTTTAAATTTTTTCAATTTCCTATCAGAACAATTTATGTTTTTATTGTTAGACTTGTTAATTTTCATAATATTTTTATTGAAAACATTTTTATCTGTTTCAAATTTTGAGTAATTATTTAAATATACATTTGAAAACATTTGAATAACTTTTAAAATATTTACAGAGAAACATGAATTACAATTAGAGCAAATTTTGTTAAAATCAAACAGACAACTTTCTTTTAAATAGGTTTCTGTTAAATTAATTAATATTACTTGTTGTTTACTATGGTTAAGAAATAATTTTTCATAATCCTTAGAAATTAATTTTTGAAATATAACATAACAAACAGAAATTGTAAATACCATATTTGCAGATGGTGCTTTCAATCCCCCTCGATTAATCATATTCAAATAAACAGAACGATCAATCATTTCAAGAGGAGAAATTAACATTTCTGCATCAACTTCTACCTCAATATTTCGTGAGCCTTGAAAAACAGTTTGCAATTGTCACACATAAGTTTAAGTTTAAAAACACAATATCCAGCAATGTATGTAAGAACCTCATTTTCATCAGGAGAAATATCAACTGTCAAATCATCAATAATATCTGCAAACAGGTCAAGACTGATATCATTTCTATTAGGTTGGCACACATCATTGATAAACAGTCTAACAGGAATGTCCCCATATCTTTCTGAATGCAAAGTTAGAACAGATTTTATTCGTAATTTTCTTTCTGATTCCAACACTTGTTGCAAGGATACATGATAATTACAGCCAGACATTTGTCGATACTGTGAAAATCTGAACTCCAAAGCATCAGTGTGAAACTTCGAAGTAAAGACATATTTTGCTCCATCTGAAAGCAAAGACATAGCAATGTTTATAATAACTTCACTTGTGTGGATGAGAGCAGTAAAAGTTTCCTTACTCAAACAACCATTTCGAGAAGGTTGTTTCATATTCATCCAAGATTTTGCCCAGGCAGCAAAAAATTTTGAAAATGTCACATTTTCAGTATTATTTAATGAAAAAGGCAATGAATCAATATTTCTTGTGGACTTTGCTTTATGCTCATGAGACACATTCATTATATCCCACCATCTTTTAATATGGATCAAAAAAGATACTGTATCCTTGACATTATAGATATCTTTTGGATCATATTTTTCCAAACATTGCAAGGCAACTGGATTACTTTCATTAAAAATATTTACAGCTGCCAATACATTCTGTCGTTCAATATTTGTTGGATATAATGATTTGACATTTAATTTAAAAGCATATTTAATAACAGAACTTTTTTCAAATGCAAAAGCCTTTCTCAACAGTCCAAAGGAAGGATGAATGGCATTCCCTATTCCTTCAACATTTGGACAGGTGAAAGTCTTTTCTGTGTCAAGTTGAGAAATCCAATTATTTCTGATGCACTTCAAGATATGTACAGCATCAAAAACAAGATATAAATTTTTACCTGTAATTGGATTTTTTACTGCATTACTGGAGAGAGGGCTATCACACATCAATTGAAACATGTGTCTATTAACAGAGTTATTATCGGAAATAACAGAGAGAACTTCAAATCCTGATTTGTGAAGTATATCCAAAGTTCTTGTCAAAATAAACAAATCTTCAGATGTCATCGACAATAAGGGCACTAAAGAAACAACTTCTTTATATGAAGAAAAACAAGATGAGGTCATGAATGCCTGAATGGAATTAGCTTGTGCAAGAGCTTCACAATTTTCAGCAAAACCTGTTATTTGATTACCTTTATAAGTTACTTTTTGCTTAATGTGAATCTCATCAATTAGCAAGTTCACTAATTTCTCTTCATCTTTCAGCTTTTTGCATTTTTGTTTTATATAATCAATGTTTTCTTCATTGTTACAAGAAGAATTTAAGCTTCCAACATTGAGAACTTTCTTTAACATATAAATACTAGGGAGAGCTAAAACATCAGAGTTTAAAATAGCTCGATAACATGAAGGTGAAATAATATACAAGTAAGTAGAAAATTCATAAATTTTAGAACTGTATCTCCTCGCAGATTTTACTTTAGAACAAAGCGTCATTTGCTCAAATATAAAAATTCCTTCTGTCATAATCTTCTGAAGTATCTTCTTGCATATAATTTCCCCATGCTTTCAAAGCACTTTCATAACTTTTTTCAATAGATGGGGGAAGTGAATTTGTCATTCGTATAACATTTTCTAATTGGCTCCATAATACCAACTTACCATCACTCAAAAGGTGATTTAACTTTGTTATTTCTTGAGCAACACCTTCAACAAAAACTGAAATTGAAAAATCAATGCTTATTTTAATGCTTTTTAAAAGATTGGGAAAAGATTGAAAATGCCTAAATAAAACATGAGCTTCAGTTTCAGTTTTGTGTACTATAATATTATCCGGAAGAGAAACTTTTTCCGGTATTTTCGTTAATTCTTCAAAAGAATTAATTTTATCAGCAGTCATAAAATCTGATAAAACTTTTTCAGATAGAGCATGTAATTTTTCATTTCTGCTTAATCTTTTAACCGCACATTTTTGTGTCAGATATGTTGGACAGCCAGGAAATATTGTAGGAACAGCTCCATCTTTCAATTTAGGACGATCTCGAGGTATTTTAATGTCCTCTCCATTTTGTGGTAAATAATCAAATCTGATAATTTGATCATCTGCGAAATGCTTTTCACAAACAACGCTTCATTTGCTAGGGGAAAAATGTTTTCGGGGGAATTTTTTTCTAACCACAAAATTTTCTTCGCTTCATCTTTAGGAATTTAAAACAGGATACATATGAGCCAGTACTATCATAATTTGACTTGCAATAAGGAATACAACAACGATCAGGCATTTTAAATTGCTTAAACTTCGAACACACGCCGTAAATGACAACAATGTTTGTTTCCCACAGCTTCGATCGTTTCTCCCTTAGGACGACCAAAGTGACGTCATGTCACGTGGTTGCCAAGCTTACACGGCCTTGTGTGTCTAGCTGGCCGTGCTCAGGGGGTTTACTTTCTTTATGTAAACACGGGTGTCACAATCCCGAGGTACCCCAGTGATCTGTCCTCCTCTTTCATTTCTTCTCTCTTCTACCCTACTGCTTTTTCTTCCTTTTCTCCCTCATTGTGGTTGCCTCTGGTGAGATTGAGGGCTCCCCTTGAGTAGCTGTCGCCACTCTGTTGCTATTAGTTACTCTTGAGGACTAAATCACCCACGTGTTTGCCGTGCGTGGAGACCCGTATCCCTGGAAAGGAGGGTCCATGTAATTGAGGCCCCCAGAGACCAACAAATTACTTTGGCCTCTGCTTCTGGTAAACGGGAGGTGTGTTGTGGTCCTCAGCACATCAATCGGCTTTATGGATCAAGCGATGGGTACATCTGCTGGATGACTCGTTAAGGGTGGAGGCCATCACAGGGATGTACTGTGAGCGTATAGGATCTGGCTAGCACTGGTACAGCTGGTCTGCATCCCCTTGTTGGACTCGGTGGTGGGTGGTGCGGTCAGGTCCCGAAATTTTATATTTATTAAATGGAGATTAAAAATTTTTCTTCTCTTCCTCGGAGCAACTTGTAAACAATGAAAAAACTAAATTTTTTGTTATTAAAAGGAAGGAGGGATCATTTGAAAACGTATCCCCTTTTCTAATACACAAAGGAATATCGGGTTTAATCGGGTAAGTAAGAGATATCCGTAAGTTGCGTTCTGGTGACTTATTGGTGGAGGCTGCCAACTCAAAACAAGCAGCAATGCTAAACAACATACGAATGGTAGCGAATATTGAGGTAACATTCTCGCCTCATGGTTACTTAAAATTTTCACAAGGTGTAATTTCCGCAAGGGATCTGTTAAACTCGCCGACGGACGAGATTCTTGAAAATTTGCAAAGCCAGAAGGTCTGTGCTGTTAAGCGCATTACTGTAAGAAGAGATGGAAAAATTCTTGAAACTAAGAATCTCATTCTGACATTTGCGACACCAGACCTTCCAGACAATATTAAAGTTGCTTACATGAATCTTCTCGTCCGGCCCTACATTCCTAATCCCTTGCGATGTTTTCAGTGCCAACATTTTGGGCACCCGAGAAATGCTTGCAGGGGAAACTGACTTGCGCACGCTGCGCAGCAGTTGGCCACGATAATTCGACCTGTACAGCAAAGGAGGAATGTGTCAACTGTCATGGTGACCATCCCTCCTATTCTCGTAGTTGTCCTCAATGGGAACAAGAAAAAGAAATTACAACCTATAAATTGAAAAATAAATGTTCTTACCCTGAGGCTAGAAAACAAGTTACCTCTCGCACACCGCAGCATGGAAAGAGTTATGCAGCTAAAAAAGTTACCAAAAATATCAGTACACAAACGGATATTCTGTCAACCCCTGTAACTAGATTACCCCTAACATCAACCGAAAGGCCAAAATCTTCAAATTCCATCATTTGGAGAGCTCCTTTGGCTAAATCAAGAGGTGTTAAAGCCTGAAAATTAAAATCTGCAAAGGAGGGCGCACGAAAGCCCTCCTTATCCACCCGTAAAGCCTTATCCCTAGAAGCTGACGCAGTTTCTCTTCATCCTTCGGACGATGATGTTTCGTTCGAAGAGATGTCAGATGATATGCCTTCCAGCTCTGGGAAAGGAGCTTTTCAATTTCAACAATAACTTCCTTTGTTTCTTGGAACTGCCATGGTTAGCGATCCCATCTTGATGACATCAAGTGTCTATCGCCAGCTTATAACCCTGCATGTATAGCAGTTCAGGAGACTTTCCTGAAGTCTACAAACAACATTACTCTGCGTGGGTTTAAATGCTTTCGAAAAGACTGGTGACGATGGCGCAGTGTCTGGTGGTGCTTGTCTATTGACATCCAATGATTTCCCCAGCACTGTCCATCCATTAAACACTAACCTACTACAGGCTGTAGCAGTGAGAATTCACACGACAACTTTAATTACAGTCTGTAGTTTGTATTTGCCACCACATGATGTCATCCGCCAAGAGGAACTCGTTGATTTAGTTGATCAGCTGCCAGCGCCATTTATGTTGCTCGGTGACTTCAACGGCCATAATACTTTGTGGGGTTGGTTGGTTGGTTGGGTTTTATGGCGCAAGGCCCAAAAAGGGCAAACTGCGCCAAGAAAATAATTTTTAATGAAAGACTTTATTTATAAAACCCAGACTCAACGTTAAAACATTAAGAAACAAAAATAAGTGTATATGTTTTTTAAAATCCAAGTTAAGTAAAATAAAAAAATTTTAAAAAAATATCAATAACATAAAATTTAAATAAAATTCAGAAACCCAATCGCCTTTAAAAAGGCAAAAAGATTTCTGTGGGGTGGTTCCCCCAACAAATCAGACAAGGTTAAAATATCACATTTAAAAAAATTGTAAACGTTGCTGGTTAAAATAATGACATGATATTAAAATATGATGAATTGTGTAGGGTTCATCACACGTTTCACACCATGGGTTTAATTCATTTAGAAATAGATGTCTGTGTGTGAAACGTGTGTGTCCGATACGAAGGCGAGTTAATCTAACGTCTGCACTTCGTAACGGTAAAACAGGTAATGAGGTGACGGATGAGAAAATACAATGTAATTTATTGACAACCTGCATATTCCACGATTCCTGCCAAAGAGAATAAATTAATGATTTCACACCCTTTCTCACATCAGAGAGTGGAACTGATGGTAAAAGTTGACCTGATGCAGCCTTTGCAGCTGCATCCGATCTCTCATTTCTATCAAGACCTACGTGACTTGGTACCCAACAAAATAAAATTTGGTAACCCTTGCCAGCAAGGGATTCCAATACTCTGAAAATCTTAGACACAACAGGATGATTAATAAAACTATTGCCCCTCAAAGCTTCCAAAACACTCAAGCTGTCAGTATATATACAAAATTGACGATCGTCACCTGTATTCACCTGCTGAAGAGCGTAATAAATAGCTGTTGCTTCAGCAGTGAAGATGGAGCAGGACGGATGTAGGCTGTAACTAAAACATGTATTATTCATAAAAATGCCACAGCCCACATGTCCTGCTGATTTTGATCCATCTGTGAATACAGGTGTGTATGACTGATACTGACAGCGATGAGAATAGAATAGCTGTTGAAAGACAATAGGAGTTGTGTCAGATTTTGCATATTGAGTAAAGGAATAAATAAAAGCAAGTGTCGGGTTATACCAAGGCGGATAAGCAAAGTAATTTGGTGATACTATCCGCAAATCACGTAGATCAGATAAAGACAAATATGACTTCATTCGTTTGAGAAAAGATGGGATGCTCATTGGACGAGCATCGTATAGTCTTTTAATGGAGGCATTTGGAACCATGGACCGTAATGGATGACGAGGGGTCGACATAACTTTAGCGTAGTAATTGAGAGACACCTGCATTCGTCGCAGGTCTAGTGGCAATTGATAACATATTACATATAGACTCTGGACGGGTGATGTGCGTAATGCACCTGAACATATTCTCAAGGCAGAGTGATGAACAGTGTCCAATCTGCGTAAGACGGAAGACCTTGCAGATCCATACACAACACATCCGTAGTCAATTCGGGATAAAATGAGTGATTGATAAACCCGAAGGAGTGATGAGCGATCTGCACCCCAAGATGTATTTGATAACACCTTGAGGATATTAAGCGATCGCTCACACTTCTTCCGCAAATGTAAAACATGCGGAAGAAAGGTCAATTTTCTGTCGAAAATCACTCCCAGGAATTTTACCTCATTGACTATAGGTATTGGTGTATTGTTGATATGAATCACTGGATCATTATGCAGGCTTGTCTTCCTGCAGAAGTGGACACAGTTACTCTTGCCAAGGAGATATAAAAATGCCATTTTCAGCACACCATGCAGCTAATTTATTTACAGCAGTTTGTAATTGTCTCTCAATTAATCGCATATTGGACCCCTGACATGATATTTGCAGGTCGTCAACAAATAAAGTACATTGAATTGATGAAGGTAGGTGATGGAGCATGCTACTGATGAATAAACGAAAAAGAGTGACGCTTAAAATTGAACCCTGAGGAACACCCTCAGATTGATTAAAAGTATTGGAAAAAGTTGTTCCAATACGTATTTTAAAAATACGGGAGCTTAGAAAATTCTGGAGGAATATCGGCAGATTACCCCAAAAGCCAAAATCATAAATCCTACGGAGAATTCCATAACGCCACGTACGGTCGTAAGCCTTCTCTATGTCGAAGAATATGGAGACCAAATGATTTCTTTGCACAAAGGCATTGCGAATCTGGGTCTCCAAACATGTTATATTATCAAGGGTGGATCTTCCTTTGCGGAAGCCATTCTGATTAATATGAATGCAGTTATTCTTTTCTAGGACATATACGAGACGGGCATTGACCATACGTTCGAGAGTCTTACATAAGCAACTCGTCAGAGCTATAGGTCGATAATTCAAAGGGTTAGAAGGATCTTTACCAGTCTTTAGGATCGGAATCACTATTGCTTCTCTCCAGCAGGATGGAAATTTATTTTCAGTCCAGATCCTATTGAACAAAAGTAATAAGTTCAACAGGGAATCTGGACATAAATTTTGAAGCATGAGATAGCTGATTCCATCAGGTCCTGGACTGGTATTTTTAGGCTGCTGTAATGCGTTCTTCAATTCTGACATCCGAAATTCACAGTTGTAAGGTAAGCCTTGTCCCTGATTGAAACGAATTGGATTTCGCTCAGCACGACTCTTCGTTCTTAAAAACGAAGGACTGTAAGAATCAGTGCTTGAGACATTAGCAAAAGTTTCACCAAGGACATTAGCGATTTCCTTGGTAGAAGAATGTATAGCAGCTCCGGTTTTTAATGTGGGAATAGAAAATTCCCTATAAATTCCATTGGCTGCTTTTACTCTTCTCCACAACTGCTTACTGGATGTAGAAGATGTTATGGAAGAAACATAGCGAGACCAAGATTCCTTCTGACTTTGACGATGAGCTCTGCGAGCCAATGCTTTTGCTCTCTTAAAGGCAATTAAATTCTCCGTTGTGGGGTATCTACGATATAACCCCCATAACTTCCTTTGTTTTTTATAAGTTTTTTGACACTCATTATTCCACCATGGTTTGCAACGCCTTTTTATTATAGAAGAACTTTTAGGAATAGCAGTATCAGCTGCACCTATAATTGTTTCGGTGACTTTTTGAACGGCATTATCAATATCCTCGATCAAAACCATTGCATCATCGATGATTGCCAATTGTGTAAATACTGTCCAATCTGCCCGACTGTACACGTAAGTAGGTAGACGTTGTCCTACACTACTACCTCCAGTCTGGGAGATGACAAGAGGGAAATGATCGCTGTTATGCAGATCATTTCCCACTGTTAAATTTAACAATGGCAGGAGTGATGGAGTACAAATGGCGAGATCGAGAGAATGAAATGTCCTTGTGGGTGTGTGGAAATATGTTTTCTCGACGGTATTTATCAAACAGAGACAGTTATCAGAAATAAACTGCTCTATCTGACGACCGCGAGAATTCGTATCATCACTTCCCCACAAAGAATTATGTCCGTTAAAGTCACCTACTAACAGAAATGGAGTAGGCAGCTGATCAACTAATGTATCGAGTTCTTCTTGGCGGATGACATCATGTGGTGGCAAATATAAACTACAGACTGTAATAAAGCATGTTGTGTGAATTCTTACAGCTACAGCCTGTAGAGTAGTATTTAATGGTTGTACAGTGCTGGGGTAGGTATTAGATGTTAGTATACAAACACCACTAGACACTGTTCCATTATTACCACCATCTCTTCTAAAGCAATTAAACCCACGTATGGAAATACTATTGGTAGACTTCAGGAATGTTTCCTGAAGTGCCAAACACGCAGGGTTATGTGCTGAAGCTAGAGATTTGATGTCATCGAGATGGGAACGCAAACCATGGCAGTTCCAAGAAACAAAGGAAGCTATTATTTATGTTGAAAAGCTCCTCTCTGTGGGCTGAGAGGCGTGTCATCCATTGACTCCTCGAACGATATGTCTTCGTCCGAGGGATGAAGTGATACAGCATCAGCCTCCAGGAATAAGGCTTTGCGGGTGGTAATGGAGGGTCTGTAAGCACCCTCCTTAGATGATTTTAATTTCAAAGCCTTCGTAGATTTTGATTTAGCTAAAGGAGCTTTTCCGAATATTTTTGAAGATGGTAATTTTGGCTTTTGAGTTGTTTTATGAGGTAATTTTGAAAAGGGAAGTGAAACCATATCAGTTTGTGTACCAGTGGACTTACATACTTTCTTGGTCACAGTTGCATAAGTAACTCCATGCTTTGGAGTACGAGAAGTAACTATACGTCGAGCCTCAGGATATGAACATTTGTTATTAATCTTAATGGTGGTTATTTATTTCTCCAGTGCCCATTGAGGACAACCTCGAAAATTGGAGGCGTGATCGCCATGGCAATTGACGCATGCCTCCTTAGCCGTACAGTTCGTGCTATCGTGGCCAACTAGTGCACAACGTGCGCAAGTTAGTTTGCCTCTGCAGGCGGTTTTCGAGTGTCCATATCGTTGGCACTGGAAGCATCGCAGTGGATTTGGAATATATGGCCGAACGGGTAAATTCAAATACGCAGCTTTAACAGACTGCGGAAGATCTGGCGTCATAAAAGTCAGAATGAGATGTTTCATATCAATATACTTATCATCCCTTCTGACTGTTATACGTTTTACGCTACAGACCTTCTGATCCTGAAGATTTTCGAGAATCTCATCCGTTGGCGTATTCAACAAATAACTGGCAGACACAACACCACAAGAAAAGTTCAAATAACCATGAGGCAGGACAGTTACTTCCAAATTAGCCAACAATTGCATATTTGCAATTATGGCTCCTTGAGTCTCCGATGCAACTTCAACCAGTAAGTCCCCTGAACGCATTTTTTGGATTTTCTTCACCTCCCCAACACTGCTCGATATCCCTTTTTGGATTAAGAAAGGAGACACGGTTGTGAAGTTTCCTTCCTTTCGTTTGATTATAAAATATTTTGGTTTTAATTTTTTAAACTGTTGCTCCCGCGGGAGAAATGAAATATTTTTATTCTCAATGTGTATTTAATTAAAATTTCAGGACCTGACCGCACCACCCACCACCGAGTCCAACAAGGGGATGCAGACCAGCTGCACCAGTGCTAGCCAGATCCTATACGCTCACAGTACATCCCTGTGATGGCCTCCACCCTTAACGAGTCATCCTAGAGATGTACCGATCGCTTGATCCATAAAGCCGATTGATGTGCTGAGGACCACAACACACCTCCCGTTTACCTGAAGCAGAGGCCAAAGTAATGTGTTGGTCTCTGGGGGCCTCAATTACCAGGACCCTCCTTTCCAGGGACACGGGTCTCCACGCACGGCAAACACTTGGGTGATTTAGTCCCCAAGAGTAGCTAATAGCAACAGAGCGGCGACAGCTGCTCAAGGGGAGCCCTCAACCTCATGAGAGGCAACCACAATGAGGGAGAAAAGGAAGAGAAAGCAGAAGGGTAGAGGAGAGGAGAGAAGAAAAGAAAAGAAGAGGATAGATCACTGGGGTACCTCGGGATTGTGACACCCGTGTTTTCTTAAAGAAAGTAAACCCCCTGAGGGGAATGTCTTTGGTGAAACATTTGCTAGTGTCTCAAGCTCTGACAATTATAGTCCTTTGTTTTTAAGGACATAAAGTCGAGCTGAGCAAATGCAAATTCGTTTCAACCATAGACAAGCTTTGCCTTGTAACTGCGAATTTCGGATGTTGGAATTGAAGCGAGCATTACAGCAGGCCAATAATACCAGTCCAGGACCTGATGGAATTAGCTATCTTATGCTTCAACATTTAACTCCAGACTCCCTATTGAACTTATTGCATTTGTTCAATAGGATCTGGACGGAAAATGCATTTCCATCAATTTGGAATGAAGCAATAGTAATTCCGGTCCTTTAACCTGGTAAGGATCCTTCATAACCATCAAATTACCGACCAATAGTTCTGACGAATTGCCTTTGCAAGACTCTTGAACGTATGGTCAACGCCCGTCTCGTACATGTCTTAGAAGAAAATAAATGTATACATGTAAATCAGAGAGAATTCCGTTAAGGAAGATCCACGTTTGATAACATTACACACTTGGAAACCCAAATCCGCAACGCTTTTCTGCGGATAAACCATCTGGTTTCCATCTTCTTCGTCATAGAGAAACGAAGGCATACGACCGTACGTGGCGATATGGAATTCTCCGTTCATTATATGATTTTGGCTTTAGGGGTAATCTCCCGATATTCCTACAAAACTTTCTACGCTCCCGTACTTTTAAAATTCGTATTGGAACATTCACATCCAATACTTTTATTCAAGCCGAGGGTGTACCCCAAGGTTCTATTTTAAGTGTCACAATTTTTAACCTTTACATTAGTCACATTCTTCATCTTCTTTCACCTTCAGTTTATGGCACTATGTATGTAGACGACCTGCAAATATCTTACCAAGGATCGAACATGCGTTTAATTGAGAGACAACTACAAACATCTGTTAATAAAATAGCTGCATGGTGTGCAGAGAATGGCTTCAAACTATCTCCTAGTAAGAGCTGCTGTGTCCATTTTTGCAAGAAGACCAGTCTTCACAGCGATCCGATTATTCATCTGAACAACACTACAATACCCGTGATCAACGAGATTAAATTTCTTGGTGTGACATTCGACCGAAAGTTGACCTTTCTTCCGCATGTTTTATATTTGCGGAAGAAGTGCGAGCGATCGCTTAATATCCTCAAGGTATTATCTAATACTTCTTGGGGTGCTGATCGCTTCTCACTACTTCGAGTCTATCAAGCACTAATTTTATCTCGTATTGACTACGGATGTGTTGTGTATGGATCTGCTAGGTCTTCTGTCTTACGCAGACTGGACACTGTGCATCACTCTGCTTTGAGAATTTGTTCTGGTGCATTCCGCACATCACCCGTCCAGAGTCTTTATGCGATTTGTCAGCAATTGCCTTTAGACCTGAGACGAATGCAGCTGTCTCTCAATTACTACGCTAAAGTTATGTCTAACATTCACCATCCTTTACGATCCTTGGTATATACTCCTGCCTTAAAGAGATTATATGATGCTCGACCATATGGCATCGAACCCTTTCTCAGCCGAACTAAATCTCAACTGTATTCAACAGACCTGCATGATGTCCGTTTTATTAAAATGGACTTACATTCAAATCCACCCTGGTATGATCCACAGATTAACATTATTAATCCATTCGCTCAGATTAGAAAATCAAACACAACCTCAACTATTTTTCAACAGCTTTTTCTATCACATCGCTGTCAGTATTCATTATACACGCCTGTATTCACGGATGGTTCCAAAACAGCAGGACATGTTGGATGTGGCATATTCCATTCTAATGCCAGTTATGGTTACAGCCTTCATACGTCCTGCTTTATCTTTACAGCTGAAGCTACCTCTATTTATCTAGCTCTTCAGCTAGTGAATACAGAGCAATTCAATAAAATCTGCGTGTATACTGACAGTTTGAGCGTATTAGAAGCGTTGAAAAATTCCAATTATTGTCATCCTGTTGTGTCCAAGATTTTCGGAGCATTGGATTCCCTTGCTGGCAAGGGTTATAACATCATTTTCTGTTGGGTCCCAGGTCATGTAGGTCTAGAGGGAAATGAAAAGGCAGATGCAGCTGCTAAAGCTGCATCGTTCGTACTTCATTAATCTGTCCCTCTTTTCGACGTGAGAAGGGTTGTAAAACGATTTGTTAATTCTCTTTGGCAGGAGTATGCAGGTCGGAAACAAACTGCGTGCCATCTTTCCATACCTCATTCCTTTCATCTGTTTCACCGTTACGAAGAGCAGATGTCAGATTGATTCGCCTTCGTATCGGACACACACGTTTCACACACAGACATTTGTTTCTAAATGAATTGAATTCATGGTGTGAAACGTGTGATGTACCATATACAGTTACTCATATTTTACTTTCATGCCCATATTTTAACATATACCGTTTTAAATATTTTGCCACAGACCTTTTAACCATGTATGATTTAGTGGGGAAGCCTGCCCACCGAAACCTTTTTTTTTTTAAGGGAAATTGGTTTCCTTAATTTTATTGAAATTTGTTGAATTTTACTTTACTTTAATTTACTACAACATTTTAGATTTTAAAATAATTATATACATTTATTTTTGTGTTTTAACTTTTTAATGTTGAGTTAGGGTTTTGTTCAAAATTTTTAAATTCTCTTTAAAGCTTAATTCTTGGCGCAGCGTGTCCTTTTTGTACCTTGCGCCACAAAACCCAATCAATCAATCAACCTTCTGTTTATGGCACAATGTATGTAGATGACCTGCAAATATCTTTCCAAGGATCAAATATGCGATTAATTGAGAGGCAATTACAAACATCTGTTAATAAAATAGCTGCATGGTGTGCAGAGAATGGCTTCACATTATCTCCTAGCAAGAGCTGTTGTGTCCATTTCTGCAAAAAGACCAGCATTCATAACGTTCCTGTTATCAAATTGAACAACACTTCAATACCTGTAGTCAACGAGATCAAATTTCTTGGTGTGATATTTGACCGAAAATTGACCTTTCTTCCGCATGTTTTACATCTGCGGAAGAAGTGTGAGCATTTGCTTAATATCCTGAAGGTGTTGTCAAATTCATGTTGGGGTGCTGATCGCTTGTCACTGCTTCGTGTCTATCAATCAATCATTTTGTCTCTATTGACTACGGAAGTGTTGTCTTTGGATCTCCTTGGTCTTCTGTCTTATGCAGATTGGATACTGTACATCACTCTGCTTTGAGAATATGTTCAGGCGCATTGCGCACATCACCCGACCAGAGTCTTTACGCGATTTGTCAGCAATTGCCTTTAGACCTGAGACGAATGCAGCTGTCTCTCAATTACTACGCAAAGGTCATGTCTGACCGACAACACCCTTTACGTTCCTTAGCTTTTACTCCTGCATTAAAGAGATAGTATGATGCTCGCCCTTATAGCATCCAACCTTTTCTCACTCGTGTGAAAAGTCATCTTTCCTTGACAGACCTATGTGGTGTCCGTTTAATTAAAACGGACTTGCTTTTACATCCACCTTGGTTTGATCCACAGATATCTATAATTAATACTTTTGTTCAGTTTCGGAAATCGGACACAACTCCTACGATTTTTCGACGGCTTTTTTGTTCACACCGCTGTCAGTATTCTTCTTATACGCCTGTATTCACGGATGGATCAAAAATTGCAGGACATGTCGGTTGTGGCATTTTCTTTAATAATATGAGTTACGGCTACAACCTTCAAACGTCCTGCTCCATCTTTACTGCTGAAGCTATGGCAATATACCAAGCGCTTCAGCTCGTGAATACAGAAAATTACTATAAAATTTGCGTATACACTGACAGCTTGAGTGTTATAGAAGCGTTGAAAAATTCGAATAAATATAATCATCCTGTTGTGTCCAAAATTTTCCAGACTGTAGATGCCCTTGCTGGCAAGGGATATGATATTAAATTCTGTTGGATCCCCAAGTCATGTAGGTCTGGAGGGCAATGATAAAGCTGATGCAGCTGCTAAATCTGCATCTGCTGCATATCATCCATCTGTCCCTCTTAATAATGTGAGAAAGGTTGTTAAAAACTTTGTTTTTTTCTCTATGGCAGGAGTACTGGAATATGCAGGTCTCCAACAATTTACGTGCCATATTTCCATACGTCATCCCTTCATTAGTTTTACCGTTACGAAGAGCTAATGTTCGTTTAACTCGCCTTTGTATCGGACACACACGTTTCACACATAGACATTTATTTCTAAGTGAATTGAATCCTTGGTGTGAAACGTGTGATGAACCATATACTGTTTTCCATATTTTAATTTCATGTAAAGATTTTAGCCTATATCGTTTTACCTTCTTTAAAACAGACATTTTAACTATGTATGTTTTAGTGGGGGAGCCACCCCACAGAAACCTTTTTACCTTTTTAAAGGCAAATGGTTTTATTTATTTTATTTAAATAGTTTCACTTCACTTTTATGAATTTAATTTTACTTTCATTTTACCAATTATACATTAGATATTAATCATACAATACACACTTATTTTTTGTATTTTAACGTTGAGTTCGGGTTTTTAACAAGGTTTTAATTAAATATAATTTTTGGCGCAGCTTGTCCTTATTGGACTTTGCGCCATAAAACCCAATTCAACAACAACAGCAAGGTCTTCTGTTTTACGCAGATTGGATACTGTACCTCACTCTGCTTTGAGAATATGTTCAGGTGCATTCCGAATATCACCCGTCCAGAGTCTTAACGCGATTTGCGAACAATTGCCTTTAGACCTGAGACGGATGCAGCTGTCTCTCAATTACTACTTCCCCTCAGGGGGTTTACATTCTTAAAGTAAACACGGGTGTCACAATCCCGAGGTACCCCAGTGATCTGTCCTCTTCTTTCTTTTCCTCTCTTCTTCTCCCTTGTGCTTCCTTTTCTCCCTCATTGTGGTTGCCTCTCAGGAGTTTGAGGGCTCCCCTTGAGCAGCTGTCGCCGCTCTGTTGCTATTGCCTACTCTTGGGGACTAAATCACCCACGTGTTTGCCGTGCGTGGAGACCCGTGCCCCTGGAAAGGAGGGTCCTGGTAATTGAGGCCCCCAGAGGTCAACACATTGCTTTGGCCTCTGCTTCAGGTAAACGGGAGGTGTGTTGTGGTCCTCAGCACATCAATCGGCTTTATGGATCAAGCGATCGGTACATCTGCTGGATGACTCGTTAAAGGTGGAGGCCATTACAGGGATGTACTGTGAGCGTATAGGATCTGGCTAGCACTGGTGCAGCTGGTCTGCATCCCCTTGTTGGACTCGGTGGTGGGTGGTGCGGTCAGGTCCCGAAATTTTATATCAATTTTAATGGAGAACAAACACTTTTCTTCTCTCCCGCGGGAGCAACTTGCAAACAACAATACAAAATTTTATGTTATCAAAAGGAAGGAGGGAACTTTTGAAAATGTGTCTCCCTTTCTCATACAAAAGGGAATATCGGGCTTAATCGGGGAAGTCAAAGGTATCCGTAAGTTGCGTTCAGGTGACTTACTAGTAGAGGCTGCTAACTCCACGCAAGCAGCAATGCTAAATAAGATGCGGTCGTTAGCGAATATTGAGGTAACTGTATCGCCTCACAACAACTTAAATTTTTCTCAAGGTGTGATTTCCGCAAGGGATTTGTTGTACTCGCCGACAGATGAGATTCTGGAAAACTTGCAAAGTCAGAAGGTCTGTGCGGTCAAACGCATTACTGCCAGAAGAGATGGTTAAGTTATTGAAACCCCCTCAGGGGGTTTACTTTCTTTAAGTAAACACGGGTGTCACAATCCCGAGGTACCCCAATGATCTGTCCTCTTCTTTATTTTCTTCTCTTATTCTCTCTTCTACTTTTTCTTCCTTTTCTCCCTCATTGTGGTTGCCTCGGATGAGGTTGAGGACTCCCCTTGAG
Source organism: Latrodectus geometricus (assembly GCA_026290005.1). NCBI lineage: Eukaryota > Metazoa > Arthropoda > Arachnida > Araneae > Theridiidae > Latrodectus > Latrodectus geometricus. The sequence continues at coordinate 35,919 of JAPDSC010064236.1, forward strand.
CAGCTGTCGCCACTCTGTTGCTATTAGCTACTCTTGGGGATAAATCACCCACGTGTTTGCCGTGCGTGGAGACCCGTGTCCCTGGAAAGGAGGGTCCTGGTAATTGAGGCCCCCAGAGACCAACACATTACTTTGGCCTCTGCTTCAGGTAAACGGGAGGTGTGTTGTGGTCCTCAGCACATCAATCGGCTTTATGGATCAAGTGATCGGTACATCTACTGAGTGACTCGTTAAGGGTGGAGACCACTTCAGGGATGTACTGTGATCGTATAGGGATTGACTAGCACTGGTGCAGTTGATTTGCATCCCCTTGTAGGACTCCGTGGTGGGTGGTGCCGTTTTTCCCCGAATTTTGTATAGTCCTATATGGAAAAAAAACTTTCTCCTCACTCCCGCAGGAGCAACAAATGATTCTATGCAGAGCAAAATATTTTATTGTAAAAAGAATTGGAGATTCTTTTGAATCTGTTTCCCCTTTTCTTATTGAAAAGGCTATTACTTCGAACCTTGGGGAAGTAAAATCTATAAAAAAACTAAGATCTGGTGTCCTATTGATCGAAACTGCATCCGAAAAGCAGTCCATCCTGATGCAAACTTTGAAGACAATAGGTGACATAGCTGTTACCGTCGCGCCTCACGGAAATTTAAATTTCTCTCGAGGAGTTATTTCTGCGGAGGACTTGTTCCACACGCCGACTGACGAAATACTTGAAAATCTACAGAACCAGAAAGTCTGTGCTGTCAAACGAATTACGATCAAGAGAGATGGTATTGTCTTAAATACAAAACATCTTATTTTGACATTCGCGACACCAGACTTACCTGAGTATATTAAAGTAGCTTATTTGAGGTGTTCTGTTCGGCCGTATATTCCAAGTCCTCTCAGATGTTTCCAATGCCAACGTTTTGGGCATTCTAAAATACCTTGCAGGGGTAAACTAACTTGCGCCCGTTGTTCTGTCGTTGGCCATGACAGTCTAACCTGCAATGCTAAAGAAGTTTGCGTCAATTGCCAAGGTCATCACACCTCTTATTCACGAACTTGTCCAGTTTGGCAGGTGGAAAAAGAAATTACCACCCTGAAAATTAAAAACAATGTATCATATCCAGAGGCTCGACGATTAGTAACTTCACGGACTCCAGTAGCTGGTGTTAGCTATGCAGCTGCAACCAAAAAGGTCACTAGGTCTTGTAGTACCCAAACAGAAACAGGTCCATGTCCTCCAGCTTGTTTACCCTCACAGGTTACAAATATTAACAAGCCTTTACCAAAATGTCCGCGAAATCAAAAGCCCTAAAAGTTCGAAAATTAAAACTTTCCAAGGAAGGCCATCGCATGCCTTCCCTAACTACAAAAAAAGCCCTTCATGCTTTGGATGCAGATACTGTTAAACTGCATCCCTCAGATGATGAGTTTAGCTTAGACGATTCATCTGAGATGACAATAAGTAACAGTGATAATGGTTAGATTATATTCCATTAATGACTTCCTTTGTTTCATGGAATTGTCGTAGTTTCCGGCCTCGAATTGATGATGTCAAATCCATAATCTCTTACTACAATCCTATACGTGTGGCTCTCCAGGAAACATTCCTGAAGCCCACTATTGCATCTAAAATACGTGGATTTAAATGCTACAGAAAAGATTATGATGGTAATGCCGCTGCTAGTGGTGGAGTTTGTATATTCACATCAAACAAATGCCCTAGTACAGCACACCAGCTACGCACTGCCCTGCAGGCTGTTGCTATCCAAATTCATACCACTTGTCTAATCACAATCTGTAGCCTTTATTTACCACCCAATGACATCATTCAAGCAGAGGAACTAAATGACTTAGCTGATCAACTCCCAGCTCCATTTTTATTGCTCGGTGATTTTAACGGTCATAGTCCTTTGTGGGGTAGTGATGATACGAATTCTCGAGGTCGTCAGATTGAGCAGTTCATATCTGATAACTCTCTCTGTCTGCTAAATACCGACGAGAAGACTTATTTCCACGAACCTACACGGACATTTCACTCTCTTGACTTAGCTATTTGTTCTCCGTCACTTCTGCCGTTGCTGAATTTCACTGTTGGAAATGACCTTTTCAACAGCGATCATTTCCCTCTTATCGTGACTCAGACTGGAAGTAATAATGTGTCCTATAGGCCACCTAATTATGCGTACAGTCGAGCCGATAGGGAACTCTTCACGCAATTGGCTACGATTACGGAAACAAGAGTTACTAGAGACGTGATTGATGATGCCGTTAAATATGTCGCTGACACAATAATCAAAGCTGCGGATATAGCTATCCCAAAAAGTTCT
>JAPDSC010064256.1:0-11299 GCA_026290005.1 Latrodectus geometricus
TCTTCGTGTAACTAGAAACAATAGCTCAAGAATATTTATTGCAAAATGCTGCAATGTAGCACAGTATCTCGCAACTTCATTTGTTTTTACCTCATTGTACAGTAAGAGGAAGAAATAAATGAATTTTTGTATTTGAAAATTGTATATTTAGGCTTTTGATACAGTTTGCGTATTTTAATTTTATTCAGACTATCTTAAATTAGTACTAAATATATTAATAATAGACTACTTTATATCAGTTAGCGAGTTTAATATTACAAAGAAATTTAAACTGTGAAATAAGTACGATTAGTGTTTGCAAATAACTTAAATATGAAAATTAAATGAAATTGGCATTAATAAAATTTAAGTTGACAAAAATAAATTTTTTTGGAAAACAATAGATAATGTCAAATGCACACAGGCAAATAACCATTTTAAAATTTTATAATATTAAATTACACTTTTCTTTTAAAAATGGAGGATATTTAAATTTTCATAAATATTTAAAATAGAATAGTTTGTTTTTTTGTAAATTATATATTTCTGAATATAAACGAAATATTTTTAAATGCAGATCATGTTATAGATCGTAATCTGCATATTGACCGTTTTTAAAAATGAGTAAAACAGGAAAAAGTTTACATGACTTTTTGTTATTTATGTTAATCGTTGATTCTGTCGGTTTGTTGTTGTTACTTATGGCACTTGGCGGAACCAAGCCCGCTCGTTTGAGACTAGGCGAATGAAGTCAGAAAGAGATCCTTCCGTTTTTGAACAGAGCACCCTCTCAAAAGGATGGAAATACGACTTGGCTCATAGGTTGCAGCACCATCTGGAACTTCGAATTTAGTGATAGGAAGCCAGAGAAAACCCAAGGCTTGGCTCCTACCACGCCCAGAGACATTAATTTGGATTGGGAACATGAAGGACATTGCTACCACGACATATTTTGCGTGCATCAGTCGTCATAGTGAACACGATGGTCATAATGTTGACGGGGAATCAAACCCAGAACCTTGCGGTTGTAAGATTGGTGTTCTAACCAACTAGGCTACCCTGGCTCTTTTGTCGGTTTAAATAAGTTTTTAAAAATCTGACTACATAGCTTATGTAATTAGACAATATCTCAGGTCACAGTGAAAGCAATCTGGTCATTTTCACTAATGGTTCAAACATTAAAAAATTATTGTATTAGAAGTAATGTTATTCTTAGAACTTGGTTTACAAAATAGCTGTGGGGCTTAGCTTTAGTCAGCCAACACAGTACATGAAGCTGAGGCTTATCTCCTTCCTAAAGTTATTTTAGTTTCTGTTTCACAATTTTTTCCGATAAACGTCAGGTCAGATAGACAAGAAAGTCATTATTGTTTAAACATTCTTAACACATACCCAGTGATAGGAGAAATGTAAGACCCCTAGTGAATCTACATTCTCATCAGATGGCTGAAAGAGCAAACAAATTACAGAGAGATAAGAGGCAGCAAAGGCAATGCTCTGCCAAATGCTTGGCACTTGCCATACTTTTACTGTGTTCTTAAAACAATCCCCTTCTCAGTCACTGGATTATAGATTGCTCACAAGAATAATGGTGGATGGTGGGATCAATCCCTCACCTAGTCTAGTAAAACTTGACCAGATCCATGAAGCCAAAAATGTTCAGAAATTCCAAAAACATCTAAAGGTCTGCCGCAGCCAGGCCTACACATTTCAGAATATGCTGAATAGAGAAGGAGACTTTGTTTCATTTTGGGAAGGAAGAAAAGTTTTTTTGCCACCCTCAAAAGCAATACATCTCAGGGTGCCAGTAGAAAATCTTTAGAATGCTATCTGATGTACCCTAAAGGCCCTGGATGTTATGGTGGCTCCGAATTGCTTCTTAAAGTACCATGGGTGGAGCAGGAGGTTCGGCCTATGGAGAAAATATCTTTTCATGACAAAGCCATGGGTTCTTCAGGGTCCGCAGCAGCTTTCGCAAGATTGTCGTCTACCTCATTTCCTGGAAGGCCCACTGTAGATTGATAGTGTTCCAATCTGAGAGTGTTTAATAATTGTAGAATGGCCTTACTTGTGCAGTCGCTGATGGAAGGCCAAGACGAGAGATGCTCGATCGAGGATCGGTTGTTTGATAGGATCCAGATCTTCAAGACTGTATCAAGTAATGTATATGTAAGACAAGAATAATGGGACTATGGTGCAAAAAATAGAAATCTGCATGAAGTGATACCGAAATTTAAAGAGATTTCCTTGACTGGAATGGGAATGAGGTATTTTCCACACATCTGATTTTAAAGACTGAATCTGTTATGCTATCAATTTAGTTACGTTTTGTTTATCTTCCTGCAGCTTTTGACACCTTGTTGTGAACAGCCTGAGCAGTTTTGTGAAGCATTTTAAAACCACCGTGTAAAGTGCCTTCCAAAAGGATTTTTCAGGCATTCTAGAAGGGTTGTGCCACGAAAGCAATTTTAAAAATTTCCCAAGAAATTGGAAATGTAACATCTATCTGCCATTAAGCAATTGGGATCATATCCAAGATGTTTACTCTGTATATCTCAATCTTACTGCTGTGGTGAGCCTTAATAAATATCTATTAACTTTATTTTGGCCTACAGTCACCCATCTGGAAACTGGAAGACTATCTGGCAGTATAAACGTGGGCAATCATTCAGCAAGAATTAAATTATATACAAACGAAAGGAGTTTTTGATCAACTAAGAAAATTTAATATGAGTGAGATAGGGAATTTTATTGGTAAATGACATTATCTTCTTTATTATGGAATGTTTGTCAGCCAAAGTCTCAAGATTGATATTTTTGTGTAAATTATTTTGACAAGACTCAAAATTCAAAAGGCAAGTCAGAAATATGTCTCACACATTAACCTACAATGTATTGATTGAGACAAAAACTAATAACACAATCTTAAAACTAATTTCTTATTGCTCAGTCTTTAGAAAGTTTCACAAAAAAAGTATACTTGAATTAATTTTTATAATGACAGACAAAAGGGTAACCCTGAACTATACACACTAACCTGAAACTAAAACCATGATCCAAATTTTTTATATTTTTTCTTTTATTTTGTAGCAGTACATACTGAAAGTTTTTGATATTATCTCCATTTTGGCTGTAATCAGTAAGAATTTTGTCTAACTTCAAACAATGTATTTTGTTAACTGTGATTAATTTTTGGATGCATTATAATTATCTGACATTCATTTCTAATAATTTATTAGAATCTGATTACTTACACGTAGGAAACGCTGAATAATCAGCTTTATCTCCTGTAATGCAATGTTTTAAAACAAAAATCAACTTGCTCCCATTCTAAATCAATACCTCTGGGGATGGTAGGAGCCAGGCTATGGGTCTGCTCTGGTTTCAATTTCTAAATTAGAAGACCCAGATGGTAGTGCCATCTATGAGCCAAAACCAATTATAAATTTGTGAGGCTCTGAGGAATATAAGGTAGAAAATAAATTCGCTGGTGAAAATTAAACCAACTTATTTTGTTCGTAGCATTACCGGTGTTCAATTTTAATTTTATATAATATGATATTTTCCTGTCTTTTCTAATTCGTCATGTTGCGAATTGCTTACAACAGTCACGTCAAAGATACGCCCCGCGATCACAATTTGTCACAAAAAGAAGAATCGTGTTTTTTAGAGCAATTAGACTTCACTCGATTTTTTTTACCGAAGTTTTAAAATGCGCACGCTACATTAATATGTAATTTCAAGGGCAGCGCGGCAAGCGAGAGAGATAGAAAGTACCGCCATCTCATAGCAACAAACGGAAATACCCTATTATTTTTGTTGGTAAAAATAGAATATTCCACACACTTCGAATCTAGACTAAAGCCTTCGGAATTAAAAAAAACATGCAGCACGCATTCTGTACATGATTGGTGGCACCTATTTATGTGAGCAAACGTTTTCTGTCATGAAAATAAGTAGAAACAAACATCGCATAAGACTTACGAATGAACATCTCCAATCAATTCTTAAAATAACTGCAACGAATATGATACCTGACATCAATGAGCTTGTCAAAAACAAGAGAAGTCAGGTATCTGGATCCTCGAGCTCAAAATAATCACTCTCTTTTATAAGTTTTATATGATCTTGAATAACCTTATATTAAATGCTATGTAATTAAATGATTAAAATATTGTAATAATTCAGTACATTTTTTTATTTGAATGTAGTCCGCCTACACATTCTAAATTTAATATATGGCCCTCTGCAAAATTGAGTTTAAAACCTCTGGCTTTAAAACAAGATATTGCTTAAGAACTGTTATTGCAGCTTCTAACGAAACTATTGAATGATTGTTTCCCGAATTTTTTAAAATGCTTTTGATCAAACTAATAATTGTAAGCTGTTTGTAATTTTTCATTACATGTCAGATAAATGCCATGACACTCTTTCTTCCTCTAGTAAAGTTCACTGTAACGCATTTGATAAAATAATTGATTGGGTCATTGCAATAACTACTCCATATGTGGTAAGTGGATTATGTTTATCTATCTCAAAAAAATAGTGGCCTTAGATTTGATCAATTTTAGCAATTACAATATCGCAAATATATGCTAATATCTTTTCGTACAAAACAATATTTGTAAAATTAATTTCATATATATAAAACATTTTAAAATTTTAATTTTCCTAATTGTATTCACACATTATAAATTGAAATCCTATTAAATATACTGTAGATGATGGTTTTTGCGAACTCGTATATACCAACAAAGTAAAGAAAAGTTTAAATTTAAAAAGTTTACTTTAAAATAATTAAATTTAAACTTATTTAATTTTTATTTTAAATTAAAATAAGTTTAAATTTAAAGTGTAAATTAAAATAATAATTAAAAGTTTAAATTTAAACTTTTTTTAAATTTATTTTTTATTTTAAAGTTTTTTATTGATGAAAAATTAGGCAAAGTTATTTTTAACAGTTTCAAAATCATATTTTTCAAGAACATATTTGGATTTTTTTCGATGTACTAAATCATTTTACGGTTGTTTTATGGGCCGCGGTGGTCTCGTAGATTAGGGCGTCATTCTCACTACCGGAAGGTAGTGAGTTCGAATCACGACTTAGCCAAGGAGCCGTCGTGTTTACTAATGGTGATTGGGGCACGTAAAATATGTCGAATCGCAATGTCCTACAAGTTCCCATTCCAAATTAATACTTCTGAAGGTGGTTAGAGCCAGGCTATGTGTCTTTTCTGACTTCAATCTTTAAAATAGTAAACCTAAAAGGGGGGTGGATACTGCCATGTTTGAGGTAAAGTCGTCCTTCCATTTTCAAATGAGGGTGCTGTTTTCGTCCTTACTTTACTCATCTGTCCCTCTTCTCGACGTGAGAAAGATTGTTAAAAAATTTGTAAATTCTCTCTGGCAGGAGTCATGGAATATGCAGGTCTCCAACAAATTACGTGCCATTTTTCCTTACGTCATCCCATCATCAGTTTTACCGTTGCGAAGAGCAGATGTCAGATTGAATCGCCTTCGTATCGGGCACATACGTTTCATACATACACATTTGATTTTAAGTGAAATAAATCCATTGTGTGAAACGCGTGTGATGAACCATATACTGTTTCTCAGATTTTAATTTCGTGTCCTAATTTTAACCTTTACCGTTTTAAATATTTTCAAACTGACCTTTTAACCATGTATGATTTAGTGGGGGAGTCACCCCACCGAAACCTTTTTGCCTTTTTAAGGGAAATGTGTTTCCTTAATTTATTTAAATTTTATGAATTTTATTTTACTTTCCACTTACTTATACTTATTTAGATTTTAAAATAAATATATACATTTATTTTTGTGTTTTCAATTTTTAATGTTGAGTTTGATGTTTGTCTAAAATTTATAAATTTTCTTTAAAGCTTAATTTTTGGGGCAGCTTGTCCTTTTTGGACCTTGCGCCACCAAACCCAATTAATCAACCGAAGGTGCTGTTTTCAAAAATGGAAGACGCTCTCTCTGACTTCATTCGCCCAGTGTCATGACAACAACGGTTTTTTTTCTCAAAAAAGTACTTCAGTTTTGTTAGCATTTCCTCTGCTTGTTTTGCAGGCATCCTATGTCCTTTCATTGTGTGAAATCTGAAAGTTCTTTTTAATTCTCATTCATTTATGCTCTCATTCACGTGATTTTACCACCAACTACGTTATTGCAATTTTCACGTACAAATTACAACTGTCCACATTCAGAATTACCCGGGATGGAAATTTCTGTCCGCAGCTGGTTTCTTCGTCGAAGTTCATGGGTGCATAACTTATCTTCCCTCAAGTCGACAGGTTTGTCTGTCTTCAGCTATGGTGGTAATAAAGGCTGCTTGAAAAATAAACTAGCCATCATCAGAGAACTTGCTGCAACATCATTCGAAGCATAATTGCACATGAAACGCCAATTGGGGATTACATGCCATGGTCACACTTTTCAAGAAATCTTTATTTTTGAAGTTACATTTGAATCAATAGCTTGAAATGTAGCTTCAAAAGACGAACTCTAAGACAAAATTTAGGTTACACAGGAGATATGTTTCAAAAATTGCTTAAAAAATTCAGGGATTTCAACATCAGCAATCTATATTCCAGAACAGTGGCCTCGATGGCTTGATTACTCAAGACATTCGCTCTCGTTATTGGAAGGTAGTGAATTCCGATCCCTATCCAATTAAAATCCACCATATAATGGTAGCTGGGGCACGTTAAATATGTATCAGTCATAAAAGTTTCAATGTGAATTGATAGTCTTGGCAGTAGAAGGCCCGTCTGGGTATCTTTTGCTTGGTGCCTTCTTCTGAATTGCAAGACCTACGTACTTTCGAAGCACGATGAAAATCATTGGGTGTCCCACTAGAAAAGGTGTCATTAATTTCCCTTCTGGATGCGTTGAAAAGGTGGAAATACTAAAATAGCTGGGCGTAGTGGGAAAAAAATTTCAAAGAACTTATTACTTACGTCACTTGGCGAAGCCAAATCCGCCCTTCAGGGACTGGGCGAATGAAGTCGAAAAGAGCGTCTTTTGTTTTTGAATAGAGCACCCTCATACGAAGGGGAAAGTACGAATTTGGCTCATAGGTGGCAGCACCATCTGGGTCTTCCAATTCAGAGATGGAGCCTGAGAAAACCCATAGCCTTGCTACCTTGGACCAACCACCCCCAGAGGTATCAATTCGGAATGAGAACATAGAGGACATTTCTACTCGACATATCTTACGTGCTCCAGTCGCCATTAGTGAACACTGCGGATCTTCGGATAAGCCGGGATTCGAACTCCCCTCTTTCCGGTAACGACAACGACGCGCTAGCTAACCAAGCCACCGAGACATTCTAAGAATTTATGATTTTTCATAATGGAACAATGGGAAATTTGAGCCAGGCTTCTCTACCATAAAATAAAAGAAATTGTCGATAAAACAATGCTTCAGGAGTGGGAGATTTTCAAACCATGTTCAGGGTACATTCAAACATTATGTAAGCATTTTAAGTGGTCTTGTATTTTCGTAATTTTACTGATAAGTTGGAAAAAGATTAAGACAGGTTTATTTATAATTCAAGAAACGAGACGTATGTAATAGAAATGCTATTAAAGCTTGGACTCCAATATTTAAAACTTATAATAGGCTACTTTAACTAGCTCCTATCGAATCTACATAAAAAAAATACGCAAACTCGTTTGCTAATTTCAATGCAACTCCATTTTTATAAATAATTATCAGTGTAATCACGGCAGTCATAATATTAAAACCAATTACTAGTATATATAAAAAGGAGTGAATATAATTCAATTATACATTAAGCGAAAATTCGGTTCCTAACCTTGGACCTCTTTCTAGTCCCTTATCTGTGTTCGCCCTGTTGATACCAGAATTACAGAAAACGTTCTATTCAATTTATTCTTTATCTTTAGATCCCCAATCAGTGCTTCTTTTTCCTTTTATCAATAAATAATATCCAATAATGTATGTTTTTACAGTCTTCACCAAAGTATTCTACATAATATACATTACATATAATAATTCTTTAAAGTTTTTCAAGATAATATTTGCTTGTATCTTATCTTAAAATGTATTGCTTTCCAAAATTAAGGTTATAATCAAAAAATGCTTGATAGTTCATGCTAGAAAAAAAATCTTTCATGAAAATTCATTTTATTACTTTTTTCCGTGTAAAAAAAATGATAGCAAAAAATTGTTACAAGTATTAAATGTAAGTTTCTTCGCAAAGGACGGACACATTAATCAAAACAGTTTGTATAATAATCAGTCTTATAGATCACAAACGAAGCGATACATTTCAAGCAATTTTTATAGCTTTGTTTTTATTTCATTTAACAAGTAGTGTGGCCACATTGTGTATTCATTCAACCTGCTCTTATACTTTTAATGAGGATCCAATTTGAACGTCTACAAAGTAAGCCACAATAGCCTAGTTGATTAAGGTGTTCTCTATTGGAAGGTAGTGAGTTCGAAACATAACTGAGTTTTATCAAAATCATCATGAATTTTCCTTATGTCAACAGAATGGTAGTTTTTTCCAGATGGAAACTGTTCGCAAATCATTCTGTGAATTGAACTTCGACTCTTGTCACTGTAATGACAAATTTAATTTCTCAAAAAGTAATCACGGTTTTAACCCGTTCGTGACCAACGTCTCGTGAACGTGACGCAGCGATTCCACTTTTATCAGCCCAGTGTCGCTTCAACGCGAAGAGCTCCGATTGATATGGAGAGACCAGCGTCGCGTATGCGTAATCGGAAATCGCAACGTTTTATTTAAATTTTTAAATGCTACTAGATGGCGTTGAACGACATCGGTTTTCACAACGGTCGACTCATATGGTATTTGACCTTCATGAACGGGCATTAATTTCTGTTCTATGCTTCTGTATTTGATATATTTATTGATGTAAACAAAGTGAGAATCACGGCTCTTTAAAGGGCTAGGATTTATTGCGCGCTGTGTTTGTATTTTGACAGGTTGTGGAAATTTAGGGAACGTTTATTAGTTAAAATGTTGGGGTGGAATTGCGTTTGCCTTTTGAGGTTTGATAGAGAGAGATATGTAATATATTCGAAGGTAAAAGGCGAGAAAATATCTGCTTTGGAATTCAGATCCAGAGTTATTCATCAAATAATAGGAAAATGAACAAAACCAAGGAGCTCAATATCTTGTCCAAAATTACTGGGCATTCAAACATTTCGTCTAACTGGTAGACATTTTCCAAAAATTTATATTGATAGGAAAGGAAATAAAAGAAGAAGAAGAAGAAGATGTGTCGTATGTGCTAAAAATATCGAAAACAAACATCATATTATGAGTGGAAAATATGCAATGTTACACTCTGTGTGGATCCTTGTTTTGAACTATATCACACACAGCAGAATTTTTAAATTTCGATTTTATTCAGAATATAAATATTATTATTCTTAATTTACTCTTTTTTCATTTCGTGTTTGTAATATTTGCAGCTTTGTTTTATTGTGTATAGTATTTGTTTTCATGTGCATAGTAATAATTTTAGTTTTTTGCATATTTCATTCATTTGTATTAACGTTGTATTTTTTATTTTAATGCATATTAAATAGCAGTATAGTATATATATAATTTGTAAATTTGGAGTCTTCTTATAAAAATGCTGATTTTATACGAATTTTTTTGTAAAATTGGGCTTAACTGCTTAAAATACGCGGGCCGGTAGTGACGCTCCGTTTCAGAGCGTTCGGTCCCGTGACTGAGTTTTATTTCCGGCGCGCTGATCCTCAAGGGGTTAAGAGCAACGCGTTCCTTCTATATAAAAGAAACCGCGTGGGCTTATCTGAAAAACCGCCCTTCCAAAAACATCCAAGCTGCCAGCCGTACGATTATCGATCTGGTCTTCGGTTTAAAAGTTCGATGGTTTGATGAATTCCTCGGGCATGGATGTTAATAGGGACTCGGAATCCACTTTAAACTCATGGCCTTATTATTCCTCGTTTTTAAAAGAGTCTTTTGAGTGGCAATCAAACCAATTTCTTCCTGAACAGAGGACTATTGTGAAACTGCGTTACCTCGGTCAACTTCCAATTGTCTTCATAGCATTGTCCCAAACGCAACAGTAAGGAAGTAGTTACTCGGCTATTTGCTCACTGTTACGTTTGGAATCTATGATGCACAGTACATTTACAGCTATACATCGATCCTCTACAAATATGTTTACATTTTATATTTTTGTTCAATCGTTTTAACTATCTCCGATTTTTGAAAGACAGGTGGCCGATAATTGAGTGGTAGGTGTTCCTGATTTCTGGAATGTTGGTTCCAGGTTCGAGTCCCGGTTTGGGCATGGACGTTTCCTTTCTCTCTTTCTGTATCTTCTGAGATGATGGATGAATGTGGCCCACCTTATAAGCGGATTTGTGGTGGTGTGACGTGGGCAATGCTACTCGTTCTTGGTTCACAGGTGCTCACCGGGTAACGCTAAAATGAGCAGCAGGCCTTATTGTGGGCGACGGGTCGAGTCCCGCCATAAAAAGAAAAAAATAAACACGTCTGAAAGATACTGTACCATCACTTGTTACACGTACTAGTAACAAGTTACTTTCACTTTTGATTATTCAGTTTTATACCTTTCAATAGCTCTGCTTAGCATTCCCAAATCGGTATTATTAAAGTTTTTTCCTTTTTTTTTTTGTACAAATTTGGACGTTTCAAAAAAACTTCCAAATTGATTTCTGTAATTTCCCTCTGTTTATTGATCTCTCCATCTCTAACTTTATTTCCGTATTTCTTCCACGCTATATAATCACGGAACTACAAATTGATCAAGCCATAGTTCACCTCCTATGAACTTCATTTACTTACGATAAAGTATGTAGTTTACATCGATTTATTTCATTTGCAAAAGTATAAAAAATACATTTGTTTAAGTGATTGTTGATCTAAATTACCGCGTGTCAGTTTTTTTTTTATTTAAATTTTTTTTCAAGATTTTTTAAAGTAGGATTCTACATGCAGACAATTTTTTTTATCTCGAGAAAAAATATTTAAACTATAGTTTTATAAATTGTTGTAAATAGCGATTATTTGAAAAAATCTATTGAGAAATAGATCAAGTAATAAATGAAAGCATATTGAATTAAGATTTTAAATACTCTTTTTTTCCGTTTTTGTCAAATAAAAAAAATACATACTCGTATTAGACATCTAATAAGCATTGAATTTGTTTTTATGCATCTGTGAGGAATTTAGTACATTCCTTGTATTAAAATGATCAGAAACGCCATATTTTGATTTTTAGGAATGTGACGATATAATTT
>JAPDSC010064258.1:0-19500 GCA_026290005.1 Latrodectus geometricus
AAAAAAAAGGGGAAAAAGTAATGATTATGATTATTATAATAAGAAGATCTGCATGAGTGTAGGCGTAAAAACAGCTGAAAAACAAAGAAATCTAATTACCCCATGTATCAGCATTTCATGCCATACCCTTGTTTTGACGTGTATAGACACGCGTGCAGAGAGGTAGTTAATAAAAATCACTCGCACGAAAGGAAAGGAAGGGAAAAAAAATCCCCAAATTCGCCAAAAGAAAATTAATGAATAAATTAGGTGTGAACCGAAGCGCAAAACCAATATCTCCCTCCATTATTCGAAAGATAATAGCTCTGCACCTAGCAATCACACGCATAAATATAAATAAACAAATGCATTGGCGGTGTTGGAAGAAATTAGGAATGAGATAGTTGGAATATGGGTATTTTTTGAAGATCTCTAACTGATGGTTCGCTGTAATTAGAGTGCAAGAATCGGTATAACAAGTGAACCCCCCTTTTAAACGACCGCCAAATTCAATGCCTCGCACACTCTCGGTAAATAATAAGAAAATAATCATCGGGGAAATGCGTAGAAAAAGAGTTCGGGGCGGAAGGACACAGGGGGTGGAAGCGCGAGCGTTTAATGCTAACACCTGATGGTTTTCTGATCCCAATCTCCATTCATCACTTTAAGAGAACAAAAATAAATAAAAAAACTCAAACTTTTTTTTCCCCAAGAAGGGAAAAAGAAGAATAAAATAAAAACGAATTTGCTTAACGGGTACATGCCACCTTTAAGCATTGGCGTAATGAATTTTTTAAAAGAAAAATTCAAAGTGGAAAAAAACAAACAAACGAAAAGATTTTTAATATATGATCGTATGGGGAAGGGATATTTTTTTTCTCCTTTCTTCCCTTTTCTTCTTTTTACTTCTCCTTTCTCTCTTCTTTACTTTTTTTTTTTTTTTTACGAATGAGCCCACCGTGTAATTTGTTAATTCGGGACTTGCATGTTAAGAACTAATTTTCACTATCTTCTGCAGTCATCTGCAATGCTAAACTGTGAGAAAATTGCGGAAATTTTTCGGATTAGTGCTATGGTGGTGGTGGTGGTGGTGCTGTGTGGGCTTCGTTGAGTAAATATTGTAGATTGTTATGGACTTCTTAGGGGGTGAGATTATTTTTCAATTTGCATGGCTTCCTTCTTATGGGAGAGAAATCGGGTTTTTCGCAAGTGAAATTTAACTTCCAGTTTCTCCATCCCCTTACTCCATCCTGTTGGATTGAAAGAAATTACCGTGAGGCGTCAAAAGCACGCTCATTAATAACATGTGCGCTCATGTGCTCTGCAATGTTTGATGCAAATTTCGGCGAGACGTTTTTTTTTTTTTTTTTTGCTTGCTTCACACAAAAAAATATATACATATCGCGTGTTTATTTTACCATTTAAGCATAACTTAAAAATACTTTTTTATAGCTCCATGAAATTATATTATTACTTTTATTCTACTTATTTAAATATTTCATGTTTTTTTTTTATTTTAAAAATGAAAAACACTGAAAAAATTATTTTTTATGGACTTAAAAAAATTTTTTTACTAAATATCTTACTATACTAATTTTGAAATGTGCAAAAATTATATTATTTGTTATAATGATGTAATTATTAAGACATAAAAGGCTAACATATACTGAAATATAGAAGGAAATACTTAAAAGAACTTAATTTGCTTACAAGATAAGGGATAAATAAAATATTCTTATCTAACTCTAATTAAACATTGATCACTTATCTTAAACAACAGTTGGTAACTTTGAACTAGTAGATCTTCAAGATAATAATTTTAATTGTAAAATTTACAATTGAACAGAAGAAATCGAATGAATGATTTATAAATTAAACCTGCAGTGGGTAAAATGTAAGAAAAAACTCAAGTATAATTACATATGTGTTTGAATTAATATTCACGTGCAAAACTGAAAAATAAATTCTGTGGAATAAAACAGATTAATTAATATAATCTAATTAATGATAATTTGTAACATCTTTTTTGGTTAGTTAAAGAAAACTTTTACTGATTCTTAATAAAATTAGAATTAGTTCCTCTTGTTCAGACCTATTTTTAGTTAGATAAACGTTAAAAATGTGGATAGCGCTGATAAACGTAAGAAATATTACTGACATTCACAGCTATATTATATTTATCAAATTCAGTAATATAAATATTTAAAATAAATTCAATACTAATTAATTAATTATTCTTTTCACATAAAAGAAAGAAGGAAATTTGTAAACATGAAAAAATTTTTAGCTATTTAATAGGATTTTTTTTTTCTTTACGAAATGTAAAGCTCGAAGTTTGTATTTCTCATCCCATTTGAAAATACATAATTCTGATTATATTTTACGCTTTCAAATATATCAGTTTTATGTGACAATTTTTAACAGATCGAGTTAGTAAAAACTCTAATTGACTTTTATATTAATTAAAATTACCCATTTAGTGTTGCAAAAATCTGAGCATTGTGTTTACTTTCATGTCATGCTTAAAATTACTTTATACAATAGTTAATAATAACTTTATAGTTTATATAACACTGTTATATATGTTATGAATTTTGCGTGAGTAATTGTTAAAAACAACTGTGTTAAATAGCTCTCTAATATAAAGCCACCAAAATCGAAATAAAACTGTGATTTTTTATAGACCTCCTTTATGATGATAAGAATTTTAGAATTGATTCAGTAACCGCTTATTTCAAGAAATATATTTAAGTATTTAGTTAGATTTACAAATGTGAGCTTTTGTATTTGCTCGAGAATACTTTAATGTTTTGTTCACTGAAAATGGATGAAAAAAATTAGGTTTCCTTAACAAATGTATTTAGGAATAAATTAGATTTCTGAAATCAAGGATATATTGAAATGCAATATATTCATATCATTATTTTATTCTCTTTATTTCTAAAATTTCCTAAACTGAAGCTTTATATGAAACATTAATATTTTAAAGTAATAAATTAAAATAATTAAAGTTTTCTTTAATTCGTTTTATTCAATATTTCCAATGAAGCAAAACTACATATTCAAGAATTATTACCCATTAAAACCTAAAGGCAAAATGCAACTTTACATTAATTTTTTCAATGCTAATTTTAATAAGCAACTTAGAAAATTAAAATATAATCCAATTGTTACATTTGATTTTAACTTTTTCTGAATGTGATGATGTTAAAAATAAAACATAATACAATTAATTTATCTGTTTAAAAATGAATGAAATTTAAAAAAAAACAAGTCTTACGCTGGAAAAATTGAATTTTCTCGCTTTATTTAAATTTTCTTTCTTTTTTTTATTTATAGAAATTGAAATCATAGTTCCTAAGTTCACGTATTGGTATTTTGAGAAACATCTCTATTTTAACTCATTATGAAAAAATAAAAGCCTTTAATGTTCCTCACAGTGTTTGATAATGCATGAAATTTTTTTATAAATAAATTCTCACGAAAAAAAAGAAACATCAAACAGTTATCTCAGATACGTCTTATTTTTTGATTATTTATTTCCTGTCATTAAAACTGAAGCATTTAAAGATAAAATATTTGCAGGTTTTTTTTCCGCTGAGAGACTTAAAAAGAACAGAAAAATGCTAAGTATTTCGAAGAATTTTTCTCCAAAATTATCTTGTTCATTTTCTTTCAACTTTTTTCTAACAAGCGAAACCATTACGAGATAAGTTGGTTAGAGTTAAATTTGCCGTCATAAACAAACCAAATTAATGTGTAAAAATTATCCTTTTTTCCACTATTTCCGAAAATAAAAAAAAATTCTAAAAAAAAAGATTCTTAGAATGTGGAAAGCATAGGGTAATCTTGCTTGAAACAGCAATTAGGAGTTTTCCATTCTATTGCGATATTGATTGTAATTAAATTATTTTTACCGAAACTATTCTCTATTTTTTTTTACTGCTCTTAAAGTTGGCAACGATTTATAAACGCTAACAAAAACGTATCTCGCTGTGTTATGTGAATGATTCCTATTTGAGTTTCTTTTTTCCTCTTTTATTTTCATTCTCACTCGTAAAAAAGAAACAACTACGCGAAAAGATTGTTTTTAATTTCTGGATTTTTTTATACCGCAATGAAGTAGACTTTTGTAACGTATTTATTAAGACTATTTTTTCTCAGCATCTCACATTATTTAAGAAACGCTGTTAAATTTATTTTGAAGTTGTTATAAAGATTTTAAATTCTCTCTCTTTCTTGGTTATTTGAGCGATAATCTCCCAAAATTAGAGATTACAATTTTGCATTACAATGTAAATAACTTACCAAAATTAGAAGCAGAAATCGGTAATTTATTTAAAATAAAGACTAAAATAAATGTTAAATTTTAAATTATACACAGTCAATGAGATCAAATATTCAAGTAAAATGTTTAAATATAAATTATTGGTAAAACATATAACCGTAGACCAAATGAATTTCCAATTAGAGTTTTATTTAAAGAATTTCCAATTAGATTGTTTTCAATGTTGACTTGAAAACAATCTAATTGGAAAATCATTAAGTAAAAATAAATAAAACATGCATTTTAAAACTCTGGATAAGTTAAATTTAACAGCTTCCATTCTTGAAATTTATGTATTTTCTGGATAATTTAAAACAACATGATTTTTGATATTAACATAGATTTGATACTCTTTGATTTTGAAATTAAGGTAGATTATGTTGATATCTAATATTAACAAGTATAAGAAATCCTTAAATATATATATAAATGTTCCTTTTAAATCATTCTATATTTTGAAGAATTAAAGGTTTCTTTAAAGCTTTAAATTTTTGATATTGGTTGCGCTGTTTGCTTTGAAAGTTCATTTATTTGATTTTAAATGTTATTGATTAATGGGAGATATATATATTGTGTGTGTGCGTGATTGTGCTTCATTTATGCACGGGAATACGATTCAGTATCTAGTAAAAACCTCCTTAAAAAGCAACTCTCTATAAATTTTTAAAAAAATGTCCTAAAATTTTAAACTTGTTAGGCTATTCAATAGGTGGTGTCAAAGCGACCTGAATAATTTTCTAGAAATACGTGATTACTATTTTCAATAAAATATTCTTGGAATATATGCTTTTGGATGCTTGGCTTAGTATTAGGAAATATCAAGAAAGCTTTATGGGCTTGCCGTTATCTTGTGATAGAATCATGGTCTTTGTACTAGAAGGTTTTATGTTCGTGTTCAATTTTAGTCGTTTCTAATGACAGGAAACGTCTTGCTTTACAAAAGCTTCCAGCTGTTAGACTATTCATTATGCTGTGTCAAAATGCATTAAATAGCAGCTTTTAGCAATCTTTCTCTTTTTTGCCATTTCATACAATTAGAAAAATACTCTGAAGTCTACATGGGAAATGATCAATTTTTTGCTGATAATTTTTTTTTAAAAAATCATCCATTATTGATTAATATAGCTTCATTTTAAAAATACTGGAAGTTAATCTACAGCGTTTATATTATTTCCGAAAATTCATTTCAAGAATTTAACAGATGTCAGGAAACTTGTATTAAATTATAGGAATTTAATGCTTCCAGTTGCTTCTATAGTCCATTTCAAAAGTATGGTAATAATTTTATTTCTAGAAAAATCCTATATTTTGATTTTTCAAGAACTGTCACAATACAAATCAATGGTTTATAAATAGTAAGCATTGCAGATTATAATATATTATGAAAAATAGTTTTGGTCTCACACAAACGTAATTTAAATTTTTTTTCTCTCTCTAACGAGCACTTGGGTACATAATTTTAAGTGTAATACATACATCAGAAAACTTTTATTGAGCTTTCAGAATACATTTATGATATTCAGAAGTTTCAAGAAGTAATTGTATTAATAATTTATTGTTTATTTTGGCTAATTATTTGAATATTAAGCAAAATTTATCTTTTAAATTAATGATTTTAAATGTTTAATTATGTTCTTTAAAATTACTAAGCACGATTTAAAATTTTATTAAAATATTTCACTTATAAATAGTCGATTTATAAATGAAATATTAAACTATTTTATTTATATAAATCAACTTTTATATTTATTGTAATTAAGAATTCTTCACAGCTACTTCGGAATTTAATACTACTAATTCCAACTATTTCCTTATTCAACAAATGCTTTTACATCTGATATTAGGCTACTTCAACGTATATTTTTGTAAAAAGTGATTACATTTATCATAATCGAAATTGGCTTCTTAAATATAATATAAGAAACAATGAAATAGCAGAGTTTAAAGCAAACTCTGTCTCTCACGAAGATTTTTACACTAAATCAGGTTTAAACTTCTTAAACATAACATAAGAAACAATGAAATAGCAGAGTTTAAAGCAAACTCTGTCTCTCACGAAGATTTTTACACTAAATCAGGTTTAAACTTCTTAAACATAACATAAGAAACAATGAAATAGCAGAATTTAAAGCAAACTGTCTTTCAGGAAGATTTTTTAAACTAAATCATGTTTAAAGGCCATAAATATGGAGAAAAAAAAACGAGTAATTGAGTAAAGTATGCATCCATGCTTACACAAAATAAAATAAATTATTAATCGGTAATTACTCAACAATAATGGGATTAAAATTCAATATTTTTTTAAAAAATTTGAGGTTTTGTCTAAAGACAATTTAAGATATTCTCGAATAGTGAACCTAATTTAATCTTTCAAGACTTAATATAATGTTAGCGAGCTAAATCAGTTGAATGTAAAATGAAAATTTACAAGCTATCAATGCATTAAATCTGTGTAAAACTATATTTGACTTCTGAGTAAGAAACTTTCATGTTTTTTGTGGATACTAAAGTACTTTTCAATCCAATAAAATGTTGGTATCAAAGTATACGTCGTTAAAAATAGTAGAAAAATATAGTTGAAGTCAAATTTCACATACAATCTTATTTGCTTATGTCAGAATGGTTTACATACCAATTGTATGTTAAAGATCTTATTCCATCGAAAAGCGGATAGTGATCACACCTTCAATGTATTGTTGTGGTTAAACTCGAAATACTTTGACAAGGCTGGTGACTCAGTAGGCACAGTGGAGAGGCAAAAACTTCTCAAGATTGCCATAATTCACGCAAGTTTAAAGACACCTTAAGTCCCTCCTAGGTGTCATAGCCTGATAAAGCGGTAATAAACCATCCATCAAGGAAAGGATGGTAGAGTGGGTGGCAATATAACACGTGTAGCAAGGGATGTAAACAAAGAACTGAGTGTCACCTGCGACAATCAGTCACGATGACTAATTGATCTCTATCGGATCGTCCGGGGAATCCCCGGGACGAATTAAAGCGTTAATTTTTACGCATAATTAATTATGTAAATTTAATGAAGTGGTGGATCGGGAGACTCGTGCTTCAGCATGATTTATTAACCTTTAAGGTTTTCCTTTTAGCTGGCAGGCAGTTGTATCGGGGGAAATGACGCCAAAATAATTTTGTGAGTGTGGCAACGGTAAGTGCTTGCAATTAGCAGACGATGGGACTCTTGGAATTACGTGGTCGTTCTTGCATTCCCCTTTTTTTTCTTCTACTGTCACTGATGAAGGTACGCTAACGAAGCTGCGAATTAATTAGTTTGTCTCATTTGTTTTTCTACGACTTTTGAAGGAGATGAAAAAGAAGAGAAAAATACCAAATGCCAAAAAGTTAAAAGAGATTCTTTTTCCCCGCCATCATGCTAGATGGGTTGCTTTTATTCTTTTAAAGGAGTTTTAAAAGACATTCGAAGAAGCTAAATTGGGTGCACTTTTTATGAGTATCTTTGATTTGCGTTTTGTTATACATCTTCTTGGCGTTCTGCCAAAATAAATTCCTTTTTTTAATTCATGGTTGATATTACGGTATAGTTTGGACTGGTTATTGTTTGAAAAGTTTTACCACAAAAAGCGCAGTCAGAGGTTGACTTAAATTAGATTAAATGCGAAAGTCTTACATTTACTTCAAATATATTTCTATCTCATAAAATATATCATCATATAAATCATTTTAAAATACAATCAAAATGAAATATTTTTAGTTTATGAAAAATCTTCAATAACACCTCATAGAATGATATTAAATCTATTTTCAAGACACATTATTCGAAAATGAAGACCAACTTTAAAAAAATATTAACTTTTAATATTATTTTTTTTACCAAAATATTTATTTTCATTTATTTTACACAAATTTTATTTCAATAATAAATATATGTGTGTAATGAACCATTGTATTATCACATATCTAATGTATAGTTTTATTTTTATAATTAACTGATCTTACATTTAGATTATTTCATCTAGTTAAAGAAACCTGTATCTTAATATTTTTCCTCTGAAATGAGTTCTGATTCCTTTTCCTTTTAAATTCCTTAAATGCTATTCTCATTTAGTATCAAACTATCGAAAAGAGACGTACTACTCAGAAATGGAATGCTGTTAAATTTGATATAAATGAACTCCAAAAACCACAATCTAAACTTCATTTATTTGTTAAATACCTTTTTTGCTAAGCAGGTTATTTTACTGACACTGAGATAAAGCAACAAAATATTCCATTTAAGGTATTCCACAAAGACTCGATCAAGTGGCTTTTTCAAGGTGTCGGACCTGGCCTTTAAATTAAAACAAGCAGAAGAAAAAAAAAAAAAGAATACAAGTATGGGAAGGAACGAGCTTGGAACATTTTTTGTTGGTTTTAGAGAAAGAGAATAGAGACAGACAGGCGAGTATCAAATAGAATCGTGTCAAAACAGCGTGATATCCATCTTTTTTAGCTAGATGAACAAGACGATGCAATTTCAAAAGTTGTAGTATGGGAGAAAATGAAGGGTGGGCAGGAACTTAGAAATCTTAGGCCATCGACTCGAATGAATGCAAATGCATCGTTTCTTCGTTATGACTTAATTCTTGTTTGGCTTCTTAGACCCACCCCCGCACGTGTCCAGGTATGAGATGATGTATTGCTCTTTTAAATTATATCGAGATGCTCGCAACCATTATTATCGTTTCTCAATCGAAAGAGAAATTTAGGAAAACTTGTGAGCAAAATAACTATTTTTTAAATCTTTAGAGGATAATATAAAAAAAAACATTTAACTTTTTAATTTATTTTATTTAATGCTTACACATAATTATATAATATCGATAAAATTATCTACGTTTTATAAGAAATTGTTATTTTCGAGCATATAAGTTAATTAAGAATACTAGTCATAACAAAAAAAACTAGACATTTTTGGTATTTTTATTTATTTCTACCAAAATATGAGTTTTCAAATTTTTAATTTAATTATGGTAGAGACACAACTGTTTCTGAACAATTATTTATTAAAAACTATTTTCTTAGATTCTTTAAAGTGAGTTAAAGATGGTAACGTTTTAAAAAATACACATTTTTTTAAATTTTCTAACTTATCTTTTATTTTATTATTCATCCAACTATTATTATCATTACGTAATTTTTTTATGAGTTATCAAACTTACACGCTGTGAATGTTTCATAAAAATTGATTGGGATTTATAAGCAGGATTCAAACTTTTAACACTCTTTTGCTGTAAGAAGTTAAAAACTTATCTAAATTTAAAATTTAATTTTACTCTTAAATACATTTATGATCAATATTATTTAACTTATAAATCAGATAATAAAAAAGGGGAAGTAGTATCTTAGTTTGAAGATCTAAAATTTATTACAATTTATTATGTTTTTATAATAAATGAGAGAGAGGGAACTGTTGCTTGAAAAATCATTCAGTTTCATGGTACTAATATTATTTTCAGGAATTCATTCAAGTATAACGAAACAAATTTGCTTTGAGGAAAATATTAGAAAATTTTGTTACCAATTTTGTTAAATTGTATCACATTTTAAAAATACAATCTGCTTTATATACTAAATTTCGGGCAACTTTTTCAAAAATGAAATTGAACTGATTATTAAAATAGATTTTAACTGCACATTATAAAACTAGTATTTTATGTATGAAATTAGAATCGTTTATCAATAACATTCTAAAATTTTATGAATTATTTCAATATTTTATGAATAATTACTCAAAACTTCTAAAAAAAAATTGAGGGTCTAAACTATATTTTGTCAGTTAAATCCTCTTTCTCTTTAAAATTCATAAACGATCTGTAGTTTTTCAAGCTTAATTTAAAATGTAAGGAAAATAGTTTCAATTTTTCTCTAATTATAAAAACGAATTAGAGAAATTTCTTGTTGCGCCAGGAAGCTTCCCTGTCTCTAGCCTGAGTTGGGCTCTACCAGTTAGATGGAAGTCTCCGGTTGAGAATCTTTGTAATTTAGGAATAGATACCAAGCACAAGATTCCCGAATAATTCACCTTCCACCAGCAGAGATATCATTTCACTTGGAGGACATTGCGGCCACAGCATATTTAACATGCCCCAGCCTCCTTTAGTAAACACAATGGATCTTCGATTAAAACGGTATTCGAACTCACTACCTTCCGACAACGATAACGACGCCCAAACTAACCAGGTTCCTTCTTAAACTTGTAAAAACGAGCAGGAATTCATACTCTTAAAGGTTATTTTGCATTTTGAATTACAAAGGAATGTTCAAAACGATACATTAAGCTTTTGCAGGTACTATCTCTCTGAAAAATTTCATTCAAGAATATTTAAGTCCATGTCATGATGCTTAATAATTCCATTCTTGCGAAAAAATCTAGTTTGGCTTATGCAAATGTTCAAAAAATTAGCTTTTGCATTATTTGAATTATGAAAATGCTAGGTTGCTCAAATAAGTAGCATCAGAATTTTTTTTTATAACTGGAAGCATTTTGATATCTGGTAGCAGAAGGAAATTTTCAATTTTGATTATGCTTCGAATAAGGATTGTCATATCTGAATATACATTTGTGACGTATTTCTTGCGTCATTTTAACATGATAAATCCACAATTTAAAACTTTGTGTAGTTATCATGTTAAAAAGACGCAAATCTTGTGTATCAATTTATGCGACGCATCCTACAATAAAGAATCTTAAAAATTGAAGGCATCATTACAATATTTTCATTAAGTTTACTGCACAAACTTTGTAACATTTTCTATCTTAAGCTCCTTATTCATCTTCCAGTGAAAGTGTCACAAAATCAAGATAATAAAATGTATCATACGCTATCTTATTGTCCAAGTAATTTTGTAATAAAATTGCATACATCAACAAGGATTCATATTAAAATAAGGATCCACTTATCTTTCGAATGTAGAAAACAAATTACTTTACAATGAAAAACAAGTAACGCTTTATTTTGCAAGTTCTTTTTTGCATTAAAAATTTTTGATATAATTTAAATATAGTTTTAACAAAATACAAAGAAAAATTAAAATTTGAAATTTTCAAAATATTCGTAATATTTTGCCCTTGTTAAAATTCGAAATTTATATGTTCTTTATTTATGTATACAGAATTGCAATAGCATTTACAACTAACAAAAGCCAATTCTGACTTTTTTTATATTTATTTGCACAAAATGTGCAATTTTAGCTATATTAAGAATTCATATCTCTAAAATTCTCATTTCTTCTTTCTACATCAGAAAATAGAAAGATTCAACCTGTTCACTTGATATGATGGTATTTTTAATAAACAAATTAGTGCAGACTATGAATTTGAATCTAATCAAGCTAGAGACAATCAAAATTTTTGAATTGGATAATACATTCTGACTAGTCAATTCTGAATGATTTAATAAAATAATATTAGAAATGAGTTTGAAGCTAAGAAACGTGACACCTTTAGAAATTAAATGTCTTACGATTAATAAAATATTTTAATTTTATAAATGCACCAATGAAAAATAGTAATTATAAACTATATCGCAATCACAATTATTAATCAGTAAATATTGCATTTAAGAAAAAATCCCCAGAATTCCCTACGTGGATTTATTATTCCCTTTCCTTTGCCCAGTAATCGCATATTGTCATCACCCATCATCCAGCAGAGCACGCGTCTGTTTCTTTGCGCGCTCTCACAAATCGAGAGGGAAGGTCCATGACTTTTCCAAACACACCATTAGAGGTAACAGCCGGATTTGACCTTACGACCTCTCGGCTTGCAGCCCCTGTGTGTTCATTCTCCTCTTCATATTTATCAGAGTAGTTCAGACAATGTGGTAGACTGGTGGAAAAAATGAAAAGGTAAAGCACGTTTATTTGGGGGTGGAGGCACGAAACGATTGGGTAGATAGGATGCTCCCATTGTTGATTATCAGTCTTTTTTCTTCGAGAGGGAGAGTAGAAAATCTTTTCTGATTAATGGGTTTGATTTGAGGAATTGTTTTATTGGGCGTAACGAACAGAGTAAGCAAACTGTGGTAAGAGATAGCTTAGTTTACTTAAGGATAACTTTTTTTGTTCTATAAAGGAACGATAAGGAGTGATAAATGTAAAGAGAGCTACATGTACATTGTTCATTCTTCTTGTGTTACAAGAGAGAACTCGAGTCAATTGGAATTTAAATAATATAAAAGCTCTGCCAAACTTAAAATTAGATTTAATTATTACCTGCCACATATATCCATTATTAAATGAATCTAAGATTAATTATTCAGTACATAGGATAGCATAGAATGTTAAAATATATAACGATTATATGTTAAAGTTATAACTTGTCTAATTGCATTGAAGAAAAGGTTATTTTGGTCTTACATTAAATGTAAGAATCCAATTCCAATCCAAATATATATATATATTGTTTAAATCACTCAATTCTTGAAGTTCGCGTAACATTATTTTTTGAAAATGTAATTCTACAATCTTGAAATGCATCACATTATTTCATCATTTCATCATATAATATACAACATTATAAAAATTACATACAATCTTCATTAATTAAACCATCTACTATGTCCAGAATCTGATTTTCATCGTGTCAAAATATAACATTTTAGTCTTTAAAAATTGCATTATTTTCTAAATTTCCAATGATGAAATATCAGATTAAGATATTGATATAATTTATGTAGGAAAATTATATATAAGTGTTCTAAGCCGGAGTTGAGGTGTGGGAATCCAGCTAAATATAAAACATCTTTATGGAAATGTACCGGCTATAGCATATGATTGATCTTTTTTCTGAAACAACTTTAATATACGTTAATATGAGACATTACTGTAATAGAATATTTTAGCAATCCTTATATATTTCTATTAATATCATTTTAAACTATAGAGGTAAAATAAATTATAAAAGTTGAATTTTAATATTGCCATCTAAACTTATCAAATTTATTAGTAAAAATCTTTCATGAGCAATTTAATGCATTAATTTCAAAAAGGAAGGTAGCACGTCTGCTAGGAGCAAGGATAGTTTTTATTTCGAAGTAGCTCACACGAACAGCATTCAAGATCCTTATAAAGTAACCATTCAAGAAAAACGATAAATCAGGAAATAAAAAAATTCCGATACCGGCAGGGGCGTATTAGTTCCGCCGCCCTCTTACCTCCTGTGGGCCGCCTTGGCACCGCCCCTGGAATCTTGCCCGCATTCCTTTAACCCAATGAAACGAAGCGCAAATACCTAAAGTTTGAAGTCGCCGGGGCTATTGGTTCTCATGATCTATGTCTTTGCGCCGAATGCCGATCGAACGCTTTCGAACGCGCACTAGTACCACTCCCTCCAGAGCCGATCGTCTGCAGGGGCGCAGCGCAACAGGCGAAGGGAAGGAGACCTGTCCACTAAGGAATGACGGGAACAGTGGCTTTGTGCGTTCTTCTTTCGCTCTCGGAGAAAAAGGGGGGGGGGTAATTATTTCATTCAAAGGGGATCTTTGCCTAAATCGGGTTAAAAAGAATTATATATGGCAAATTTTAGTTTATTGAAATGTAATAATTATTGTGTTTTAATAAATTTCAATATCGATAAGATGTTTTAATAAGTGGTTGTATATATATTTTATGGAAAATAAAAAAAATGAATATAATCTACCATATAATATTTATTTCTAAATGTTTATTACCTAATATCGATTTAAATTCTTTAAAAATGTACTTACACTCATCGATATTAAATCATCATAAAAAAATTATTGATACGATTAATCGAAGGAAAAAAATTTATATTGATGTTATATTATATTGTTGTAGCTTAGAAGGAAGATCTTGTAAATGAAATAATCGATTCTATTGATACATTTTATTTGATAAGAAATCTTCCCAGCTGAAATACCGTTGCTTATTAACAAATCAGGGTTTATTTCTCTGGTTTGGAGTGGAAACTTAGTCAAAAAGAATGCCATTTCAGACATAAATTTCATGACTTACTGAGATTTAAAATTAAGTGATAAAATGCTGTGTTTTAGTGTTTTTATACATAATGAAGCCATGTCTCACTGAATTCGTTTCCTGCTGTAATTTTACAACATATGAAAAAGGATTAATTTTCAAAATTTTATTGAGATAATACGGACATTACTACCATCAACCAAAGAAAACAATTATTTTGATTTATTTGTCTCCCTATGGTCACTTTTCCCTTACAAAAGTTAAAATTGAGTTCCTGTTACTTTACAAATTCTACACTCAAGGGGGATTCGAACCCTCGAATTCTTAAACTGAAGTCTAAACGCTGAACCATGCATTTGCCAGTTTCTCCTTTTTTTTTTTTTTTTTTTTTTTTTTTTGTATTTTATAATCAAAAGTATTTTTTCATGTGGTCTAAAATAAAAATATTACATTATTTCATAACATAATTTTACTATAGTAAGTTTCAAGTTTCCAAATCATTTGAAAATTGAATGTATAAATTGACTAGTATTTCTAGTATTATTTTATTATTTTACCTTGCGAATTTTTTTTTAAATTTTTTGTTACCGTTCAAATTATTTATTACATAATTATTTTATGATTTTTCACGAAATATTTAACAATTTTTTATTTTTCTTCCACTTTGAATGCAAGAAAATCATTTCTTACATTAATCCTCCGTTTATAGCAGATACAAATTTCGATTATTAAATTTTAAAAAATGATGACATATAGCTACCGAAAGCGATTAAAGTATTAAGTAATAAAAATTTCTGAAAATCATATTTAAGACTGTATATATTTTTCTGCTCTCAAATGTTCTATCAACTTTTTAGAGTAAAATTGTTTAAATATTAAAAAAAAAATTATGTGCAGAAATAAGAATAAAATATGTACAGAAATAAGGAAAATTTGAGTAAATATTAAACAGAATAAAAAAAAAAAGTTAAATGAAACTAAACCTATGGTATTATCTTATATTATTAATAATTATATAACATCGCTGTAATAATTTGGGACATTCTTTTACTATTAAGAGAAAAGGCCTAAATTGTATAATATCTGGACTTCTTTATGTAATTGAACTAAAATTAGATTTTACATGATATTATATTTTATTTTTTTAACGCTACATTTTTTTATATATTGCAATTTTCATGTATTGTTCTAAACTATATTCATATGTGTTAATTGTATAAAAAAATTAATTAGTTTTTAATGAAAAATTACAAATTTTTTTTATTTTATTTATAAAATGATTTTAAAATTCATTGTCTTCAATTTGCATTTTTGAAATTGTTAAAATGTTATCCTCAATTTTATAATTTAAATTGTCACTGATGTCGTAAAGCGATAATGTGGTAAACATAATATTTTTATGTTAAGGTAAATATAATATTAAATGTCATTTTATTTACATAGTAATATAATACCATAATTTAACACAAAAATGCATGATTTTTTAATTAATAATTTATATCAAAACAAATGTGAGGTAATGTATGGTAGTAAAACTTGGATTTCAACAAATGTTGATCCATGAATTTATTAATGCTTGAGAAATTGTATGAATTTTCGGATCAATAAAATTAATTGATTGATAATGAGTGGAGAATGAAAAGCAATGATAAAATTGATCATCTAGTCAAGCGAGAAAACATCGTTTAATTTATTAAATCTAGGTTTGTTTGAATTTAGTATGGTTGAGTCATTTTGAAAAAAAAAAAAAAAAAAAAAAAAACAGATGAAAAATATTCTTAAGAAAAAGTGGAAACGATATCTTTAAGCCAAAGACTCAGACTTCATGAGTGTGTTTTACATTTTTCTTTATGATCATTTAACAATGATTTTTTGAGAATCCCTTAGCGAGAGTGATTACTAAATTTTTTTTTTATCGATAACTTCTATATACTGTTTCAGTTACTTTCCTCACTAAATATTCAAATACGAAAATATTTTTAAATATTATTTTGCTATTTATTAATCTAAAAGAAATTCCAATTTTATTTTAACTTTGAAATTTCATTTGGAATCAAAGTTAAATATATATTAGGTTGGGGAAAAAGTAATCCATTATTTTTTCGGTAGACGTCTGTAGTGATCGCTATCTCGTGAGGTATCTATCAAACAATTTCAGATTTATGCTCGTTGGAAAGGTTACATTTGACACTAAAATATCCTCTTGCGGTTTTTTCTTTGATTAATTCAGTTACGAGTACAAGGTTTTAAAAATAGAAGACAACAAACAGAAAATTCGATTCATTTTCGTTTTTCTCTTATAATGGCGAAAAAGATAGCTGGGTGGCTAAAATTGTGAAAGGTGTTTATCGTCCTATATAAGACTGCAACAACCAGTTACGTACAATTTTTGTTTCGTCGATTCCGTTCGGGTATTTTTGATGTTAGAGATGCACCTCGTATGTGGATACAACATCGTCGAAAATGTCTATAAAATATCAAAAATGATCGAAGTTAACCGCATGTCAGCAGTCGTAACGCGCAAGACCTAAAAATCTACATGAAAGCTGTTTTAAACCTTTTTACAAAGTGAATCCAAAAGAAGTTACATAAAGTTCGCGTAAAAATAATAGATTTCTTTTTCCCCAACCTAATATATTGACTTTGAAAATTTCGTCAACGGAAAAGGATTCAGAAAAAAATGGAAACACATTTGGAATAACTATAAAATACAGTGAAAGAAATATTTCTTGGTAATAATTTTTCCGTAATTATTTATCATAAAAATTCGATACTTACTTTATTTGTTTGAAATTTTGATTTCAAGTTTCGTTATGTCTTTAAATTTTTTATTTAGATTATTACTTGGTTAAAAATAATTTCAAAACTTTTTGATTTTATCAAAAATATTCCAAATAATTTACTATAAACTAATTTATACTTTTTAAAATCGTTTCATATGCATAATTTTTATATTTAAAATTCAATAAATATTAAATTCCAAAATTTAATAAATATTATATTTTAATAAACAGTTAATTTACATGTGGCATAAAAGTCAATATGAATTTAAAAATTCTAGCTCATTGTGAACACGCATACACCTTTAAAAATATATGCAATGCATGTCCTTGTATTTATATTATCGTTACTTACTTCGTCATAAAACATTTTTATTCTAAATAATATCAATGGAAACGAAACTAGTTCATTTTGCAATATTTACATAAAATAACATAAATTTATCTTAAGAATCTTTGTTCAAAAAATCAACTAAAAGTCTCTTTCCAAAATCTCCTTCTACATTTGATCAAATTTTTTTTTATATGTATTAAAATGTTAGCTTTTCAAAATTTTCAATACATAAAAGCAGAGTTGCTGTAAATCAAAGATAAATAATTCATTTTCTTTTCTTTAATGATTTTAAATGTATCTATCGAAATTGTCAATGTTAAAAAGTTAATATTTAAAAATAAATTAATTATTAAGCAAATCAATTATTTTATGATTATTGAATTAAATTCAATTAGTTATATGATAAATATATGAACATAAAAATGTGGCCTATCAAAATGAAGTTAAATATGTAAACTTCTCTTTATGATGAATTTTCAATATAATATGTTTATTAAAAATGCTTGAAAGTTGCACTTTTATTTCGAAAATATGTACTTGAATTTTGAGGTGTAATAATAATATAAATATTATTCCTTTTACATAAACCGTAACAGAAATTAAACAGGCCCTTTTCATGTTCTGTCTTAGTGACAAATTTTATGCGATTATAATAATTAAATTTTATTTTGGTCCAAATAATATTATAATTTTTTTACGGAAAATTCAGTGTTTAGTTACAAACGTAAATCTAATTTACAATTTTGCATTAATATTTGCTTTCATCAAGCTTAATTCAAGTTCAATGACAAAAAAAACTATTAATAAATTAAAAAAAGGGTTCTATTAATATTAGCATGTCCATCATTTAGTGTTAAACTTTTTAATTCATCGGGAATTTATACTTAAGGTGATAAAAATTTACAAAATCATCTCCAATTTGCAAATCAGTGAGTTATGCTTGTATGTTTTAATAATTTACTTTAATAGAGAAAAAAAAAAAAGAAACGTGTGTTAGACGTTTTATTATTTAACACTTCAATTTATCTATTTATTTAATCTTTAAAAAACATAAAATGTACATGAGTTGTCGAAAGAATAGAAAATCGATATTGAGAAAACATAAACCATTTTTCTTCAAACTCGCGTAATTGCTGGCGTAACTAAAGGACATGTCAAACGATTCTGATTAGCCGCTTCGTCAGCCAATCAAATCGAGAGCCCCGTTTCCGAAGATCGTTGAAAAAACAAACGATAATAAAAAAAATAGCAATCTGAAGACACCGATCTCTTTCTTCGACAGCGATTTACGCCTTGGATTAACAGGGTTGCCATATATTTCACCGTGGCGTTTTTGCTAGTCGGATAGTATATTTGTTATCTCGCCAGTCATCCGCCAACACAACCTATTAAGAAACTGGCTTTTAAGATCTACGTAAATGTTGTAAGTATTACGTAATATTTGCATGCAGGAAGATTTTGATGATGAAACCAAGTAGTAAAAATGAATGCGTATTTAAAATCATCGTTTATAAATTCTTTATTTAAAATAATATTATTATAATTATTCTAGAAATTTTGGCAGATTTATTCTTTAGAAAACTTGTATTAATTTCATAGTAAATAGTTTTAAAAATGTGATAAACGTTAAGCATAATTTCATATTACTCCACAGGGCTTAACATTGTTTAATTTATGCATGAACTAACAACAAATAAACGTCACATTTATTTTTAATTATATTTTTACATTACATATATGAATATAAAATATTTATAAAATTTAATTTCTAATTTATATTACATATTTAATTATAAATATTTATTTAGTTTAATATTTTAAAAAGTTACGTTTGATCAATTGAATTAACTTTAAATGTTAGAGGACAAATCCTAAAATCTTCATTTTTTTTTTTTTTATCAACGTACGAAACGATTAAAAATAGTGATAAGTATTGAAACTAATACATTCAAAATGAGAAAAATGAAAACTGGAAAATATATCGCTTTAAAAATATATAATTAGGAATAAAGAATTTCTGAAATACAGCTTTCACTCACAGGAAACTATAATTATAAGAAATTTGGCTATGAAATGTCAAATATTTTTTTTCCTAGTTTATTTTCCTAGTTTTACGATTGAAAAAAAAA
>JAPDSC010064260.1:0-11452 GCA_026290005.1 Latrodectus geometricus
AAAAAAGTTTAGTATATCATGGGTCAAAACTCAATTATTTTAGAAAGAGAAAATGTTTAAAAGTTTGAGAAATTTAATTTTAGGGCAAATTTGCCGCCCTCTAAGGTTGCCGCCCCGGGCAGGGGCCCGGCTTGCCCACCCCTAGCGCCGGCCCTGCTTCGACTCTCTAATGCAGAGGAGAGGGGGAGTTAATTGTTGAAAAGCGGATGTATGAATATATAGATTTCACTGTAAAAACGATGAAAGCATAAGTAAGAATGGGGATTCTTAAGGATCCCTTTTATGACAATATTCTTCATAGAATCTTATTGAATTCTTAGTAGAATTTTATTGGAATTTTCTTTCATAGAATTTTATTGGAATTTTTTTTTTATTTATGTGAATCTTATGAATTTTAGCAAAATTTTTATTAAGCTGAAATATTTTTTACAAACTCGAAATTATACTCAAAATTAAGATAAGTGAAATTTTTTAAATTTTATGCCAAATTTCGAGAAGAAAATTATTAATTTTTATAAATTAAAATAGATTAAAAAATTAAACTTATTCAATTAAATTTTAAAAGTTTGAAGAATCTAACAGAATTTTTTGATATTATAATGTATTATTATTTGTTTAAAAAGAATTATCATATTTATATTAAAATAACAATTAATATAAATAAGATTTTAATTATTTACAATAAATACTCAAATTATACTCAAAAATTAAGATACGTGTGAAATATTTTAAATTTTGTGTCAAATTTCGAGAGGAAAATCATTAATTATTATAAATTAAAATAGATTAAAAAATTAAGCTTATTTAATTAAATTTTAAATAAATTTTTAAAGTTTGTAGAATCTAACAGTATTTTTTGGTACTATAATGTTTTATTATTTTTTTAAAAAGTATTATCATAATTATATTAAAATAACAATTAATATAAATAAGATTTTAATTATTGTAAATAATTAGCAAAATTGATTATAATATAATAACATTTTTAACGTAATTATTTTAAGTCTCGAAAATGGATGGAAAATAAATGAATTGCATTATGTTTTTGTAAAAGGCTATTTATGAAATTTGTATTGATATAAAAATTATTATTGTTCTTACTATTAACAAAGTTTGTTGAGCATAAATTTTAAGAAGCATGATAATAATTGTTGCTTTGTATAACTATTTTGGATTAGTTGTATAGTAATTAGTAACTATTGTGTTTATTTATTATTTGAAAATAAAATCACAACAAAATGAATATTGTATATTTTACTACTGAACTCTGAATTTCCATCATTTATCTTTTAAGTTATGTTTAATAATTTATAATTACGACCCAAAAATTTCTGTTCATTAAATGACTTTTTTGTTTTATTCTAATCTAATTCAAATACAAATGTTTAAATATAATTAACCTTACTGATTACATTTTTAATTTTATATAACTAAAAACAAATTACCAAATATTAAGTTCTATATATACAAAAGCATTCTAAAATGTCAGTTAGATATTTTGAATTATACTATTAGGTGTTTGAATAAAAGTTTGACTTAACAATAATTGAAGATATTTTACAACAGCATTTATTAGAAGCATTGTATTAAACATCTTCATGTGAAAATAACTTTTCTTCATTAAATTTTAAATTCGTAAGAATTACAACCATACAATAACAAAATGTAATAAGTTCATGAAATAGAAATTTTCCATATGTATAAATGTATATACAGAGAGAGTTAGACATTTGAAAATTTTCATAAAATAAGTTTTATAAAATGCCCAGGGTATTTAAATTCCTCAAGAGATTAACAGTAAATTATCCATAAAAACGTAAATTATCCATAAAAGATAAAAAGTATGCAACACCACCATTTCCAAAGTTCATTTCTGCGATAATAATATTCATAAAAAGTTATTTTAGACGAGGATATGTTTAATTTTATTCAGAACTATTTGAGAATAAGCAACTGTTTGACAAATATATGTTTAATTGATTATAGTTTTGTTCAGAAGTGTGAAGCTATAAAAATATTTTCATTTCAAGATTGTTTTAAAACTTTTACAAAAGGGAAGGATAATTAGGAATCTTACAAATTATTGATATCAAAATTTTGATGCCCTTCAAATTTCTCAGTAGTCATTTTACTAACTTGCAAAACAAAACAATGTGAAGAGTCATACTTTAAAGTGTATGAGGTGTATTTTATAACTATTTGTACCATTATTACAATAATAATCACAAAAAAATAAAGAAAGAAACGTAGAATTTAATATTTACCTTCAATTTAATTATATTTTATTCAAACTATAGAACTTTTGTTTCCTGTTTATTATATGAAATTAAATATATATATACATATGTGTGTGTGTGTGTAAGAAAAAACTTTTTAAAATTAATATATCTGAATTCAGAAATGCTATAACGCTTTTTTAATCGCTCAAATCTTAGTTTAAAGAATGAATTAATAATCCCTTTGTGATAAAATTTATCATTTTTATAGATTTGTAAAATTAATTCCTCGCTATTAAAATCTGGTTTAAACAAAAAATTTGAAAGTTAACTTTATTTTATACTTTATGCTAATGGAAAGCTTTTTACATTCAAAATCTAAGAGCTCTTGTTAATTGTATTTTTCGTTTAAAGAGCTATTTATATTATAACTAACTACGTTTACTTAGAATTGTTTAATCCAAAATTCTACCAGATTCAAATTTCTGAATTACCTAGAAATTTAATTTTAAAATTGAATATTGATGGGTAACATCAGAAATTATTAATTATTATAAACTCTTATAAATTAGAGTAAATTATAAATTAGATAACTATTAATTTGGCTACAAATATGTGAGGGTTGTAATTCTTTTTGTGTGAGAATTCTAATTCTGATACATGTCAGAATTCTGATTCTGTTGTTTCTATAGTTTGTTTTATTTCTTGTATTATTTTTACTATTTAATTCTTTGTTTTAAATATTTTAAAATGAGTAGAGTTAATAAGAGTCCTATTTGGAATATAGCTTAATTAATTGAATTTCAGCCAAATATTTTACTTGCAAAATATATTTTCTTAAGATAGACAGCATGTAAGCAATCGTTATGCAATTCTATAGAAAATATTCATTAATAAATATATAATTATAAAAAGATTGCTGTTACCATATGCTTGATATGCAGAAATTAATGATGTTAAACTTGTTTATTCTTTTAATTTTTTTAAAAATTTATAATTTCAAAAGTTACTTAATCTTGAATTCTTCTATGAAGACGGATTGATATTTGATGTAAAATTATATAACAAATACTAAACAATGTAAATCAAGAAATTCACCAGAATAGTTATCTCTATAGAGATAAATAATAATAAAATCTGTTGCTTATGGTAAAAAATATATTTGTGTGAAAATTATTTTAAAATATATAAACTAATATAATGTGACAGTAATTCTATTCATTATAGCTAATGTCTTATTTATTGCAATAGTATCTTCATCATTCTTCTGCAAATGTTGTTTATACGCAATATACATTTTTATTTAAAAATGTCTTTCCATAACGAGTATTTTAAAAAAAATTTATTCTTCTCATATAGCATTTATTTTTTTACTCCCTCATGATGCCAAGTTTTGTTTATTAATATATTTAAAGTAGATTTCACACGAAATTAGATTATACAAGAGCATTAAATCAAGAATATATAGTGAAATATTATAGTTTGACAGAAAGGTAAACTATTTGTAAGCATTGAAAGTTAATGTTTATTATTGGAAATTTTTAATAACGTTCGATCGAGTTATTTATAACTTTTAATAACGAACGTTTAAATATTTAAAACATGTGTTCACGTAGATATGTCGTTTTATAATATATTATTATTATAAAATAAGTTACCTCATATCTGGACTCAACTTATTTTTATTGAAAAAAATTGGAATGAAACATAGTGTAAATTCAAATTATAATTTAAATAATTGCAATAAAAATAAATGAAAAAATTAATATTATCAATTTTTATTAAAATAACAGGTTTATTAAAAAATATAATATCTGTAATAGGCAAAATTTATTTATTCTGCAATCGAGTTTCTAATCTAACAATCTGTATTGCAAGATTATAAACTGTTTTGTCAAATAAAGAAAAGTCTTTAAATTGTTCACGTAATGTCATAATTTTTTTTAAATGTAAGATTAAATGATTTCTTGAATAATTTCTTTTAATAAAAAATATAAATGTGGAAAAAAATTCCGCTTAAACTACTCTTCCACTCAATTTTTGATAATCATGGCTCACCAAAAGTCTCATTTAACTGCATTTCCTCAAAAACCAGTTTTGTTACCCTAATAGCCCTTCGGAATTTCCAAGAAACCCAAACAGATGTGTTTTCTTGGAATAACTTCTCGTTCCAGAGCTGTTTTACGGTATCAGAGAACCAATGAAATATGGTAAAATTAAACACGTGACCCTTCAAATAACAGAATCTACGTCATACTGTTATAAGCTACAAGAAAACCAATGAAAGCCTCCTAAATGAGTCATGTGATTAACTGCATAACAGAATTCTGCAAAAACTGTTATCAGTTGCCAGTGAACCAATAAGAGCTCTCATATTGATCACGTGACAAAAACTGTTATTTTATAACGGTTTTTATAACATGTTATTTTTAAGGAACATAACGCTGATAACTAGGTATTAGAAAATAACTGGTTTAGCCATCCCTATGATGACGTCACAAGAGAGTGTTCAGACTTTCTTAGCTATAGAGGGTGATGGCTTGGCTTAGGGGCAGAAGTTCCTGTGCATATACGCACATATCACTTATTAATCCACTGAAAAAGGTTTATTAACTTATTAAATAGTTTTTTTTTTAGAGGGATTAAACTACATTCAGAAGAACAAACATTTTAGATTACAGTTGTTTGTTTTTGTTTTTTGATTACAGTTGTTCTGATATAAAAGCTTCAGAACAAGCAACACCATATTGACTAGTAGCAGCAAAAGAAAAAAAAAAAACTTCAATAAAATGTAAAGATTTTCTAAAACCTGTATAAGTTAATATTCGTTGAAAATAAAGTCAATTAAATTACCATTCTTCTTTAATTCTGACAGAAATAACGTAACTGCAACATTCTACCTATATTTTGGTCTAACACAGTCATGCAGTAATGCACTGCCAAGCTTTATCTCACTAATACATGAAAATTAATCAAGTTACTTAAAAATATCAATTTTTATGACGATTTCATTTCTAAAAATCATTTACATGTTTTGATAGCAAAAAACATATATTCGATTCATTTTTAATATTATGCAGCATAAATGAAATGTTAATTGTTATTTGAGACTTAAGGAAATTTCTCTGTGAAATTATTGGGCATCTACTAAGAATAAGGAAAAGCTCTGCATTTTTATCTCAAATGTTGTTGTTGCCTTGTAGTCTGAATCGGTTTAAACTCGTGAAAAAAATTCTCATTCAAATTAACGGTGCCCTTTATCCAGAATATTTAAGATCAGCAGCAAATTGATCGCCAAAAGAAAGGGGAGATTTTCAAAAAACACTCTGCAACTTCTGGTTACAAGATCTATTTTTCCTAGAATCGAAATGGGATATAATTGTAAGAATAAAAAGCAATTACCTCCAAATTCTAGGAAAATACATAAATTTAGTTTCTATTTTTCCCCTTATTATTACTATTTACATCAACGATTCTCAACCTGTGAGGCGCGAGCCCCTAAGGGTTGCGAGAATATCCAAGATAAAATATTATTTTAAAAAATTGATTAACTGACAAAAAGGAAAACACACATGCACATATAAAACAAAATACATTTCGACACATTTAATGACTTATTAAAGTAAAACATCTTAATAAATCAAAACTTACTTTTAATCGATATATACTAAATCAAAAAAGTATTTAAAAATTATCAGTGAGTTCCTTGGGCCTGTCTTGCAGAATAAAGTTATTAGAAGAAAGGTTTAATATTAGGAATTACCACTTTCACTTCAATTTTCATATTTAGAGATCTTTATTTTGTTTTCAGAGAAGCAACAGCAGAAAATCCAGTTTCACAAAGGCAGGATGTTGAAAAGGGTAATAAAATGCCTTTGTTTTTAATGCAGTTAAATCACCCTTTACTCCTGCCCAAAATTTTAACAGTGATTTTTTAGTCAATTGTTTCTTGATTTCGCCACTTATCGTGAAGTCTATGAACTTTTCTTCCTCATAAATTGAGAGTCCTTCGGGAGTCTTATGAAATGGATCCTTAACCCCAATCGTAACTTGTTATCAGTTTTTCGGCAGCAAGAAAACACTTTTTGAAACTCTTCACCAACATGGCTAAATGATTTTATATAGTTACCAATTTTCTACAAAAAGCATTAACTTCATGACTCGTATCCAAAATATGTGTATTTTCTCCTTGAAGTTGAAGATTCAAATGATTTAATATCTTGAATATGATGACCAAGTAGCTAAATTTTATCACAAATAAACAATCACGAAAATTCTCGGCTTTTGGTCTGTTTTCTTCATTTAGGAAAATGGCGATTTCTTCTCTTAAATAAACAATAAGTTGCAAAAATTTCCCACGTGGTAAACATCTTGCCTCGCAATAAAATAATAACGCTGAATGTACGGAAATCATGTCTTTTCAAAATGCGGAAAAGATTTCAGGAATCTCATTTTTATATAATTTACTGCGGTTATAACCGTAGTTAATACAATGTTCGGTCCAGGACTCATTTCTTTCGAAGTTAAAGGCTTCTCTGTGTAATGTGTCCAGATGCACTGAGGCGATTTTTGTCTTACAAGTGCATGTATACTTTGAAATCTTCCAGGTATTGAACGAGCACCATCAGTGCATATTCCGACACAATTTTTCCATTCTATGTTTGCCTCATTCATAAAATCATTTAAAACATCAAATAATGCAAGCGCTGTTGTTTTGAGTTCTATTGATATGCAGAAAAGTAGTTATTCTATCATTGAAAAATTATCACAAAATCTAGCACAAACAATTAAATGAGCATCTTTTTTACTATTTATTGCTTCATCAACCTGTAATGAAAACAATTTGCCACGCAACTTGAAGAAAAGCTGTACATTTTCAGCTATATCACCAATTCGACGAGCAACAGTATCATATGAAAGACTGCAATTGCTTTGAAAAACTATCTCTACACATAGTTTCTACAATCTCAATTGCTGCTGGCAAAACAAGCTCTTCATCAAAGGGGGTGTGAGGTTTTTTTCACATCTATTTTTATATGAAACTTTGTAAGATTCAATTAGTTTTTTTTTTTATTTACATTCAAACTTTCTTTAAAAAAATTATTTTTGCTTTTTTAATTGATTTTAATTTGAAGAATTCTCTGGGTTTGTTGACGGTTTCATTATGAGGCGTTTTTAAATGTCATTTAAGTTTATTAGGTTTCATGCTGTTAACGGCCCACATTTTTGAGCAAATGATACACAAGGGGCTTTCTTCTTCATGTACTTTAATGCTGGTAAGCCCAAAATTTAAGTATTCTTGAAAGTATTTTCTTGATTTCATTTTCGGAACCACGCTTGTCTGTGTACTTGTAGATGCTCGACTATCTTCTAATGCTCGCTTACTTCCGCTTAAAAATTTATGCATGAGTCTATATAAATTTGATGCTCTAAATCAGTGATTCCCAAAGTGGTCTATATCGACCCCTAGGGGTCTATGACAACCTGCAAGGGGCCTACATCAGCGAAAAAAAATTTGGGGGTCCATGAAATGACAATGGGGGTTTACGATAGTGGATCTCAACACATAGTGTATGTGATAGTACCTATTTACTTACATCATACTATCTTATATTATCAAAACAGATACATTATTTATAATATAGCGCTGTTACCAATCTCCTAACGAAAAAAAGAAACAGACTGGACATCATTAGCCGAGGAGATTTAAGATTAACCCTTACAAAATTGACGCCAAATGTTGATAATTTATTATTAAAGCATCAGGTTCATCCTTCTCTCTAAAAATATTGACTTATTGCTTATGTTATTTCATTTATAGTTTATTTTATGTTTATTTAATGTTACGTATATTATACATAACAGATACATAATTTTATTTTAAGTAGTTTTAATTTAAATTCAGTTAATAAATGTATAAATTAACATGTGTTTTTACTTTAAGTTTTTAACACTAAACTTCACTACAGTTAGAAATTTACAGGAAATCAATATCAGGTAAGTAGGGGGTCTATCCAACACAGAAAAACATAGCAAGGGGTCTACGACACAAAAAAGTTTGGGGAACTCTGCTCTAAATATTTAATATGGTGAATTGTAATTAACAAGAACATATATATAACAAACATTCGTGATAGATTTGATAGCGAAAGAAGAATAGACTCGAGTGAGAGAGGCTGGAATCGAAATTAGCTTTGTCGAACATTTTCATTATTCCTA
The DNA here is from genome assembly GCA_026290005.1 of Latrodectus geometricus. NCBI lineage: Eukaryota > Metazoa > Arthropoda > Arachnida > Araneae > Theridiidae > Latrodectus > Latrodectus geometricus. The sequence goes on from JAPDSC010064260.1 coordinate 8,436, forward strand.
AGAGAAAACATTTGCTCTGCGTATACTTGAGACGGCATGGGTCGCGTGGATTCCCTTTCAAAAACATAACTTTATTTTTCTCTTTTATTTAGTCATGTTTCTGTTCTTTTATTATTATTTGAAAAAATATATTACCATTTTTTAAATTTAACTCTTCCTGTCTAGGTTACCTTTTAATTTTGAATTTTTTTACTTTCATATTCTTTTAATGTTATCTCCCTGCTTGGATTTCATTTCAAGTATTTTATTCAAATTTTTCTCGCTTTCATTCGTTTCATCTGTTTACCATCCGCTTGACAAAATGTCAGATATGATTTCTTGCCGACGTTGGCGCGCTTTTACTCTTGTTTTGAAGTTAGTTATAAATAATTTATACACACACACAAAAAGAGAGTATAAAATACTTAATATAAGTGATAGTTGTACACACATTTTATTGTAAACGTGGGGCTTATCTGAATTGCTTATATACATCCGAATAGAATAATAAATGGGAACAAAAGCTTTAAATTTGAATTAGGAAATCGTTTTTACATAAAATAAAAATTTCAATTGTATTGTATTGATAAAAAAATTTTCTGTATCGAAAAATATAGCAAGAGTTTTTCCTGGGAATCGCAAAATAAAATAAACAATTTTTCGATTATTTCATGTGAGATATTATAGTAGCTTTATTAAATCATGAAACTACAATAACATTTTCAGGAAATTATTTTAACATTTTCACAATTAATTCTTAAAAAACGAATAAAACGAGTTACTTGAGAAATATTTGAAGAAAAATCTCCTTTCGTTTAATAAATAAGGAAAAATTTTTAAAAAGTAATAAACAAAATGAATTTTTTTATATTCGTCATATTTAAAGTTGCCAGAAGAAGCAATGGAATTTTAATATTTCTTTATACAAACTAATATTGACGTACGTGTTATATTTTATGCACATAATGATATTAAAAAACAAGCAAGTGTTTAACTTAAAGTACCCAAGTTCGTGGGAGTGGAGGCTTCGATTTTACACACTGTTGATCAACATGATATGGATTTCTGCTTACCCAACTGTCGGGCTCAGTGCTTGGGAATCTTCCGCTTCTTTTGTGACATCGTGTATTGGGCAACCTAACGGTTGAATGCCCACCAAGTGAACTGCCTTCCAGGAGATCTTTTCACAGGTAAGCCTGTTCAATATTGAATGAGTTGCATGGGAGAAAACACGGAAAACTTGCAAACACTAATCCTGATAGAAGTGCATGAAGAAAGTAAAAAGTGCATCATCCATAGACTACTGGTTCACGGTGGCCTAGTTATAGGCCAACAGTCTTCGGAAAATAAGGTTCCGGTTTCGATCCCAACAAAGGTTGAGCAACAAAGGATGTTGCGCTTCTGCATATACGTCTGTCATGGTGGATGCTAGAAAGTATTCCGAGTTTTAAGACACGAGAATAATACATATCTTGAGGCCTCTCGGAAAAGATGAGTGGATATTAAAATGCTTTACTCTGCGATAGGCTGCGAACTACTCAGTGTCAAAACATACATCTCCAGCTGTTCAACAATAACTGGACTTTTCATCATGAAGAGCGCAGTGTAATTACTGCTCTCCCAGACGGCTGTGTATTTTAGTAAAATTTCTTTAGATTAGTGCAGTTGAAATAATAATTATTTGCTAAGTCACCACAAAGTACATATGAATTGAAAAGCAATCATATTTCAAAGAACTGAAATTTAAATGCTATTATATCAAATTTATAAAAATATTCAGCATCAACTGATCAAGAATAATTCTAAATGTTAAGTAATTATATTTAAATAGAAAATAAATTCAGCTAACAGTATCAGGCTCTTAGCATTTGCAAACATAACAATAGAATAAATAAAAAATCAAATATTTTAGTAAATGGGAACTAATTATGCAATCATTTGAAAACTATATAATCTATAAACATTTATATATATATATATATATAAATGTTATATATATTATATTTAAAAAGTTAAGTGAATGTCTTAAATTCAAGTTTGTTGAGCATAGTGGAAATATATTCATGTATTTCAGTCATGTTTTTAGCATTTTTTCCCTTAATTCTTGATTACGTTTGTAAGAATACACCGATTATAGAGGAAAAATTTCCTAAATAAGATCCTTTTTAATGTATCTTTTGTTCTGTGGTGATATATTCTAGATTCTGAACCACTAAAATCATCAAGGTGCAAAATCGAATCCGTGAACGGTTGAATTGAAGATAGAACGCAGATAATTCAGCTACTAAGTTAACTAAAAAAAACTCCTTGAATATACAACTTCATTCTCGATTAAGTAATAAACGATGGATAAAACTAAAAATTTTTACAAATATAATTTTAATTTTCTGATTCTTTTTTTTCTTTTAGTAGAGAGATTTTTAGTTATAAAAATAAAGGCAAGAAAATTAACGTTAGTAAGTACTTTCAATAAAACACCGGTTGTTTTTTGTATTTTCCCTGTTCCAACAAAGGATAGTCGCTGAAACAAGCTTTGTGTATTGTTTTCAATGTCTAGTGGTATTTTTCACAAAAGTTTGTCATTTCATTTTTTTTTAAAGTATAAATGAACAGTTCATTTATTCTTCAATAAACGCTTCACATCCGTTTTAAGGATCAAATTACAGAAACAAACATTCAAGGCAAATCTGTAATTAAATTTGAAGAAATTTCAAAACTTTTGATTCAGAGAAATTTTACATTTAAATCCTGAATTAGAGGAATAGTGAAAATATAATTTTAATGTGTGATAAATCCTCTTATTAAATAAGTGTTTCGCAAGTGTTATGAATATGGAAAATATAATTGAAAATAAGTATTAACCTACGGAAAATATCGTTTCTCTCTATATTCTCCCTCACAAAAAACTTAGAAAGTAAATGAATGGTCAGTGTTTTGGCGTGTTCAGTTTAATAGTTCGCGGGTTCGATTTCTATTTAAATCATGATTGATCAGGGCCGGCGCTAGCAGCTTCGCCGCCCCGGGCAAAGAGTTAAAAT
>JAPDSC010064262.1:0-56998 GCA_026290005.1 Latrodectus geometricus
AAAATTAAAATATGATGAAAAATTTTACCAGCTGAAACCTGTAAATGGATATATTACAGGTATGTATGTGAAAAAAACTTTTATTTGATTTAGTATTTGTTTTAATAAACTTTCTTTAATGAAAAGAATTCTTTATAACTTTGATCTAGTAGAAATATTTGCTGACAGTGTGAAGTATCCATCATAATAGAATGAAGATTAATCCCTGAAATGTTATTAAGCCTTCAGTATTTACTTGCTATAATTTTCTAATTTAGGATCAGTTCTGTTTTTCCTTTTGTACTTTTCAATAATAATATTGTAAATCTAAACAAATGTTTCAAAAATATTTCTGGGAGAAATTGTATGAAGAAAAATATATATTGTAGATACTTGTTTTTACAAATGTGCAGAGATCGGTAAAACAGTCCTAAAATAGAAATTTCATAAAATATAAAAATAATGTATTAGATTTTAGGTGATGATATTGTAGATATAAAATCTAATGTATGGAATAAGAAAGTTGAATGATTAAAATAATTTAAACAAACTATTCATTAAATTTAAATAATTGGAAATACTAAAAGGAGAGCTATTACAATTTCATTTTTAGGTGTTCCGTAACCCATCTGGAAGTGAGTTCTTTTTAGACATAAGTGAGAGGAATGTCAGGCCGCTTCACTCATTATCTGCTTCTGCTGTGGATTTATATAAAGTATATCCACAAGATTATTAAGAACTGATTTGTTTGGCAAATTGTTTTTTCTTTATAAACTATTTGAAAGAATTTTTGAGAATGCACTATTGCACATGCAAAATATGATTCATATAAAAAAACACCTGCTTTTATTTTATTGATTCCACTTGATTGAACTAAGCTAAATGGCAGAGAGCCCCCATGGGGCAAAGGTCTACAGTGCTCAAATCTCTTTCCTGACCAAATTCCCTGGGGTGCCAAGCATATGTCCCAGTTAGGTGGTCAGCTTAATGTGAAACTTTCAGTGCTTAGTTCCTTAGCATATTTGGTACAGCTAGCAATTATTTCATAGCAAAGCAGTTTGATTTCTTTTTAATGACATTACCATCAACAAGAATATTCATTCCACCTATTTTTCTCGGCCAAGCAAACAAAGTTTTTTTAATTTAGGGTGTTTTGCTTCTATACAATATTTTCGAGAAAAAGCACTTTTGCTGGTTTTTTTCCTTGTTCCAAAATTTTTTTCCAAGTTTTTAAAATTGTTGAGAGGCTGTTCTTTGGAATTCCATATTTTTTAGCTATCTTTGCTTTTAATTTTTTATTTTACATTAACTGATAGGCATATTCAATTTTTCTGGTGTGACAAATTCTCAACAAAACTAGCTCAATCTCCCTCTTGACCAACAAAACTTTATATATTCAATTGTTCAAATAAAATGATACCAGCTACAAAAAAAAATGAACTAAAACTTTTGAAGAGCTTTTTCTCCTTTCTTTTTTCTAGTGTATAAAGAGGGGAAAAGAGATTTCCTCTTTTCTAGGTTTTTAGGTATGGGGAGGTTAGAAGTTAAATTCGGTACCACAGTTGTTTCCCATCAAATGTCTGATATCTGTGTGCGTACTTATTGTTCCCACAATGTCTTAATATCTGCACATATCACTTTATTGTACAAGAATGAATCAAGTACTTAGGCATTATATAAAAAAGAAATCAAATAGAAAAATAAAACTTTGTTACAAAAAAAAAGTTTGCAAAAAAGATTTTTTTTAAATTTTAGTTTGTAAATGGGAGTTCAAATTATCATTGTTTCTATGATATCAGAGTAGAAGTTGGCTTCTAATTCATAAAAACATAAAATGTTTGTTAATTAGAGGCTTATTAAAAATTAATGTCTGTGTTTTTAATTTAACACATCAATTTGTGTAAAAAATAATTTAATGTTATGATTTCTTGCTCATTCTCCTTCTTTCTTTACTTTTTAGCATTTATATGTGCATTAGATATACAATGAAAATAAATAACTTTAGGTGTACTTTTTATGGTTAAAATAATATATGAAAATAGAAAATATTCATATTCTTAGATATAAAATTTAGTTTGTTTTTATTGATGTTGATATTAATTTATTTTTTATAAAATTTTTCTTTTTTATAAGCAAACAATAAATTTATCTACCAATCAAATTGTATTCTTTCCCTTAATTCAGTCATTTTAAATGTTATTTGATTCCCACATGTAATTTGTATATAATATTACTTTAATTTATTTTGTTTTTATTTCAATATTAACATAATTTTTTTAAACTAAAACAGTAATTTATTAATATATTAATAACATATAAAGAATCTTTCATCCAAATGTAACTGTATTTTATCTTAAATAATCATTTCTCTGGGAAGAGTATTTGAGTATTTATTATATAAGAGTTATATTCTTAAAATTTACATGCATAATATTCCAAAAACCAATTATCTGTCCACTCCTATATCAATGCAATTTATCAAGGAAAATAAACACTTTTTCATCATATGATCCCAAATCATTTTTTAAGGAAGTTAATTTAACCCTTTCGCGCCTAACAGGACACATACGTCCCAAACAAATTTTTAAAAATTCCTTTGGGACAGTAACGCTTCTCTGTCAGGACTGATGGGACATATATGTCCCGGTCCTAAATCAGTTTTAAAATTTTCCTAAAAATATAACATCTTTGTTTTAGCAATCTAGTGTGCCCTACCCATAGCTTATGCAACAAAAATTATTCTGTTAAAAAAAAAAAAGAAAAGAAACTTGTCGCGAAAGGGTTAAATATCTAAGATGTGTATCATACATGGTATAATACTCCATAATACCAAGGAAACTTTTTTTATATACATTTTTTTCTTTATAAAATTTTTCTGTGATTAATTTTTAGAATTTTGAAAAATTACTAGCGTTTGATTTGTGCAAATATGATTAACTTTGGATTCCTTAACCCTTTCAATAATTATGCTCATTCAATGCTTTATTTTTAAAGAGAATTTGATAAATTTTAATTTAATATAAAAGTTACTATGCTTAATAAGAAGAAATTTATTTGAAGTTTTCTAAAAATTGATTTTAAACTAAACATTTCGAAATTTTATGAAAAATCTATTTTAATATTAAAATTTATATCTCATATGACATTTTAGAGCAAATTAATCTTTTCACCTACCAATATTTTGAAGCAGTAAAAATTAATATAAAAAGAAAAAGTTAGTCCATGTCAAGCCTACTAAAAGAAATTAAAATTTTCATCCAAATTAAATCAGATTTCATTAAAACTTTTAAAAGTTTGTTTCTAATAATATAAATATGGTGACTGAAGTGTTTTTAGTTCCAAAATCAGTTTAATAAATTTGCAATCGAACATATGAGGTTTGTTTATTCATCTAATATAAATGTGAATTTTTTTGTATTGTTTTTCATTTGGTATATTTTTCAATAATTTTAAAAATTTTGCAAATCTATAATATTTCTTGTAAAAATATTTTTCCACATTGATTTCTTAAATTCAGCCAGCATTTTGAGGCAAGTTTGATTTTTAAAATTTGATATTTTGTTTTCATTATGAAAAAGTTAAAATTCTTTTAGCAATGTATTAATTGTGAAAAATTTTTTTGTAGTTAAAATTCTAGTTATTCTATGAAACTCCATATTTTTTCTTGAAAAGCTGTTTTATTGTAACATATATTTTCATTTTAATATATTAATAAATGTTTAATTACATGTTTCCACAAGTTTGGATTTCATTATGATATCATTCAGGAAATTTCAAATTATAGAAAATAAATACCTTTAATTGAAAACTGTTTCCCTCCCCCCCAAAAAAAAAATTTTAAATTTTTATATCCATTTATTTATTTATTTTTGAAAAATTTATGAAAGAATTTTATTTTTAAGTAATATTGGGCATCAAATCAAAATTTTATGAATTCTTTCCAATTAGTGCTCAAATAACTAAATTGTACTTGTAGAATTTAAAACATTTAGAAGCTCATAAAAAAGTTGTCCCAATTCGAAAAGTTGACTTCAGAATTTTGAAATTAATTACAAAATTTATTGAGAAATAAATTTTTTTTATAATTTCAATAAAAATAGAACATTTATCTTGTATCATAATAATTTTTTCTTTTGGTTTATCTAACATTAGCATTATATGGTGCGATATCTTTAGTGACTAACACTTGTTAAAACTACTGTTGCAATTTAGAATATGATGAAACAATTTGTGTCTGTATTTATATTAATAAATGATGCATTATTTATTCCTATAACATATGCAATAACATAAACAATATGGAAGAAACCATATTGTCTCAAATCAGTTATACTAAATTATGAAATTAGATTTGGAAATTTGATTTTCTTTAAAATAAAATAGGGATAAGCTTGATATTTTAGGTGCTCTTCTGAGAAGTTCTTACTATCAACCAAAATAAAGTTTAAAACTATCTAAAATTTTCTTTCAATTGTGTTTTTTAAAAATCACTTTATAATTATGAAACTAATATGTTCACACAAGTTAGGTATTGATTAATATTGCCTTACACTATCAATTTTCATTTCAGGTGAACAAGCTAAGAATTTATTTCTTTTATCAAGATTACCACCTCCAATATTAGCTCATATTTGGTAAGAATGATGGCTTATTGTGCAGTTCTTGAAAATGCCATTAGCAATATTTTAATTATTGTTTACTTTTAATTCATTAAAATTATTTAGTTTATGCACTCTGATATGTTTCCTTTATATATATATTTATGAAAATGTAATTATTATTAAGTTATTTTAAAACATGGTTTAACCCTATATAAAATATTCTATTTATTATTTATATTTTAAATATATATTTTATTTCTAACAGAATATCAATGTAATATATGCTTCTTTCCAGGTCTTTGGCAGATCGAGATGCAGATGGTAAAATGGATATCAATGAATTTGCTATTGCAATGCACCTCATTGAAATGAAATTGAAAGGTTTTGAACTTCCTAAAAATCTCCCAGCTACTATGGTGGTTCCTGCTGCTGCAATTATTCCTGGTGTACCTGCATTTCGTCCTGCTGTTCCACTTGCAGGTTTATGTTTCATTAGTTTTTTAACAGAGTAACTTAGTATCAGAGCTTCATTCCTCAGCAAAAGTTTTATTGCATATGTTTTGCTTTATGAAATGTTGGGAAAATTGTAAGCTTTCAAAAATTTAAGTATTGTTCTTAATATAAAAATTCGCCAGTGTTTATGTAGTAATAAAAAATCCACAAAATCAATAATAGCCAAATATTGATTATGTTTTTCTAACACTTTAAACATATATGTACTTTAAAATAAAGTTTAATAATTTAGTTGTTTTATAATTTTAGAAATTTTCAATCATTTTAAGAAAGATACTTTTTATTGCAACATTTTTTATGACACTTATCTTTTTTACTTAAAATATTTGCTAGTACATGTTTAATAAAAAAAATATGAGAATTTTTAAACCATTCTTATTTACTTTATTTTCAATTATCATCTTTTGCAGAACTTGAATAATTGATTTTCTTATTTATTTCCTTAGAAATTTATAGAATTTTTTTTTTCTAGTTTGAGTGTTATTTAATGTTTCTGTTTTAATTTATTTTGCTTTTAAACAAATTTTAAGAGCTTATTATAAAAAGGACATAATGTAAGGTCTTTTCGTATTTAAATCTTTAAAATTTTTTAGTTTGTTTATAATAAGTTTAATATGATGATTCTAAATATTGCAAATACTAAGTTCGTTATTTTTCTATATATTATGCTGTTGTTGATATTTAATTTCTATAAAGTAATAAACGATTATTTTGTTGGTTAAAATTTTTAATTTATGAAAAATTGTGTCATACGTTAAATGCTCAAATTATTTATTTTGAGAATAATAATAGGTTTTGTACAACTCTTGTACACTGATTATTTTTTCCAAGATCTTGGAAACTCTTGAAAATTTAAAACATCATCAATAATTAATGAAAGTTTAAAACATACTTAAAATCTTAATTTTTCATTGGACATTTATTTTTTAATTTGGAAGTATGAAAAACTGACTTTAATTTCTATAAGCTTTTTTTTGTGTGTGTGTTTTCTATCATTTATATTTATTAGTAATACACAATACAAATTGTTTCATTGTTGTGTAAATGTTTAAATAAATATCATTCATTGTATGAATTAAAAGTTTATAATTGCTGCAAAAATTGCATGATTTTGTATTTAAATATTGGCATATATGAAGATGGAGTCTTTAAATTCTAAAATGTTTTAATCCCAATGAAAAATTAATTAAAAAAGTGTATGTTACAATATTTTAAGGTGCAAAAATTTTTGGTTTAGATTAATAAATTGTGATAAATAATATATAGAAAATAATTTAAGTAATTTATTATAAATATTGTTTTTTCTTTTTGTCTTATGTATTTAAAATAACTTCTTAGAATGTGTAGTTCTGATTTAAAAAGAATTTCATAATTTCATTTTAGTCCATTAGGACCTTTTGTATGAATTCGAAATTATATTGATGACTATTTGGTTATATGAAAGATAGAATAGAATCTTGCATAATAAATTAGTTGAAAGGATCCATGTAAACAATTTTCCTGGAATTAAGTTTCTTAGGACTTACTAATCTTGTAATGAAAAAAAAAAATAATGAAATTAATGTTATTTGTGAAAGAATAAGTGTTTTTTAGTATAACTATATTAATTTACATACATTGTGCCAGTTAATTTCCATTTTGTACTAGTTTATGAAATTTGTGCTTCTAAAAATGATTATTTCTTTAATTTATTACGGTTTCATAGGAGCACCAGTAACTATTGTTCCTCCCGCTTCTATTGGCAACTTAGTTGGAGGATTTGTTCGGCCTACATCTCCTGTTGACAAACCACAACGGTCAAGCTCTGTCAGTAGCCAAGATTCTCCAACGTAATTATCATTTTAGCTTCTTAAATTTCATTGTATTCCTGTTATTGTCTAACATTTTAAGTTAATTGTTATTATGCATTACAATCTTACATAAGTTAAATTTTTGTTTAAATTTTAAATTATATAATTTGCATTAATAAATATGTATTTAAATTAAACACAATTTGTAAAATATTTAATATTTTAATTTGAAAAGAAAATATTTATAAAGATGGGCAAATTGATTGTATCTACGAATATACCATGAGTAGATAGCTTCACATTAAAAAAATGTGTTTTCACTCCATTAGGTATTATTTTATTATAGAAATTTATTTTCAATGAAAACACTTTGGATGACTTAGATTATTGCTGCTTACTATGAACAAAGTTTCGTTTCATTAAAAGGTATTATTTAGATAAAAAAAATTGAGGGAAGAACCTTGTGAAATGCATAGGCTTTCAAAAATGAAATTTACCATTGATAGTACCAAAAATTTATATTTTTAACTACATTCAATTTTAGGACAACTGTTAATTGTGAAATAATAAGTTGTCATAAAAGATATATTTTTATTAATGTTTGATAACAAGTAATGAAGCTAATTTTTTGAATTTTCAGTGTTAGAAACACTAATAATCTTTATGTAAAAGCTATTATCTAGTTATGTTGTGCAATATATAGTTAAAGGGAATAATTAAAATTTCAAATGAAAGTTTTTTACAAATTTTGATAAAAAATAGTTTTTGAACAAAACTATTATTGCCATGAATATTAAAGAATATTTTTTGTGAATGATTTTTCCGGAATAAATTTTATTAAAATAATTTGCTACATATAAATAATATAACCTAACTAAGGAATTGCAATATTTATAAATAGAACATGATTGTAGGTTTATAATTTTAAAAATTTGCTGTACGATGGGAGGATATTTTGTTTGAAAGTGTTCGTTATATGTGTAGAGTAAAGCATATTAAAATAAAATAATTGAAAACCAACTTATAAACAAATTTAACTAAATGAAAATTTACTTTCTTTTTGTTTTCTTGTTTTATAATTTCCTTTTTATAAAAATTAGTTTTATACTGTCAAAATTAAACAAATTTTTACTAAAGGAAAAGAAAGTGATATTTGGAATTAGTTTTGAATGTTACTAAAACAGCTGCAAATAATAAAATGGAAAAATTTTAATAACATAAATATAATAATTAACTGAAAAAAATAGTGTTTGTTATTGTTGCGTATAACACTACTACTTTTTTTTTTTAAATAATTTTTTAAACTGATACTAGGAAAACAATAAAATTTGAAAATTAATTCTTGTTATATTGGTTTGCAAAATCATTTTATTTTAATTTGTTTTATTTGTTGCTTTTATGATTATTAGTTGTTTTACTACATATAAATATTGTAAGTCAAGTTAATTGATGTAGTTCTAATATATTATCTAAATAACTAATTAAAAAAATTTAATTTTCTGTATAATGTCAAGGTGCATTAAAAGACTAATAATTCCATTTATTAAAATATAATAACTCTTTTTTAGTGGTGTTCAACCTCCTTTAATCGAGTGGGCTATTCCTCAGCAATCAAAACTAAAATTTACTCAGCTGTTTAATTCTTTTGATAGAACTAGGACAGGTTTTTTGACTGGTGCTCAAGCAAAAAATATTCTTGTCAATACAGGTCTAAGCCAGCCAATTTTAGCTCAAATATGGTAAGAAATCTTTTAAAATAAAATTTCTAGTACAATCTATGTTATTTGCTTTGCATGGAATATATATATATTTATATTGCATGTAAACTTCTATGCATTCTTTTTATAAAATAACTTCCACTGTTATGTTTAAGCTACTAATATATATACTTATTTGTATAATATATAATTTTGTTATTCTCTATATTGAGATTGGTTACTGCACGATTTTATTCTTAATCATATTGTTTGCAACATTTTATAAAGCATATAAAGTATAATGATCATATATGTGTTATTATTTGATATAGGTCTTTATCAGATATCGATGGAGATGGGAGGCTTTCATGTGAAGAATTTGTTCTTGCTATGCATCTAGCTGAAAGTGTGAAAATGGGCGATGCATTACCAAGTGTTCTTCCTGCTGATCTCATTCCACCATCTCACAGGAGGAAAAGATCAACCAGTATTCAGTCAAGTAAGCTTGGAATTGTAATTCATTTTAAGTATTCTAGTATTAATATATTATGATAGCTAAATCCATGCTTTATTGATTTTACAGCTGGTTCAGCTTCTAGTCATGGTTTAGGTGATATCAATTTGCTGGGAGATTTTAAGGAAGACAAAAACATTCAACAAAGTAAGCATTTGTTTAAGTTCATTTTACCAAATAAATGTCATTTTATGATATTTAAAACTTTTTATCTTTTAACATAAATTATATTTTTATACTTTTTAATGTGTAATTGTATTAAAGCATTGTGTATAAATTAGGCAGTGTTTATAAATACCTTCTTATTGTATATGTGATGTAATATAAAAGTCTTTGCCAAGAGGTTTATGTTTTTCCTCATATATTTTCTGCTGCTTCTAAGATTCATACAAAATTGTAAGCAAATTTGAAATGTCCGTTCATGCTCTTTTATGTTCTGAAAATATTTCTATAAAATAATAGTGACTTTGTCGAGTAATGTTATAATTAAAATCATTTATTCTCTGAAAAATTAATTTTGAAATTTTAATAAAGCTTAAGATTTCAGAGAAAAAGATGTTTACTGGAGCAAAATATATATAAATCAAAAGATATATATATACGTAAATACAATGCTTAAACAGTATTAAGGTTCTCAATTTAACATTTTATTAGAGATCGAAGTTAAATCGTAAATTATCAAAATGTCACAAAGAAAAGTAAATTGCTATTGATGAGAAATCAATAAGACCATTGAAGTTAGTGCCAAAAATGTATTGATTAAACTTTTTTATATATGTAGCATTGTTGGTTTGAGACTTATCCATGCTAGTTTCACAATTAATGATATTTATTGGTATCGGAACATTAAAAAATTTGTTCAACAGAATTTTGCCAGGTGTCAAATTGTACTACATAATTCTAAAAAATCTAATGAACTAACATCTGCTGACTCTATATTTAAGGCTGACATTTCCATCATTCAAATTTCATCTCAGAAGAAATAGTTCTAAGGATAATGAAAATATACAATGCAAGAAAACCATCTATAACTTATTTGATTTCAGTAAACTATTTTAAATTGACTTCTCAAAGATTTTATGAACTCTTTAATTTGTACCTGAAATGTGTTGAAACTGGATTACCAAAATAAAATATTAAAAATTAAACAAAATTAAATTTTTTAGATAATTTTTTTTCAAGAATAAAATGAGTTTTTATATGCGAATGATTTTTCTAATATTGCATGTTCATATAAAATAAGTTATTTAAAAGCAGATGTTATTGTAACTAAATTTTTATTGATTCAATTTATTTGGGTTTTTATATTATGTAAAACTTGCTTTATTTTTTGTAAATGTCTTGATTTTGCAATTGTTTACATTTTCCAGCTACATTTGAGGATAAAAGAAGGGAAAATTTTGAGAAAGGACAAGCAGAATTAGAAAGGAGACGTCTTGCGTTGCTTGAAGCACAAAGAAAAGAACAAGAGGAAAGAGATAGAAAAGAAAGGGAGGAGCAAGAACGTAGAGAAAGAATACGGTATTTTGAACAATAATAGATCTAAACTCGAATGAGAACTGTTTAATAATTTATTTTTGACTTCATTATGTTGATTTTTTATTAAATTTAAAATAAAATTGCTTATGTATGTAATTTTAGATTTATGTTGAGAAGTGCTTTTGATATCTTATGCAATATCATTTTCTTGTGCATAATTGTTTAAAATATTATCTAGATTTATTTTACAAGAAATCTAATAAAATTCCTGTGAATAATTGTAATGTTAACTATATAAATAGATGGCTTTTGAATTTATAATGCTGTTAAATTTTGCATGCACTTATTAAAATTAAGTTAAATTTCTTGCACCTTTATTTTATATTTTTTTCTTAAAGGCATCTTTATGATTTTCATGACTTCATCAACCTATATATATATATATACACATATATTCATGCATGTATATACTTTCTATCTGAACAACTCTTTCTCAAATTTTTGTCTTTTTTCTAAGATATTTCATTAGTTAGAATCTACTATTGTAGTTATTTTATATCAAATTCTGTCATTATTCAATATCTTTAACTTTTGATTGCTGAATATTGTTTTATTAAAAAATATTGAGTAAATAAAAATCATAACAATCAACATTTCTATTAAGTGAACTATTTTATATGAGGAAATACCATTGTTTAAACTTTCATTAATTATTAAATTTTGTTTTAAATTATATGTATATAATAATGCCTAATTTACAATTTTTCAGACAAGAACAAGAAAGAAGGCGGCAGTTAGAATTAGAAAAACAACTTGCTAAGCAACGAGAATTAGAACAAGAAAAGGAAGAACAACGGCGGAAGGCCTTAGAACAGAGAGAGGTTTTATATATATTATAAATCTTTCATCTATTTAATCAGTATTGGATGACGTGTATTAACTATTATACTGGTATGAATGCTAATACAAATATTCCTCATACTTAGGCAGCAAGAAGAGAAATGGAAAGACAAAGACAGTTAGAGTGGGAAAAGCAAAGGCGGCAAGAATTAATATCTCAGAGGCAAAAAGAACAAGAAGCTGTTTGTCATTTAAAGAATTTGAACAAAAATCTCACTTTTGAACTTGAACAATTGGTAAGTTTTAGAATAATTTTCTTTAACATAAATGAATAGACTTCAAAATTTTAATCTTTTTATTGTCTATTTTTTTCTAATGACCAAATTCAGACCTTTAAAATTTGTTAATTATTGAAATCCTTTTATCATTATTGCTATTGTTAATGTCTTTTAAAGTATTGATATTTTACTTATCATAAATATTTGCATTAAAAATAAATTTCATTTCTTCCTCAGTCAACAAAAATAGGAGATCTAAATGAAACTATTTCTGAAACAAGAAAAAATGTTTCTGAAGTGAAATCATCTATAGACAACATGCGTATTGAAAGAGATACCAAATTAGCTGATATGAATAATATAAAATCTAAAATTAAGGTAAAAATATTTATATTAGTGTAAAAATTTCTATCTTTTATAATTTGAGAAATGCAGTGGTAAATAAGTTTAATACAAATATTTTGTTATATCAGGTTGTATAACTAAAGTTTTCTACCAAAAAAAGTTATTTATAAAGTTAGAAAAAAAAACTTGTACCATTTGGGCAGTAATCACTAATCAAATCTAATTTTCTGGCAAAATCTTGGTGATTTCAAAAAGCATTCATTCCATAAACTTGGTGGCAGCAAGTCCGAAAAAAGGGGTGTGGAAAAAGAACCCATTTGAGTCTGTATAGAGTCCAGCCGGTGAATGCAGACACATGTGGTCTTGCATTATCTTGAGGGAACTGTATCTTTTTGCACCAGAACTCAGTTCAACATTTGGATTTGAAAGCAGTGTTAACATAGACTAATGTGCTCTATACTGTTAATGGTTTTACCTTCTTGATACTCTTTGGGATTAATACCACAGCAATCTTACTAGATATAATTTGGTCCTAGATTTTGTCCTTGTATTGATATATGGGGAGATTAGTACATGCCTGAATGTTTGTCCATGTTAGTTTGAGGCAACTCATGTGGCACTCAGCAATTAACTCATACATCAAGCTTATCCAAAGCATAAGTTCTATGTCCATATAATTAATAGACACTACACTAAAATCTAATTCCTTAACCAGCTCTCAAATGGTTGAATAACTTTCTTCCACAAGTTCTCACAGGCAGGGCTCTTCAATCTCTAATCCATCCAGAGGGCTGTTTTTTGAATATCATAGTTTTCGTGTTTGAACTTTTGGTACCAAGTCTTCACAATGTCATATGATACATCAGTAGTACCTAAACCGTACCATTTACCCACATTCTGTAGCTGACTTTTGGTAACTGGATGTGACTGAACTGGGTGTGACTGATGGTTCTAATCTGGTAACATGATAATTACAATTCAAACATCTTGTACTTAATGATAATGATGTTTTTACAGACCTCACAACACAGTGTTCTAAAGTAAGTTTCCTTCCAATTACCAAAAATCGTCTGACAAAATATAAACCAGTTTGCCCAGATGATATTAGCAGTGTCAGAAAATTTTCATTACAACTCAATGTTTTATACAAATAGTTGAAAATATTTCCTTTGAAAAAAAATCTTTTTCTAAATGAAATATGTTAAAATATGATTTTTCTTGCATATTTTCTGATTATTGTACTAAAACTGTTCTATAGACTTAATATTATATTAATCTAATGATTGTGCTTGAATAATTAATGATATTGTATGAATCTTCCAAATTTATTTTCAGGTGGTTTCTGTACAAGTGGTTAGTTGCTCTAATTTACCTATAGTCCATATATTAATATTAGATTGCATTTATGAATAGTTTCTTTAATGTTACAAAATAAGAAATATTTCCTAAAATGATAAAAATAATTAGTTTTCGTTGGATCTACAAAAACTAAGTATTTTCATCATTTCTTTGAATAAGAGAGCTTATAAAGAAGTATGTTTTGTTTCTACAATGCTATTGAAATAATATTTGCTTCTAAATGCAATAATTAATCAAACTCATGAGCTTATTTTTAAGTCATTTTGTGCAATTCATAAAAATGTTATTTTATCATGAAAAATTATTTTTGTATTGCTATAAATTAACAGATTTGATATGCAATTATTTTAATTTGTTATTTGATTTATAAATTAAGAAATTTGATGTGTAAAAAAATTTAGTAAGTAATCTTAAAAATTTTCAATATTTCTAATTACATATGTGACCTGAAAATGAAAGACTTGTATGTATCTTTCTGCTTTGAAAGAAAAATAAGTAAAAAATTGGTGGAAGCAATTTTGTTGCACTGCTCATCAGAGTATCCTAGTTTCATACTATGGATGCAAGAATCATTATCTCTTTGTATTGAAATAAGTAAATTATCAACATATAAAAAAATATTGTTTTTTAAAAATTATCAAATTCTTTGAACAAGTCAAGAAAATTCATTACAATTGGATTAAAAATTCCAATTCATTTGTTAGTTGACATTTAAATGTTCCATTAAAAAGTAAAATCTACAAGTATTTAATTCTGATCTTTTTTTAAAGTTATTAATTCCCTTTTGAATGTTAACAATAGTATTTAAAAATTATAATATGAATATTAAAAAACAAACAGAAGTTGAAAAACTTTGTAATTATTGTAGAAAACACCTGTCAGACAAATTTATAGAAATGATCACTTCTCCTTTTTATTGTTATAGATTTTTTTAAAGACATTTTTCACTATAATTATTATTAATTAAAATATTTAAAAATCACATTAATGAAATTATTTTTTACCTTTTTAATTATTCTACTAATAATAATGAGTAATTAATGTTTGCATGCATAAATATTTCTTCTTTAGGAAATGAATGACCGACTACTTATTCTATCTCAAGAGAAAATTAGTATGAATGCACAACTATCTACATTTTCACAATCAAATCCTACAAGTGAGACAGATTTTTTTTAAATAGTTATTATATTTTAAAATATTGGGTTCTGATAATAAGTTTCTTATTTTCTCAAGATTAAACTGATCAATGTTTTTGAAAAAGAAATTGTCTCAAGACAATGGGTACAATCATAGCAGCAAAAAATGTTAAACATTAAAAATATGCTAATTTAATATTTACTTCCTTAAAATAGTATGCTTATAACTTATATATTATGAATAAATAAAATTTATTTTCCTTTAAATTAAAAAAAAAACCTGTTAAGCTAAATTTAAGAAATTGAATTATGAGTTTGGTTCAACTGTTTGTGTGTTGACAGTTCAACTTAAACTGTTAGTCCTGGTTTAATTAAGTCTTTATCTGCAAAAAAAAAAAAAAAAAAAGAGTAGATTGATGATAATTTTGCTGTCCTTTCATAATTATAAATGCTTTTCCATTGATTGATCTGTATATCTTCTTCTACATTAATATGTCTAAAATGTGTTAATTACATACCCTGTATTAAATATCTTCTGTTTTGTATTTGTTTAAAAGTTACATTTCTAAATTATTTCTCTTTCCCCATGTAGCTGATTCTTATAATTCTGTGATGCATAGCTTTAATAATAAACAAGTAGCTTTAAATCAATTAAAAAGTACTTTAAGTAATATTGAAAGTGAAACTGCCCAGAAGCAACAAGATATTGAAAACAACAACAATCAACTTCAGGTATAGCAAGTTTTAATTTTGTGTCTATAATATAAGGTTTTTATTGTACATGTTTTTTATAATATTATTTTCATATTAGGAATTAAAAGAAAAATTGAAAGATATTGCAGAAAATTATAAAAACCTCTATTCCCAATATAAAGAAAGAAGAGAAATATTTCTTGCTGAAAAGAAGGCACGTGAAGGAAAAGGAAGTTTTGACAAACCAGGAGGTAAATATTTCTCATCAATTTCACTTTTATACCTGGATTTCAAAATACAACTTAAAGTGAATAATTCTAAAAAATTCTATCATTTGATAATTAAGTTACTAAACATTTTTACATCTCTTTTCAATGTGATATAAATTACAATCCATTATATTGCTGATATTTACTTACTAAATAATCTATATAATATTTATAGCCGACTTTTTAATAATAAAAATAAATCTTATTTAATTAAAGTTTATTTAATTTTTTGTATTTATTATTTCATTAAGTAGAAAGCACAGTATGGTTAAGATGTAAAATTTATTTGAGAAAAAAAATATATATATATATGCAAGGTAATAAATTTTGAAATGTATTACATATTTAATTGCTAATAAAATGTTTGAACTTTCAAAAGATTTGGAATTATTATAAAAAGTGATTGCCATGTAAATATCAGCAAAAAGCTAAATTTTTAATTGTCAAGTTAGTTAGAAATATCAAGATATTTTATCGTTTTTAATGATTTACAGCTTTCCTCTTCACAAAAACATCATTGATACAAACAATTAATCATGACAAGATATACTATATGTCAGAGGGTACAAACCAGATTAACCATTTGTTTGCCAAGAGGTTTTGGGGTGATTGTCAATACTAATTTTTATGATCTGCATACCTAAAAATATATTTGTTTAACCACCCGTCGTCCTTTAAGGTAATTGCGAGACAAAAATGAAATGTAGTTCATGACCAGAAAGATATGCTCTCCCATTCTATACATTAATAAAATTTGAATAAAATGTTATTGAAAGTTTATTTTGATAGTCTTAAGTAAACAGAGAAATTAAATGATGGTGCCATTCTTGATTTTGCTATTTTGTAATTTTCTATTCATTCCAAATGTAGTATCAATATTTCATAATTTGAAATCCAATCAGTTTTTTTTATTTCTAGTTTTTGAATATAAATAGTTTTGAAAGTAAATTGTTTAAATAGTTTGTTATATATATATATATACACACACCATATTTTCCTGTATAGAATCTGCGGATTATGTGTTAAAAAAAAGTTTCGAATTTTGTTGTGCGTATTATATGCCGCCACGGATAATCTGATAAAAAACATTCTCCATTAGAAAAACTTACAAGAAAGTTTTGAAAGAAATACTGTTTATGTTTCATAAAATAAATAACAGGTGGTACCAAGACACACCTGAATTATTTAAGCTATAATCAGCTTTGTCCAATTACGTTCAAAAAAGAATTTGGTTCCTCGTAAAGATATTATCTGTAAATTTGCCTTGATGTGAGTTGTTTCGTTTTGAAAATGTTCACATTCGTATATCGTCATATGAAAGCGAACACTTTTAAGTTACATAGCAGACTTCAAAATAAAAACTACAGCAAAAGCAAATAAAAAAATGGCGAGAAACATGTTAAGTGAAGTGAAAAATAGAGCACGCTTGGTATAAAAAAAATGTATAAAATACGCACTTTGTAAATAATTCGATTTTTTTTTCATTTAAATATTAACGAAGCAAATATATATATATATTTTAAATATATTTAACGTCGTTTTAAAAGTTATTAGAAGCTAAATATTGATAACTTTTACAAGAATCTTGTCGAAATTATTGTTCTTGATCAATCTCGTGCTTTCAAATGAAGTTAATCGTACTTTGCGATGAGGTGGATGTAGACTCATATTTTTCATAATAAATGCTTTTTTTCTATAAAATTTATTAAATTTTTAATCATTCAATGCACTTTTTTATTTTATGTGACTCCCATATTATCAGCAATACATATTTTAGACTATTCACCAGATAAAAATTGCCGCAGATTATACGCCACTGCGGATTATATACAGGAAAATACGGTGTATATATATATATATGTTTGATCTATAAATTATATTAGTTTCAATTTTTTAATAAAATAAACTTGCTGAAATATTTGATATTTTTTAATGTATATTTCGGAAGTATTGTATTGGCAATTCATTTAAATATTCTTTTATTTATACCAATTAAATTTTGTTTATGAAAGACATTAATGTGTGTAAAATTTAATAATTTTATTAACATTTGTTGCTAAATAAAACTATTTATAAACTTAAAATCTTCATTGAAAAAACTAAAAAAAATTATTGAAAATTTGGCCTGATATTAAAATTTTAGTATCAAATGCATGTTGTTATTTTTCATTTAATTTATTGAAATAAAATAAATGAAAGTAAGAAATCTTATAGTAAAGAAATATTTTGGGACTAAATCATAACTATTTATCGAACACTGGTTTGCTCATTCAAAAATAATGCATCAAGATTGTTTTAGAGGATTTTTATTAGTGAAATCCTTACTTATCTATTACTAAAATATACTTATTTTAATTTTTTATTAGTGATTGTATTTAATAAAACGTTTTGATTTTAATATAGAAATCAAATTATAAAAACATAAGTTATAAAAGCTCAAACTTTCTTGTTTGATAATTTTTCTTATAAAAATAAGTTAAATAAATAAAATTATGTCACTTATATCTACTAAATCAATTAAACAACATTACTTACTACATAATATATTAATCTAAAGGGTCAAAATAATTTTATAATACTCTGGTGTGCAAAACTTAAGTAAATTTATTTTCCATAACTCAACAAGAAATTATCAGAGAGACATGAGATTCAGAAATGAGAGATAACATTTTGTAAATGACAGGCTTAATTGCACAAAAAATGAATTCAATGCTTACAGTATGGAATATTGGCTTTATTGAACTCTTATCATTACATATCATTGTCCAAGAGGAAAAATGAGATGTTCCTTAGTATTGGATGTGCCTTCTCTTTACTGCAATAGTTGCTCTAAGCAGTCTTTCCTTACTCAGCACAAGAGTACCTAATATTAAGTCTGTTAATTTTTAAATTAAAAAAATCTTTGTTTTATATTTCTCTGCATTTTTTTTTTTTTTTTTTTCTGTTTTATTTACAGGTGCCTTTGAAGATACGTGGGGTCAAACTACTACCACTACCACCACTAATGAAGACTGGAATGGTATTTAATTTTTAGTCTCTAATAACAAATGTGTATAATTATATCATCAAAATATGTATAAAGTAATAAGTAAAATAAATACTGTTCATTATTATAGATACCCAAGTATCAACCACAACTATTGCTCCTGAAGTTGTTAAATATAGAGTTTTATATGCTTTTGAAGCTAGAAATCCAGATGAATTATCAGTCATGCCTGGAGATATAGTTTTGGTAAGATTTATCTTTATAACGTTAGGATACATTCTTGTATACATATATAAATTATCATTGATGAGGGAAAAAACTAAATTTTTTGTAAAATATTTCTAATGCAACACAAATAATCAAAGGGTTGAATTTTCGGCAGTTGAAATTTTTTAATTATTGTATTTCAGAATTATGTTATTAAATAGTGTTATGAAATTTCTGTTTTCAAAATCAAAACAAAGATAACACAATTCAATCATTTGAATGGAATGAGTAACAATATGAGCAATCCAACTAATGACAATATGTGGCAGAATATTTGTTAATAATTTTCAACCACCTGCTTTTACATGCTATCACAGTTGAAATGGTTGTAGTATCATTCTGAAGTCTTATTAATGTACTGTTCATTTGAGTGAGGAATTTAGAATGAGAGAAAATATGTTTTGTTTTATTTGTTTCATCAGTTATGTTAATTTTTTAATCAATAATGAATTCAGAGAAACATTTTTTATGTATTTAAAAAAAAAATTAATGATATTGAGAGCTATGTAAGAAAAATATTTTATTAGACAATTTGTTATACAGTCTGTTGTGTCAGTGCATGAGGCAGCAGTTGTTGAAAATAGAAGGTCTTGGTTTCATTTTTATATTTGACAAAAATTGGTAATAGTAAAAGCAAAATATAAGCATTGACAACTTTTACATTTAAAATGAAAGACATTTTGGATGTAAAAAAATTATTTAATCTGATGTTTTATGACTTAGTCTTCATTGAATTTTTTATGTATTAAGTTAAAAGCAATAAAGTGGTCTTAATAGTAAATTGCTGATTATATAAGAATTTTTAATTTGTGTTTTCAAAGCAATTAACAGAACCAAACACTTCTTTTCACATAAAATTTTTGTTAAGTTTTACCTCTTGGTAGTTAAGCTACAATGGCACTCATAAATTTTTAATTAGTGAATATTTTATGTTATATTCATATGTGTGAGCTTCTAATGGTTTTGTCATTACCCAGTTAATTGAACCTACCAAATCATGTTTCTTTAAAATGCCACATTTATTATACATCACAAATACTACACATTTTCTCTACATATAAAAATCTTCATTTTAAATACTTTGGGAGTGGGATTTCCACAATCCTGGTAATTCACAAGAACAACTGCCCTTCTTTCTTGAACACAAATATTCTCATTCTATCTCCATATCCTCACTCTTGGCAGAGAACTGAAGCTAAAGTTCTTGGTTACACTTAGTTATCTGAATTTCACAATAAATATTAAAAGTTATTTATTTTATTCTTTTAATGTAGGTGCCAAGTGGTCAAAGCTCAGAGCCTGGTTGGCTTGGAGGAGAGCTACATGGGAAGAAAGGCTGGTTTCCTGAGGCATATGCCGAACCGATTGACATTACTCAGGATACTGCTGGCATTGAAAATGCCTTTACCAATAGTGCTGCTACAATAGGGGCTCCTACTGAAACAGTACATATTGTTGGGACGGAAATGAAACGAACCCTTGAGTATGTAAAGTACTTTGATAAAATATTTTATGTACATTTGAATATTTTGATGTTAATGTATTCAATTTTCCAGAGGCATATCAGAAGCACCTGAAAATATCCATGAACCAATAGATGTGACCAATACTTTAAGAGATGTTCTTCAACATTCTGAGAATTCATCGTTTACTCAACCTACAAAGTCTGTTTCTTCAACTGAAACAGTATCACCTATTCTTTCCCAAGTAAACTAAAATTTCTCCCTCAGATATATTTAATTATTAATATAAATTATTAAATTGTGTAAAATATATTTGCGTGTTTTATGTTTTAGCAATGAAATATTCTTTGTAACATTTCATAATAAAATAACTCCTAATTTAAATTTTCTTGAAATGTTCAAAACTTTCATTGACTAACATTCAAATAATATGGTGTATGCAATTAAAATTAGA
This sequence comes from Latrodectus geometricus, assembly GCA_026290005.1. Taxonomy (NCBI): domain Eukaryota; kingdom Metazoa; phylum Arthropoda; class Arachnida; order Araneae; family Theridiidae; genus Latrodectus; species Latrodectus geometricus. The sequence continues at coordinate 20,667 of JAPDSC010064262.1, forward strand.
ATAGATCATTGAATAATAAAAATATATGATAATTCCATTCTTCAATTTATAAAATTCTGAAAATTGTGTAATCTATATTGTGTATTTCTATATTCTTAATAATAAATTATCATTGCCAAGTTTTATGATTATGATTAAATTATTTTTCATTTTGGTTATATTAAGTTTGATTTACTTATCGTTCTAATTATTTGTAGGATCAAGCTCCATCTGAAGGTTTGCAAGCTCAAGCATTATTCCCTTGGAAAGCTAAGAAAGAAAATCACCTAAGTTTTAACAAAGGTGATTTAATAACTGTCAAAGAACAGCAAGATATGTGGTGGTTTGGTTCATTTCAAGGAAAAGTTAGTATTCTCAATTAGTTTAACCTTTTCTTGAAATCTTACTTGTATTTTATCATATAAATCTAATGAAAGTGTATTTCACATTTTATGTCAATTTGGTTAGAATGATGATGATTAATTAATAATTTCACTTTAAAATAATACTTTGGAAAACTGGAAAAATATTTTATTTCAAATGCTATATTCATAATATTGAGAAAATTTTAAAGCATTTTTTAATCCAAAAATAAAAGTAAATGACGCTTGTAATAAAAGAAGATTGCTTTTGAAATCTTGCAAACAGAGCAATTTTTATAACATTCTTTTTAAAATAGAAAAAACTTATTTATTTGGAAGTTTGTAACAATTCAACAAGATGATTCTCAGCTGGACATTTATTGTACCTATAATTTTTGTTTTGTGTTGACGATTTTTGCATTTAACTTATTTGATATTATGTTTTTTTTAATTTTTGTGTGTAAAATTATAAAATATTTAAAGCAAAATCTTTTAAATAAATTTCTAAAGATTGTACTATTGCCTTAGAAAACATCAGTAAAATTCTTGGAGCCTGCACAGGTTTGCTGCGATTTCCAATTTTCTTATCAAACATTGAACAGTTATCCTGCCAACCTAAACTACGTCATTTCATTTAATATCCAATTTACAAAATCCTGATTGTGCTCAAAACTGAACTGCAATCTTAGACTATTTTTTTAAATTTCAAAATTTTTAATATTTTATTATAATTACTTTCTACAAAAATATTTAGCAACTAATTTCACAAAGATTACTTTCTAGAAAACAAATTTAAGCAAAATATCACACAGTCTACAGCAGAAGACAACAAGGCAATAAAGCTAAATCTACAATGTAAATAATATAGTCTTTTATGAAAACTCTGATTTCAATTAACCAGGCAGTGGTGGGCACCTTAAAAAAATTCATAATACTTTTCTACCCCAGAGACAACTCGGCAATAAAGCTAAATATATTCTATTAATAGCACACACTTTTATGAAAACTCTGGTTTTAAACAACCGAGCTATGGTATGTACCTTAAGAAACATTGGGTAAAATGCAGTATAAACCCAAAGAGAATCGGACAATAAAGCTAAATTTATAGCATACATTTTTATACAAACGTCAAGTTAAAACATTGCAATTCACAATAAACATAAATACTTATCAAGTATGTCTACAAAATACTCAATAAATTACAAAAATTATTGCATACAACAGGAATTTTAATTGATGTACTAAGTGTCTTTATATTATATACTTAAACTTATTATAATTTAGTAAATAAACAAGGTTAACAATCGACACTTAATAAAATCCCAGGTTCATTTTCATGAATAAAGTTTATTATCAAGTTTAACTCAGAATAACATACATTACATAAACAACATGGCCAAGCTCAATTCGGGATTAATCTCATCATTATTAGTAATACCTAATACACTAATTTCTTAATCATCATAGTACTAAAAAAATGAAATTAAAAGCCTTTTACAATATTAACTACAGTACAAGAAAGAATGTCCCGAGTTATTTACGAGAGAATCACTTATCTGGAGACGCACGGGTAATCCACGTGGGATGCTGTTAGGCTTACTACTGGACCGGACAACCAGGAACCCTGGAACTTGTTAGACAGGGCTGTTTTCTCCAATAAATCCTTCAGATGAACTGTACCATTTCGTGAAAACATCAATATGTCTCGGCTCCAGTGGAATTTATTGTCTATCTTCGTTCGCAACTATACCATGTTCTCTCTCGGCTTCGGCGCTGACCTTGTCTTGTTCAGTCACTCGTCAGGATTCTCTTCCCAGGCAAAAAAAACTCAACGTCAATTTATTACTATCCAAACCTTTCACTTCCTATACATAAATACTTAAATTCAAATTTTTCAGTTTGATATATTTTTTCAAAACAAAGTATAACTTTAAACATTTATATTTGATAAATATAACTTTTAAACAAAATACTTAAATTTCATTTACACACTTTCTAAACAAAACAACTTCAAACATTTAAATTTTAACAATAAATGAAAAATGCTTCAAGGGTTACTAAAATTCTGAACATGTATCATCATAATCATGTGTTTACGCATGCGTTCAACGTCACGTGATATTGTTTTGAAGAGAACAGAATAAGTTTACTATTTGAGGAGAACAGTTATGATTCTCGAGCGGCAATTATTCCTTAAATCTTTTTTGTTATGTATGTTTGTGTCTGAATAAAATAATATTAAAAGACACTGGTCTGTTGTAAGTGTTCATATAATAAAATCCTTACAATCTAATCATCTCTAAACTATAAATTACATTATGCTTGTGTGTTCTTACATCAAGTTACACCATAAAATTGCTAGAATACATTCCATACAGTAAACCAGTTTAATGTATTTATTGCCGATCAGGCTACTAGGATTTAGCCAAAAACATCACCTGATGTTTTGTGTCAAGAAATAAGACTATTAATTTTCTAAAATTAATGATTTAAAGGAATTATCTCAAAAGATAAATACTTATCTTTTACGTACCAAGTTATTATTTATAATTTTTTTCCCATGAGTAGTATTGTTAGTTATTTCCTATTTATATTTAATAATTATTAAATATAGTACAGAGTATGCATTTTTTGTGATGTCAACTTTTTAATTTATAAGCACAGTGCCTTGTTTAATAAATTGTAAACTGTATAATTTATGAGCATATTAATTTTGCCCTTTAATTGAAAAATGAAGTTAAAACAAGGCCATTTAATGTATACATTTCTGCATGCTGCACATATTCTATAAGGTTTTTTAATTTATGAGTTTGTTTTTTTTTTCTTTAATCATACATTACGAATTATAATTTCTTAATTAATAAATTAAAAATAGCTATTAACAATGATGAAAAATAGTTATATTTTTTTTTAAATATATTTTTGGAAATAGATTAGAAATTAGAATCATAAAAATTTTCTAATTAAAGAATTCGTGATAGAGAATCCTTCTTGGTTTAATTTTAAATATTTTAATGTTTTAAATTGATTGTATTTTCTATATAGCTTTCAGCAGAAAAAAAAAATATTTTTTGAATAGTCCTTATTTATAAAAGTTTTTTTATCAGTTATAAAAAGTAAGTAATAATAAAGTTTTTTTATTAGTTAGCTTAGATATTAATTTCTTAAAATATCTTATAGAATGGCTGGTTCCCCAAATCCTATGTCAAACTAATATCTGGTCCTTTGAAAATGAATGACAAGTAAGAATTATTAATAATTAAATTATTCTTTAAATAATTATTTCATTATGAAAGTTATTTGTTATTTTTTTATTTAAAAAACCTGAAACTTGAACTCCTAAAATATTCTTGTTTTTTTTCAATTTTATATTCATGAACATAAAAAAATTAATGTTGATGAAAAAATATAGTACATATAATATTCATTTGCATTCTGTATGTTATGAAATTAAAGCATTTATGTGGATGTTGCCTTTTTATTAAATATCCATAGAACATAAATTGATAATGAATTTAATTAAAACTTTAAACTATTATTTGGATAAAGCTACTACCTTTTAGAATTTTTAAATTTGCGAGTAAGGTTTGCTCATAAAAAGTTTTATATAAAAATTAAAAGAAAAAGTATTCTTTTAATTTTTATAAGTTTTAATTGTTAAAAGATTTATTAAAATTTCTTGGCATTAAGATTTTTTTTTTTTTTGTGTGTGTATAGAAATAAATTTGTTATAATATTCTTAATTTGTAAATTTTTATATTGTATATAAGAGTTTATATTACTATTGAAGAAAATTGCTGCATATAGTGCTGTTTGTTTTGTTAAATAGTCCTTTTATTATTCTAATATTTAAATTGTTAAAGAAGTAAAAATTTTTAGGTATTTTATAGGTTTATAATGAATTAATAATGAACAAGAAAAAATTTAACTAGCATTTACTTTTCGCTTGAAAAGATTCCTGTAAGCATAAAATGAATCACGTAAAAAATAATATGAATAATTATTTTATTTTACTTAAATTGTTTTTTTCAAACCAAGTTAAAACAAATTTCTTTTGCTTGGTTCTAAAAATTAATATTTTTCTTATCTTGATGTTACAAAACTTCAATTTTAATATGAATTACTGGAAACTGAAAAATAGTACTCTATATTAGCACTTAAACATAAGCCAATAAAAAAAATATAAAATGCATTATTTAGCTACTAAAATAAATAAAAATATGTAGTTTTAAGTAAAAATGCGCTGCAGCTTTGCTTATGTGAAAAATTAAGTGCTTATATAGAATACTGTTTTCCAGTTTTCAATAATTTACATTAAAATTGAAATTTGGAAACAAATGTCTGAATAAAAAAAATATCTTTTTCTAAAATAATTATAATATAAAGATAAAAAATATATATATCGATTTTTTTATTGTATAATTTTGTTAAAAAGTTTTTTTCTTCTTTTTTTTATGTAGTTTCCAAGACAATGCATTTGATTCTACTGACTTACAAGAACCACCTGAAGTTAATACATCTCCTCCTGGTAAGAATGAGAGTGTTTTATTATTTAAGCTTGAAACAAGCTTGTGAAAGGAATTTTATGTTCAAATATTGAGTAATTTAAAAATGTAATCAAGGCTTACTCTCTTTCTTAAATTTCAAGTTTGAGTTGCATGATTATAAACTGTATATTAAATTGTGTAAAGCCAATTTAAAAAGATTTTCTGTACTTTTTATTGTAATTTTTTTTAATCAGTTGTTGAATCTCATCTTAGCCTAACAACAAACATCCAAGCCTTAGATGAGATTCATCATGGCACTGTTGAATCTCATCTTAGGCTTGGATGTTTCTAGTAGTCTGGAATCCACTTTATATTGTGTAAGTCCCAGCCTAATGCCCTTTTGTGCAAAAATTGACTGCAGAGACAAACAAACAAATGAGTCAAGCAATGTATGTAAATAAGTTTCTATCAATTTTAATAAAAATTTTAGCTATGATAAGGAAATAATTATGATGTAAATTCTTCTGTCGTGTTTTTACATGTAAAATTTTCTCAAAATATTAGAATTCAAACTGAAATCCAATCTTGAATTCATTGAAAAAGAAATTTTTAATAAATACACAATGATATATAAATAAATGATAAATATAAATTTCCAAAATCTGTATTACATTGTCATGTTTTCATGTTTAATATTAGTTACATGATTTTTTTCCATTATTGTTACAATAGATTAATAATTTTAAAAAAAATTTCAGAAGGAATTCCAGAATATTATTTAGCCACATATGCTTATCAATCTCAGGAACCAGGTGACCTTTGCTTCCAAGTTGGTGAATCAATTTTAGTGACTAAAAAGGAAGGAGATTGGTGGACTGGAACAATAGGAAATAGAACTGGTATCTTTCCTAGTAATTATGTTAAAAAAGTTGAAGGGCAGGTAATTAACAGTCTTTGATTAATTATAATATAGTCAACTCTCTTCAATTCTAATAATTAAAGATTTTTATTTTTTTTATTTATTTATTTTGCAAAAGCTAGAATTTTTAATGAAAACACATTGTTATGTGAAAATTCAATTTTAAATAAAATAAAAGCATGTGTAAGGCATTTTGCACAATATAAAAAGAAAAAAAGACATAAAAAATAGAGAAAGCTTCTAAAATATTAATTACTTTTCATTTTTATAATTCTTTACTAAAATAAGCTATTTGATCTAAAAATGAAGTTACTAAATAAAGTTAATAAAATTACATAAAACATTTTAAAGTGTTGCTATTTATTTATTTATTTATTTTAACCAACAAATTTTAATAAACATAAAGAATAAATCTTACTAAAGAAAGGAATATAGAAAAATTAGGCTCCTTTTTCATATTTTCTTTGTTATTAGCTATAATTTACAAGTATTTAAAAAGTATTAATAAATTATATTTAGGAGTTTTACAACATTTTTTTTAAACTTAAACAATTGCTCAATTTTAATGCTGAAAATAACTTATGCATTCATTAATTAAACAAATAAAAAAAATAAACATGTTATTTATTAAAAAAAATGTTTTGAAAATCTGTTTTGTATTTTTCTGAATGGAATGTATTGTTTAACTATTGTGTCTTCTTTGTTAGAACCGTTTTTGTATGAAACTAATTTTAATAGTTTCTCAAATAAATTAAAGAAATCAATGTGTGGAGACTTTCAGAAATATTTTGTTTTATTATATATTAATCTAAAATTTTTTAAATGAATCAACTGGCTGTAGAAATGCTTAAACAAAATGAAGTAGCTTAATTGTAACTATTTTTAAAAGCATAAACAAATAAAAAATACTATATTTATTTTATCTGATTTTAGAAAAGTTAAAATATTTCATTTAAAAAAAATTTATTTGTAAACTCACCGATTTGTCAACTGGAATTATACATACTATTTTCTGAGTATACTTCTTCAACAGTTCATGAGCTCATATCCCATCTAGGGAATAGATGTTCATTGTGGTTTGGAATACACTTTAAACTGTAGGCCTTTATCTAGCGCTCATATGCAAAAAATAACTGCTTTGTGAAAAATAAACTAAACTAAAATTCTTACTAAATTTTGCTTTGATTTTACAGCAATTTTTGATGTAAATAAAAAAAAAATTGATTTAAGCCACTAACTAGTTTTTATTTTAACTATTTTATTATTAGTTTACATTTTTAAATATGTAATTTTCAGTTTTCAAATTAAAAATAATATGTGCTTTTACATAATAAAAGTGTGCTTTCACTCTTTTAATTTTCAAATTTAAAAGATCCTAAAGTTTTCTTTAAAGTGTTTAAGCCTGAAAAGGCAATATAGTTGAAACAAATAAAAATAGCTTATTAGAGTAAGAAAATTTTATATATTTTTTAAATTACTATATATTTTAATATTATTATTATTATTTACCCAATATATAAAAACTTTATTCTGATAGGTGCTTAAGTGAAGAAAATTGTGATGAACTTATTTGTCAAAATTAAATTATTCTTAAAAATAATTTTCATCTTTATGAAAGATTTTTTTTTTTTTTTTTAAATAGCTTGTATCCTAAGTGTGCAACACAGTTAACACTATATTTTGAATAAAATTTCATCTTTTTCATGTAAAATTTGTATTCACTTGCATAAGATCTGTGTTAAAGAGATGTTTTGAAGAGGAAAATTGTCAGCAATTATAATAAATGCTTATTATTTATTTACCTGTTTTAATAATTAAATTACCACAGGTAACCAGTGAAGTCAGTGTTGATTCTGAATCAAAAACTGATCTATCCTTTCAGTCTATGTCATTGGAGGTAATTCTTTTACTTACATATCTTCATAAATATTTTCTATTGTCATATAAATATGCTTTGTTCAAAAAATTTAATACAATTTATTGATAAAATTGTAAGATCTTTAATTGAGCTTGATGGTTATGGTAATATTATTTTGGTGTGAATATGATCATCAGAATCATATGGTAATGGTTAGAAATTTTTGGAATTGATACGTAATTGCCATTTGTATGTTAAGGACATGATCTCCTAATGTAAAAAGTCATATTTAAGATGTTAAGAAATCAACTGCATGATCAATCTTAATAATATAAGTAAACCATTTACCAAACAGAACATAATCCAACTATGGGATAAATAAATGGAAGATGAATATGAAGGAGGAGACAGTGCTTTGTAATCAATCTAGCCTTTTGTGTAACATAAGGATGAGCATTATTTTACCAGAGAAGAATGCTGCATGTCAAAGATAAATATTTCACCTTTTCCCTGTGCATATGTTGTAATTCATCACAATTTTGAAATAAGAATTTTACCACTTGACAGGAAACAGCATGAACAATTCTTGCTGAAAACCATGGAAAAAAAATTAAATCTTCTTGAGATGTAAAGATGGCTTAGGTTACCATCTAGTTAATCATGTTTTAATGTTTTGTCGAATTTTACTTGTGTCAAAAAACCCATTTCTTTTTAAAGATAATTATTCACTGTAGTTGACATTATCTCTCATGCCTGTAAAAAATGCAGTTGAATTCAGAACAACTTATCTTGCTAATTTATTATTGATTGATGAAGCTCCCAGGAGTCCTTTTTGACCCCAGATAAAAGCCAAGTATGGAACAACCATTGCAAGATGGACTTGTAGCTCAATTACTATTTCATGAAAAATTTTTCTTGGAAACAGTACTTTACAAAACACTAAAACTTTAATTTCTTTGTATAACCACATGACTCATTTCTTGCCTTCTAATTTTTTCCAACAATTAGTTATTTTATTGCCTGCGTAATTCTCAGATGCTTTGTAAATGTTTCAAGTCGCAACTGCTGCATAATTTTCAAATTCATCCTAACTCTTAGATCTGAATTTTCAATTCAATTTGTTTTTGCTTCAAATCTAACTCTAACTTGTAAAATAATATCCATATGATACTTATTTATCATAACCCTTTGATAAGGAAAATTTAATTTTTTAGGCAGGATGGAGGTCATTCTAAAATTATTATTTAATATGTCATTCATACTGACCTATCAAATTAAAATATCCAATGTTAATAATTGAATGTTTCACTTGCCAAATTGATTAACTCTTCTTTCTGAATTCTATTAAATTTTAATATCAAAGCTGGTGGTATAATATGTAACTTTATTTCAAACAAATTTCTCTTTTATTAATTTATTTGTTAACAAACACCACCAAAACCATACATAAATTATAAATATTCATTTTAAGAAAGAATATATATGCTATTTTATTATTTTCAACTTGTTTTATGGAGTTGATTGATTGAAGCATTCAATTAAGTTATTCATTTTATTGTATGTGTTTAAAATTATCAAAATCACCACTAATTTTTATGTTTATGACTTTCATTTTTTAACAAATTAATATGTCTTACTCAATGTTTTATCTTAATATTGATCTAGTTTTTTTCTTTTCTTAATTTACATGCATACAGTATGATATGTCTGTTTATAGTCCAAAACCGAGGGTAATGTAACATATTTTGTATTCAATTGTTAATAAATATATATATATATATATATATATATATATATATATATATATATATATATATTCAAATATTTTGAAATTTATTTTTGGTTTTATAGTTATAAAAGTAATTTATAAAACTGATTATTTTATTTCTTTTGTTTTTATACACCTCAAATATGTATAAAAATTATCGATAATGAAACATTTATTGAATAATTTTATGCTACATTGAATTTGCTCACATGAAGCTAAATGTGTACTTAAAATTGAATTTAGTGTTTTAAATTTTTAAATAAGAATATGCAAGTTAAAATGTATAATTCAGGGGAAAATAAAATATAAAATGCTACATGTAGTTTTATTTCTATCTAACATGTAGTATTCTGACAATTATTTTAGAAATTGATACTGTTTTCAATTTAAAGTAAAAGCCTTATTACTTTAGCTATAAATGTTAATGTTGCATATGATTTTTTTATTTATGTATTGTAAAAATGTCAGAAAATAACATAAAAATTTATTGCATTTTAGACAAATATTAAAATACTAAAGCTGTTTGTATACTGTTATTTTTGTTTAACATAAAGTGTTTTTATTAGGCTTTTTTGTATTTAATTGCAAATTTGTTAAATTTTTGCTAAATATTAGTATTTGTTACTCTTTTAACATAGTCTTAAATATTGCATTTATCATTTTTAATGTGAAATGAAGTTTTTACCTTAATATCACCTTGAATTACAAATGATTAGATTATATCAATCAATTAGATTGTCAAAGTTGAAAGAAAATCAAGAGTGAAAAAATAAAAATTTTGAATCTTCATTGAATGAAGATTCAAAATTTTTATTATTTTTATTTTAATGCATTAAAATTTAGAAGACATAAAATATATTTCATTATAATATAAAATACATGATTTCAAAAATTCACTGTGATAAAAATTAACTATTTTTAAATTTAAACTTGTAAATAATTATATTTATTTTATTTTTTCTATCATCTTTTAGTATTTCTAGTATTGATAAAAATTTATTTTTTCCCTGCAGGGTGGTAAATTCAGAGGTGAAATTGTAACAGTTCTTGCTCCTTATAAAGCAACTGGACCTGAGCAGTTATCATTAGAAAAAGGGCAACTTGTTAAAGTTCGGAAAAAAACATCTGGTGGTTGGTGGGAAGGTGAAGTTCAGGTAATATTAAAGTGATAAAGAGTAAACATAAAGATTTTAATAAGTTATACACAAGTAAAAAATTATACCCGTAGTTTAATGATTTTGCATATGTACTTTAATACATATTTTTAATATTTCCTTTTTTATTTTTAATACATTGATTCATTTAATGAGAAATCTTCATGCATTTTTTATTAAAATTATTCATGCAATAATTAAACAAACAAAAACATTTTTCCCTTCTCTTAAAACTATTCTATAATTTATGAATTCCTAAAAGAATTTTTTTTCAGTATGTTAAATGAAAGGTGTTTTTTAGTGTGTTGCCTAATTTGAAAAGAACTGATTTTTACCAAATAAATAATTTCCTATTTTAAAAAATTAGCAATCAGAATCAATTATGAAAATATTAGGAATCAGGTGTTTGCTAATTTATAATTTGTTTAATAATAATTTGCATGAGAAATTCTAATACAACTAACATAAGAAATCTTCAAAAAATAATGCAAGGCTAGTTTTTTTTATATTTTAGGCATAGTTTATGTTACAAACTTTGTTATGTATATTATTTTGTAACTGTAATTTGTACCTCATTTTACGATATATATACTGTTAAAATTTCATTATTTAGTTGTCCTACTAATAATGTCAATTATCAAAACGAAAATATGTAAATAGTGTTAACAAAATTCTAAAGAATATAATTACTTTTGTATAATTGCCTTATTATCACTTATTTATAACTAAGTATTGTCATTTCTACTTTTTTTAAATTTCTATTCATCTTGATTTTTTTTTCCCAACATACAGCATTTTAACTATCAATATGAGGATTCTTTGTAGAGATTGAAAAATGTTTCTTATACGAAATTAATAAGTCACGCAGTAAAAATCTTCTAAGTGGGCATTTTGTTATAGGTAGTCATTTATTTAGAAGTAACCGCTTTATTTTTTTTAAGAAAAGGCCCAAAATAAATCTTTATGAAAATTTAGTTGATAAGAAAAGAATAAATTTTCTTGCTTGACTACTACTTCTTGATCAATGGACTTCCAAGTCCCCAGAACCATTCAGAGGGTCCATAAAAAATCAAAATTGATTTGAGTTTCCTGAACAATGTCAGGGATTTTGCAAAAAGTTTAATATATTGGGTTGTTCAGGGACTAATTTTGTTTTTCCCACCTGGATCAGTTTTTTGCTAGTAAAAACCAACAACTTTACATACTACTAACAGAAAGATGACAAAATGCGTTGGACTAGAGTTGACAATATATACAATTTAACAAAATGTTTATTCATTATGTTTTTCATTGTGATGAAAAATGAAATCACTTTTTCAACCACCCAATAAAATAATAAAATTGTGATCTATATTTATTATTGAAATTTAAATAAATAATAATATATATAAAATAGTAGCAATTTTTATGTCCTGAGTAAAATATAAATATAAGTAGGTGCTTAATATACAATATATTACTTAAGTACTGAGTGTTTTTATACCTTTTGTGAATGAACATTTACAAAATATATCTCCACTGATTTGTCTCTTGTATTAACAGTGATGTGTATAATTTGTTTTAATATTATTACTAAAATTTATAAATTTACTTCAATAAATTTAAACTTTTAATTTCCGTTGACCTGCTAACAACAATATAAATAACAATAAAAAACATAATCCTTCAATAAAGAAAAAACACTGTTATACAATTACGATTTAATAGTTCTGAATGGCACCAGCTGCTAAAAGTTAATAACCAGCATGCCACAATGCAAGACGGGTGGTTAAAAATTGGTTTATACAAGAACACTATAATGCCACTACCTTGTAATATATAAACTATAAGAATCCTATATCTAATCAACAGTTTAGCTGTATTTTGCTGATAAAAAAAGATATTAGCAAATTTCCGAGTTTTAGACAAAAGAAGTTTTGTATTTTTGGAAGTCTTGAAATAATTATATTTGTTTTGTTACATAGTGTGCCTTTGTTAGGTATGCTTATTTCAATAAAATATATCTCTTTTGAAAAAATTATATTACATTCCTCAAAAAAGTAATCTCTTAACATGATTACAGTTGCTTGTTTACCATCAACATTTAATAGTTCTCCATGCAAACCTGAACCAAGGATTTGAAGAGATTTTTCATTTGGATATTCTCAATTGGGTGTTGAACCCTTTTTTTATGCATGGACAAACTCAGTTCCCAAACATAGATGAATTCATACTAATACAAGGAAAATTAAAAATATAAACCTATGTTTGAACAAAGATATCAGAAATTCAGGTTAATTGTACAGATCCTAGCTTTATATCCTATGTTATGAGTTATTCTACTGAAGCTGTTAGCTTCTTTCCCTTCTTCCTATTTAGTAGAATGTAGATACAGTGCCATTATTAATCTTGTCACAAAAAAAATTGATTAATTAGTCCTTGTGAGTGTTTGCAGCTGCTACTCACATTTAGTTTCTGACATAACATCTCATCAAATTCATTCAAGTGATTAGTTATTTATATTTTATTTTAAACAAAAGTTATAATTTCAATATAAATACTATTTCAACAAAATTTATTTTAAGTTTACCCATTTTATACTATCTTTTCATGTAGGATCCATGGACATGTTTTGACTGTAAATAGGATTCTATGTGTTAAAAAATTTTGGAGACCACTTTTCTTGATGGAGAAAAATAAAAACTGCAAATATTTATTTTACCAGTACACCAAAAAATAATTTAATGTGATCTTTTTAAAAATAAATTGTATTTCATTTGACAACTAAATAATGTGTTTTAAATCTTGTGTTTTAAAAATAAGTTATTCTATATAAACAAAAATGTTTAAGTATTTTTAAGAAATATACAGAATGTAAATAACAAATATTCTTATATACTGATTGTACTAGATGATGTAAAGCTTAAATAACAGCGGGTTTTTTTACCTAATAAAATTTTTATAATCTTAAACGTGAAAAAAGAATGCTATTTATAAAACTATATATCTTGATTTACAGTTATCTGTCCATCCCTTCTGTCTAATTAAAAAAACAATTGAGGAAACTATTGTAATATTTTTCTTTTTGTTGAAATAACATTTATAATTTTGAGCTGATTATGCAAATTAAATTTACCAAGATTTTGTTCCAATTTTTTTATATATTTTTAATCTTAATTTATTAAAACTTAAATTTTAAAGAAAATTTAAGTTTTTATGTTTGACACATTTTCATTCAAACAATATTCTAGTATAAAATATGATTAAATACATTTTTCTCAGCTTTCAGTATCATTTACTTTATTCTCATGCATTATTACTTCAAGGAATTTATTCTAAGATTAAATAATTTTGGCAGCTGATTTCAGATTCTATTCAAAAAAATTTTTTTTTATTTGAATTAAATTTGACATCTTTACAGTTCTTCTGTTAATTTCTGTGAATATTATAGTTATTATTTTATCTAATCTGTAAAAACATTTTATTTTTGAATTTGTCATTTAATTATCTTATCAATTTTCAAGTTATTGAATAGTATTTTGGAAATTTTTTTCATTTCTTAAAAATGAAATGAATGTTGATGCTTATTTTCTCTGTTAAAGGTAAAAGGTAAAAAGAGGCAAGTAGGGTGGTTCCCTGCATCCTATGTCAAAGAATTGAGTGGCAGTCGTGCAAGTAGCAATAGAACTACACCAGAATCCATGCTTTATTCAAGATTTAATGAGAACTTATCTAACGGAGGACCACAACAATCTGGTATTTATGCCATTTTATTCAAAGAACTTTTTACATTGAAGCATTTCATTTTAATAATTCAATATTAAAAAATTATTCTTTTTGCATTTTTAACGTGATTTTAAAAGTATTTTTGTTTGGATTATCAAGTTTCTAATAACATTAATTGCCTCTACAGCTTTAATTTATAACATTAGATTACATTAATTTGCTATTTATAATATACCTTGTGTAAATGTAACAATGATTACATGTGACGATAGTAATGATTGAACAAGATATTTTTGATTACATTTTAAATTGTAATTTGTAATGGTCAGAATATCTTGAATTTTATTATTTTTTTTTATTAGTTGGTTTGGTTTTATTGTGAATTTATTAATATTAAAGTTAATGGAATTATGCTTTATTGTCTTTTTGCTATCATATTTTGCTGTATATAACCCATTCACCACATGTCATCTGCAAGACTTTTTTTCAACTGAAATGAGGGATAAAACATCGCAAAATCTATTGCATTTTTTCAGCGAATACTCGGAAACATTTACTGCTGATAATGTGATGTTGCATCAAATAAAAAAAATACACAGTATGAATAAAAATATAAATTGTACACGTTAAAAAAAAAAAAAAAAAAAAAAAAAAACTCTTATTATGTAAAACATCTGATTATTAGATCCACTTTAACACAAATTGTAATAAACTGAGGGTAAATTGCTAGATTGATCGTTTAAAAAGTAAAACTTTTTAGTAACTTTTAAAACTGTGTTAGATATTAAATGAAATGGATTATTTTTGAACTGGATATTGGATACATTTTTTCTCTTTTGTATTGTACATACTTTTTCACCTTACATTAACGTGTTTGTCACCATTTTTTATCTTTTTATAGCTTTTAGTTTAAATTCTGTGTAACTTATATGCTTTCACTTTCACATGATGCTCTATGAACTTGAATATTTTCAGAACAAAACTAAATGCAAAATGACAATACGCAATAGCATTTATAATCTCTTTCTGAGGAAGTGAATTCGTTCTTGAACATAATTGGACAAAATTGATTATAGTTGAAAAAAGTCAGATGTGTTGTCATGTTATTTGTTTTATAAAACATATACAACATTTCTTTCAAAACTTTATTGTAAGTTTTGCTAATGGTGAATAAGTTTTATTAGATTATCCATGGTGACGATAATATGCACAGAAAACTTGAAACTTATTTTTAACACATAATCTGTAGATTATATACAGAAAAAATTGGTCAAATTTCAAAACTCGCTTTAAAAACAAAATGAAGTCTAAATAATGTTTATTCATTCTCATATATTTGTATTAAAAAAAATTAACTTAAAGATTTTTTTTTAAAAAAATTTACATTTTAAGTAATGTTTCCAATTTAAAGTAGTGGACTTCAAACATAACGTAAGATTTAAATTAATGGCGGGAAATTTGTATTCAAAGATCACACACAATTCAAAGATCACACACAAACATTTTGAATATTTGCATTAATTTTATTGTTATTAAATTTTAATAAAAAAATTTATTTCAGTACTGCCCAAAAATATGCAAATAATATTTTTAATGAACATTTTTTACCTACTCAATAATTATCACCTTTATAAAACTACTCACTTAAATGTAGCTGCCTTATTTCCTAACTGCATACTTATAATGTAGTTTAAAAATATTTTTAAATATAACAAAAAAAGAAATTAATCTGGTATGAAAGATAATTTTGCTTTAGTTAGAATTTTTCTGTATACAAAAAAATCTTGCTTTAATGACAAAAAAAAAGTTGCTAATATGTTTCTAACTCAAGTTTAAGTTTTTTTTTTTTTTTTTTTTTTTTTAGGAATATGAAAGAAAATATTAATTTTCTTTATTTCTTTCACAAAACTTTTTGATGTAAATAAAGCAACATTTCAATCAAAACCTTATATAATTTAAGTTATTTAATTACTTAAACAATTTATTTATACATATAATATTTTTGTCAATACATATTTACCTCTTAAATTAATACATTGATTTTCCCTTCATCTGTAATTATTTCTTTTAAATTTAATTACTGAATTATTCAAAAAGATTTTATTCAAGTCAAAATTTGTTATTCCTTGTATAAAATGAAAATATATATAAAAGTTTCTTATTTTAAAAATAACTAAGGCAAGTAAATTTCAATCATATTTTCTTGCTTTTATTTGTCATCAATTTTGGCTTAGGGAAAAGTACCAATGTAATTTGTGTTTAGAATTTTGATTATAATGAAACTTCTCAATATTAACTTAAGAAAATTATTTTTAATCAATTTTTTTATATATTTTTTGTGTACATATGGACTTGTATGCCTGCAAATGTGCATAAGATATTTTAAAAATCCTATTTTTTTTAGTAATCTATCCATAAGATTTTTTATATTTTACAGTTTATTTATGTATTCCAATCATAGAATTTTTAAAATTTCTAAAATAATTTTATATCATTTACTTATTCATTATTAATCAAAGTTCATTTTAGTGGTTCAATCTATATATGATTAAGTATTTCACAATAACACAATAACAACTACATCCCAACTATTTAGAAAATTTTATTTTTTACTTGAATTTTTCTCCTAATATATGGTACAAATTAACCTAATGTTATATGCACCTTTGAAACATCATTAGCTAAAGGGAAATATAAGTAGCATAATAATAGCTAAAAATTTAAATCATATTTTATACTCTGTAAATTAATTTTTTTTTTTTTTTTTAGAAAATGTTTCTTTTTTATGGATTATTAATATAATTGCTTTGCGTTAATTTTTAATTAAGTTCCATTTAAAAAATTAGTTTTTTTTTTATTTACTTTTATTGTTGAAATTATATGAAAAAAGCAACTCTTTTATTTCTTATTTTTAACATTTGAACTGTATATTCAAATCAAAGAGAGCACAAACAGTGTTAAGCCAAAATATGAAAAAAGCTTGTTTTTCTAATCAAACTTTTACAACAGAAGGTTCATAATATCTGACTGTTCTTTGCATCTAATTTTCAATATAATTATTGTAACAAAAATATTTTTTCAATATGATATTTGAGAAATTTTTTTCCCTATTTTTAAGTGTTTCACTAACTCTTGAATGCCACTATTATGTCTAGATGTCATATATTAGAGAATAATTAAATTTATAGTACAAAGTTTATTTTTCTGGTTGTACCTATCAGAAATATTTATTCTTGTTCAACTTTTGTTCTTATGATTATGCATATCTTCTTTTTAGATCAAGTTGTGGCTTTATATCCATTCAGTGGTCAACATAGTGATGAGCTATCATTTCAAAAAGGTGACATCATAACTCTTGTCAATACAGATGATCCTTCTTGGTGGAAGGGAGATCTTAATGGTGCTGTTGGATTGTTTCCTTCAAATTATGTTGAAGTCATAAACAAATCAAATGCGCCTGCCCAAAATAACTGTAAGTAATTATTTTTTTATAAGATGCTTCGAATAATTATGCTTTTGATGTGTATGGAATAACTTTCATTTATTAAAGTGTAGTCTAAATACAGTGAAATAAGATATTCAAATGTAAATTTCCTATACTTAGGAAAAAATGTTTGAAAAATAATCATGCTCAACCTTTCTACTCTTAATTTATAACCATTCTTTGAATATTTAAGCTACTTTTTAAAATGAAAAAAAATTAAAAATTTTAATAAAACTTTTTATAGTCTATTGATGTTTTGTACTGCTTTTTGAATTAGGCTTAATTTCAATGACCCTATCTCATAATTATGGTTTGCTGTTTGATTCACACAACTATTTTTATTTCAGCTCTCATTTGATATTAAATATATTTTAAATTGTTTGATATCTTAGTCATATAAACCCTTGTGTGTAATAAATTATCATAAAGCATCTTACAAACCAAACCATAAATTTGCTCATAGATCAATATTTTGATCTAGAATGAGAATTTGTGTACCAGATAAAATGTATAATATCTGGTACACAAATTCTCATTCTAGATCAAAATATTATTCTATGAGCAAATTTTAACCAGTTCTTATAAAGCTTATTGCACTTTTTGAAATATTATTTTATGATTTACGATACAGCATAATTCAGGTAAATTATTTACAAAATTGTATATTAAATTTCTAATTGCTATTATATTTGGGGTAATTTTTCTTAATTTAAATATTTTGGATTTTGCTTAAAATGCAAAGGTAAATTGTAATCATATTTATTAAAACTTAAAACATAATGTCTCTACTTTATTATTATTAAGTTAATAATAATTCTGTTCTTTATTACAATTTAATTTATTCCTTATGTTCAAGTAGTTTTCTGTATCATGCAAGCATGGAAGTTTTTTCTCTTAGCCATGAAATATTAATACATTGTTTCATTTCTTATGTTGCAAAGAATGTGAGCAACACCTCTTTAAATAATGTGCAAGTATCTAAAAATCTAGTTTATAAGTACTTTCAAATAGTGTCTTTTATTATTGAAAATCCGTTTTTCTTTAATTTTATCATTTTAAATTATTTTTTGACATTGGTAGCTTAGTTTGCTCCTTTCTTTTTTCACTAAAACTGGTTCATATTTATAAATAACCGATTTATTTATTAGATTCTGTAAAGGAATGTATCTCAAATTTATTTATTCATATACCAGTTCTTGAAGAAATTTTTGTTTATTTAAACTTCTTTATTATTTTGTTGTGTTTACAACAAGCTTCATCTTCTTTGTCATGTTTTTCTTTCCTTTCATACTATTTCATATCCAATTTTACAAATCTCACATCCTTTTTTCGTATCCTTTGCAGGAACTGTCTGCTGTTTTGCTGGATTCCACAACCCCTGCAAGCATGGATTAGATCTCTCTATCTCTTATCTCTTCAGAATCTCATTGTGCTACTTTATTGGATTAGGACATTTTATGTAGTTTGAAATGGCTGTGGTTTGTCATTTCTATATTCAGAAATCACCGAACATTGTTATTGGAACTAAGTTAGATAGCATAAACTAAACAAGATTTTAGTTTGTAGCTCCAGATGAAGTTGTGGGCATTAAGTTTCTTTCTTGTTTTGTCCTATTGAATTAATTGTCATTTCTAAGAGCTTTTTTAAATAAATTATCAGAATTTCTGAAAATCATTTCTTTTTAATAGGAATTCTATATAAACAAAATCGCATGGGAGAAAGTGCATTTGTGAGAAGCGTTCTGTTTGAATTTTAATGTGTTATAGAGTTTTCATATTGTTATGTTTGTCTGCCTCTTTTAATATTTAATAAAATGTATTATAATTTACGCTTTAAATTTGTATTATCTTGATACAACATTTATTGTTGATTAAAATTTTTAATAAAGTTAAATTATTTTAAAAGTTTTTGTAAATTTTTTAAATTGAAACAAAAATTATTGTATTATAGTTAATATATAAATTTTCTGTTACCATAATGGTAATTTCAAATATTGTACATGCAAAAATGCTTTTATCTTTACATTTTTAACAAAAAATAAAGAATATTCTACCAAACTTATTATAATTTAAAATATTCAAATCATATTTAATTTTGCCTGTTTTAAGTGAGTTAATATTTAAGATAGAGGAAAAATATTTACTTTTTAAATTTCATTAGAATGTTTTTGAGTGATTAAAGTTTATTATTAATGTTTTATATTGTGCTAAGATGTAATTGTGACTACATGAAACTGTAGTTGTTGAAATATTTATATATATATGGAGCTTTTATGTATTGATCATCTAAATGTCCTATTCTTGAAGTGCTAAAACAGTGAATATTGATTTTGTTTTGTACATTAATGTATTTTATAATGTTATAAAACTAGCTATTTATCTATGATGGAAATAGTGCACCATCTAGGTAATTTGTGGAAGGAATGAAATGGTACTTAGCAAATAAATGTATGTTATGATTTAAATTGACTTTTTATTTCATTTTCCTTTAAAATATCAAGAAAAGTACAAAATAATATGCGGTCTTTTGATACTAAATTTTTCTTTATTTTATAAGATATTCTACTATCAGAAAATCTTTTAGGACTCTTCCTTTAAACATAATTTCTTGAAAATTATTTACTGTAAAATAATAATTAGCTGAAATTATTAAGCTTTTTCACCTTTTATTATATTTTAGATAATTAAATTTTATAAAAGGCTTAAATTTATCTGAAAGGTGTTGCGATTAAAAAAGGAAATAAAAATTTGTTATGTTAAATAAATTTGAATTAATTAATTTTATTTTTAAATATTTTTACTGTAGATACTATTTTTAATAATTCATAATAATTTTTTAAATGTAAACTATGCAGAAATTTAATGTGCGAAATCACATATTGTGTAAACACATCTCAATATCTTATTTTCAACATTAAACAAAATGGAGTGCCAATTAAAAACAAACCTAACAATACACATGAATTTAAATTTAATTAATTTATGCTAATGAAATATAAAATACTAATAAAAAGCTTTTTTTTTAATATTTGCCAAAATTATAGTGTTATCTTTCACTAAAATCTACATACTTTGTCTAAAATATTATTAATGAATTTATTTCCATATGAAAAATAAGTAAAAATTAAAAGAATTTGTGTACTTTGTCAATTCCAGTTATTTTTTTTAGCAAGTTTATTTATCTTTTAATTAATCATTTAGTTTTTAAAAAATGTTGATTTAAGTAAGCTAAGTCTGTTATAAAAATAATATTCAAGTAATTGTTCAATAAAGTATAAAAAATAGATATGTAATTTTGCTGTTCGTATTGTTTTCAAATTATAGAGAAAATATATAAAAACAAATTAATTTTGCGAGTGATATATTTTATTCTGAAAACCTTGTTCAAAAAAAAAAAAAAAAAAAAAGAATCAGTATGAAATATCCTTAAGAAAATCGAGAAACAGCATCTTAAAATAAATTTTTCATTTGTTATTCGAACTTTTAACTTCAATGTAATAATTTTTCCTTGCCATTCCAAAGTACTTCATGTTTCCATTTTTACATAACTTTTTGTAAACACTTTATTCCTTCATATACTAAAAAGTTATCTTTTTTTGAACTGAACAGTCATTCAGTCAAAAATCCATAAATTAAAAAATTTTTATTCTGTAAAAATTTAATTATTTACTTATAACTTCTTTTTTTATATTTCTTAATTATTTATTTTACCACTGAATTTAATATTAGCGTTCTCTCATGACTAAAGCGTACAATGCAAAAATACAAATAAATAATGCCACAATACTCAACTTTAAACAATTTTTCTTCCTTCCTATGGAAATATAAATCAAAATCACTTTTCTGTGTTGAAAAAATTTTTTAATATTTCTTTTTAAACTTGGTTAAATAAACAAAAAAATTTTTTATTTTGTGCAGATATTATTTGCAAACAATATTAAGCAAAACAAAAATGTGTTTAATGTAAAAGAAAAATGGGATCGTGTCTAGTGTTTAAAGAAGAAAAAAATGAAGGGACTAAATGCTTTTAAAATTAATTTACTGCAACATTTCAATAAAAATAACAATAATTGCAATAATGCAATTAATTAAATTAGATTTTTTTTAACTCTGCAAAAAATGTTTCTTCAGTTTAGAGTAAGGTGTTGCAATAGCTGTACTGAACTTTTTTCTTTTTTTTGAAGATTTCTTATATACAACATTATATAAACTTGTCATTAATATTTTCACATGTATAAAATAAGGAAGTTTTATTATCAAAACATATTTTTCTTCAATGAAATTGGATATCTTGTGTGGAGTGACGTTTTTATTGCCAAGCAAACCAAAATCTGTGATTAAAAGATTTTAACTAAAACTTACTTATTATTTTTTATTCCAGTGTTACACCATTCTTTTTCTTATTGTTTTGACTAACAATATTCTTTATTTGGTGGTTTCTTTGTTGGACAATACAAAAATTGGAAATTACTTATTTTCAATTTTGTGTTTGTTCATGTAATTAACATTGCAGAGCTCGTGGCTTATTATTTTTGTGTTAGGTATTGAAATATATTTGTTTTGGTAGCATGCTTTTCTTATAAAATTTTGTAAATGATAGAATAATATTCCTAAACAACAATCCGTTATATTAAATTGTTTAACCCCTATTATAAATATATTCTAGATTTTTTTAAATCATTTTGTCATTCGCAATTCCATATTAATTATATCATTAAACTACCATCTGCATAGAATATGAGTGAAAGGTAATAATAGGTCAAGTCTGAGCTGTGTGCAGAATGGGAAAATACATCGAATGTTCTATGTCTTAAAATATTCCCAAGTCAGTTTGAGTGAGAAGCAGAACATGCTTTTTCTACTTATGTTGCTTATATTTAACCTTTAGAATGTCATACGTCTGTATATTTGCCTACAATAAATGTGTACTACAGTAAGATGCTGTGGAACAAGTTGAAAATTTTATGCAATTTAGTGTATCTCACAACAAAAATAAACTCCCTTTAATCTCAAACTAATAGTGTGAGATTAAAGAGAGTAACCTTATGTGTGTGTGTGTTCATAAAGTCCCATAAACAAAATAAGTTTTTGCATGCAAATCCATATTTTCTCTTTCCTGGTTTTTAAAAACCATCCATTTCTTTATCTGCAATCAATGTTCATGATGATATCAGCTTATTGTGAACTTCCAAGCAACACTTATTCATGAACTTTCAAGTGTGTCTTTGGGGTACCTTAAAAAGAATCTCTTTTTTTTCCCCCTGTGTAATTTAGAGATACTCAAGCTTTGTATATGTAAAGCTAAATATTGGTTAGTTTATAAAATTACATTTTAATTGAAAAGTTAAAAGAAAGATTTCATATTACAGTCATTCTTACAACTGAAAATCCCTATAATCTTGATATTTTGCTTTTTGTTATTGCTCTTATGTTAGCATTTTCTTTTTACAAAAAATTTAATATACATTGCTAGTTTATAATCTGCTATTTTAGCAAATTTCTATATTACACACATTGTGTCAAATGTTTGAAATTGATAAAGAATGCCTAAATTACTCTAGCAATTTTTGTACAAGTGTGCATGCGTACAAGATGTATAATTTACATTTATGGCAAAAGTTTCTTCAAATCCAAAATAACAAAATATAAGATTTTTATTCAATTGGTAGGACAATTATAATATAGGACATCAGAATATTTATTTTTGTGAAAAATATAAAGTAGTAGTATTCATACTATAAAGTGCAAATCATCAGGAGTTCTGTTAACATATTTAAAAAGTATACTTATTTGTGCTGGTTTACTATAATTTAAGTATACAATAATTGTTAAGAGGGACTGTCTATCTACACTTTTATTTATTTTCTCATATCTTATCTACAGTTTTATTTATTTTTATCCCTATGTATCTTAATGATGTGATGTCTTGAGAACCTAGAATTTCAAGGAAGTACACAATCATAGTTTCTAATTCATTATATGGTTTCTTTTTAATAACATAATATAACTTTTCAAATATGAGTCAGTAGTTTTAATGAGATGTGTATGGGTAAACATATTTTAAACTTGAAAGTTATTTAAGTTAAAAAGAAGCTGTTTTCTTTAAAAGAAGTTTTCACTGTCTAATGTTTTCTAGTTTTGAAGTTAAATTTATTCCTCAATTTTTTCTTCATATTTTATTTTTTAAGAATCATGTTTTACCTGTATAACCAATTTGTCCTAGAATTTTATCTAATATTATAATTATTGTTTTATAAGGTTTAAAATAAGCTTTGTAAATTCAGTGAAAACTTTAATGTGGAAATGTGATGAGTTCTAAAAAGTTTTTAAACACAAAATGGTGATTAGCTTATTAAAGCAAGCAAATCTCGTTAATATTTTCTTTAAACTAATACTCAACCTATAGCACATGTATATGTAGACTGACCTTGGAATGTGAAAATAATACATTAAAATAGTTACATAACACTATAACCTGTTATCTAATAAATTCCACTATTATGGCACAAAATATTGATAGTTAAAATTATATACAGTTCAAAAAGAAACTGTTAAAATTATTGTGTGAAAATCAGTTTAATTGAATTTATAATTACTTTTGTGAAATTAGAAGGAAGAAAATATTATTAAATGTTTGGAATGAATGATTGTCTAATTACACTATTTAGCAAAGAAATGTGTGTGTTGTAGGAAACAATTAGGTTTATTTTATCAGAAGCTTTCTCTTAAACTTATCAGGAATTAGAAATTTCTGGTATAAATACTAAAAATAAAAAGTGTATACAGAGAAGCTAATATTAAGTAAAATTCTTTACTTAAATAATTAAAAAATTTTAACATGCAACTTTAAAAATGCTGCTAAAATTTATAAGCGAATGCAAAACAAAAAAATAGTAATAAGAATTACTATCACATTAAAATGTATCTAATGCTTAGTTTGTTAAGTAAATTTTCGTTTTTTTCCCTTGTTACCTTTAAATAATATTGAAAATCACTAGAGTTTATTCTGAGCAGTTTGAAGAATGCTGCTCTAATTAAAAAATAACTTGTTGATTTTAAATTAACATGAAGCTTATATTGAAATACAGAATTAAATTGGAATGTCATTGTAGACAATGACACTAAATTTATACAGTTCTATTAATTAAAATCGATAATATTTCAAATACTGATTTTTGGGACAATTTTATTAAATGCCTGTACTTTATATATATATATATATATATATATATATATATATATACAAAAAAAATTTAGATAAACATTTTATTTTTTATGCTTTGAAAGTTTTCAATACTGAAATTATGTAGGTACTAAATTTTAAATTTTCAAGTATTTGTTACAAATGTATTATTAATAAAAAGAAATATTAAATCTAATTGATTTATATTTTAACATTAAAATTAATCTCATAGTAAGCAGAAAGTTTTGTGGTAATTTTTTTTTCTATTCAAATGTAAGATTGAATGAATTCTTGAAATAGCTATGCATAATGAATTAAATAAATATTAGTTAGTAAATATGGCCTCAAATTTATCACCATTCTGCATAGTAAAACTTTAAAATTTGTAAAACATTTAATTTAAATTCATTTATTAATTTCTAACTACATAGTAATTATAAATTAATGTAATAAAAAGAAATAAATAGTTATAAAATATAAGTTTTGATTAGTAAAAAAAAAATTAAAATTTCTTGCAGTAATTCATATAATTTGAACAGCCCTAGATGAAAATCCTTCATGAAATAGGAATGTAAATTAATTAATTTCAGACACATTAAAAAATAATAAATAAGTAAAAGAAAATTGTTAAATATCACATAATTAAAAGATTTTAACTATTGATTTGTATCAATACAGTGATTTTCAAAGATTACATTACAATGTGTTGATTCATTGCAAACTTCTTTTCAAGTTTCAACGATGTCTCATGACAATTTTTTTACTGTGAAAGTCAATTAAATTACAGAAACGTTTTCAGCTCTTCATTAAAAGGAAAATATGTATTACTAAAAATATTGTGGAAAGTATATATATATATATATATATTCAATTTTATTATTTATAAATATCACATTGAATAACATGATTCCTTGGAAGTAACACTTTGGTCTATTTAATTGCTATAGATTAGATAGAACAATGGATGAATAAGTTTCCAATAGTACCGATTTTTTTTCTTTTAAGTTTCATGCCTGCCCTGCTAATAAAAGTAATAACAAATAATATTTTGATAATTAGATCTCACAATGGGAAAAAGTTTCTAACTATTTTCTTGTTTTCTGTATTTAATAACATAAATGACTATCCCCTTTCAATCAGATACTTAAAATTTATTAATAGATTTGCAGGAAAAATTTAAATGTTGTAAACCTGGTAATCAAAGAAATTAAGTAGAGTTATGGATTGCAAATTTAAGTGGCATGACAAATGACAAATACTAATGAAAAAAACTAGTTAACTTATGTAAAATCTAGAAAATTTTATTTAAGTTTCCTACTTACCATTTGGTTATTCTTGTGTGAATTTGAGTTTCAGTAAAGTAAAGAGGTCAAAGTTAAATATAAAAAACATTATAAATGTAGAGCTCATGGCTTATAAAAAGGATTTGTGACATTGATTATTAAAATGTTTTAAACATCTTAAATATATAATGTATCAAAAAAATAAATGCAAAATTGTAACTATTAATTATGTTCATTATTTAATTGTATCTCATATATAAAAAGCAAAATCTTACTTTTCTTAGAACTTTATTTATCAAATTTTGAATCGATTTTTTTTCATCTTTATTGCTTGAATTTTGTTTGTTGTGAAATATTTTAATACAATTATATTCATTACAATATTATAAATTTAAGACATGTTTAGTTATCAGAATTTTTGTATTTTCATATCACTGAAACTGTAATATTTAACGGATTAAAATTGTGTATTAGAATCACACTAACAATAACAACACAAATTTTTTAAATATTAAAAAGGTTACAATAATAGAAATTATGAAAAAATCAGTTATATAAAATAATTACAATTATATTTTATTGCCGAATAATAATCTATGGTAAGAATGCTAATATGTATAGATTTTTCTCATTAAATGCCTTATTTAATTTATGAGGAAATTACAATTAACCAGATAAAAACTTTTATTTGAATATTTTGTTTTCTTGCTTCATTTATCCTGTTGGCTTATTTTTGAAATTGTTATTAATGGTTTACAGTATTTAAGTAATTGTAATTTTTTTATAGAAACTACATCAAATTGATAAAATAATAGACATATGATTTAAGTTAAAAAATATATTGAAAAATTTTCACCATGTTCATATGAAATGTTAAATAAAAGTTTTTAAAATTAATTACTTGCATAAAAAATACTACTTTTAAGAAATTAATTTAAAAAATAATTTATTTTTATCAAAAATTTTATAATTTATCAAAAGTAATTCCTGATACTGAAGTCCCTTAATACTTAAAATAGTCAAATAATTTTAATCAATAATAGAGAAAATTAGTTAGTTTTTACAGTTCAAGAAACTGATACTGGAAAGTAAGAATTTGAATGAAATAGAAATATGTTAGAAACTTGGTAGTTCATTTAAACTTATGTACATCTTAATCAAAAAATTGTCTCTTAAAAACTTATTTGTTATAAACATTTTTAATACGTTATTAAAAATGCTTAAAATGATCCTGTTGTGAGGTTAAAATATTCTACATTAAGCGATCACATTTCCACTGATTGATGTTTTTTTTTTTTTTTTTTTTTTTTCTAAATCTAAATAAAATGTGTTCATAAAACTTTTTTCCAAATATTTATGATTCCCTTATCATAAATTGCCTGTCATTCCTTTTATAAAATATTTGGCTTTGAAAAAAATTGGAAAATAGATTTCAGATTTCTTTTGAAGCTGTTTTCAATATAAATTGATAAAGTTTAAAAATGCTTTCTTTTCACTTATGTAATTATAAAATTTCAATAAAAACGTCTTATAACTCTAATATTTTACAACTATGTATTTTTACTAATACAAAAATAACCCAAAAGTATTTTTGTTCATAATTTTAACCAAATGTAATATTTTCTACAGTTATTAATCTTATTGATTTCAGATTTTAGTGAATCGCTTGAAAATAAAGCCTTTGAAACTCTTTCCCAGATGGAAAAGAAACGTCAGCAGCATATCAATGAGCTTATATCTACTGAAGAATCCTATATGGAAGATATGTCAATAGTTCTTGATGTATGTACTATAATGTACTATGTATATTTTTCAGAAAAAAATAATAACCCAACTATCTTTTCCAAGTCTTGAAAAACAAACTATTTTAAAATAAAAAATTAATGTTATTTAATTTTATAAAACCTAACATTTTTTTAAAAAAGTTATACATTTATTAATTTTTATGTAATTAATTTTATTTTTAATTCAAGTTAATATTTTTAAGGAATTTAATTTTTAAGTAAATCTAATTTTGTAAATGTTCTATTCATTTATTTTAAATTAGTTAATTAACATTAGAATGTTGACGTGAAGATGACAGAAAAATCCATGAAACATTTATTCTTGCATGAAAAAATAAATTTTTTAAATTCACCTATCAGAATTGTTTTTGCTTTTATTAAAATAATTTTTAAAAACAATTCTTGACACCCCCAAGTGGCATCAGTGAATGGACAAAAATTATCAAGATGTCAATTCTAAAAAGGGCTATTGAAAAATATTCAATAAAATTAGATTAGAAATCATCCAAATGCATGTAACTTCCTTTTATTTCTTCAAATATATACTAATCAAACAATCATTAACAATTATATTTTTATTGAATTTCATGTGCACCCAATACAAACAAGGGAATATTAAAGTCACACTACTATACTTTCTTAATGAGTTAGGAGTTGATGTAAACCTTAAGATGCAGTGCAAAGGACTCATTTTCACTGCTAAGTATGCATATGCATATTCTTAACTACATTTGTATTTGTAATTGTAAGAGCTTGGCAGATTTTTAAGTCTCTTATCTTCAAAAAGTCTAAAAATAATACATTGATTATTTTAGAAGAAAATTTTAAGGTATTTTAAATTTTTATTAAACAACTTGTTTTAATGGGTCAAATTATTAAAATATTTTATTGATTTTACTCAAAACAACCCATGATAAATTATTACCATAAAGCTTCATTTGGTCTCATTTTATCTGGAAAACATTATTTTTATTTCTGATAATAGTCTAGTATGCAATGTTATAAAAAACTTTTTTCAATTTTGTTCAAAACAACTCATTTAATTGTATTGTTACCAACTGCTAATTTTCTTCTTGATTTATCTTCAAAATATAGCTGTAGACTTACTTATGTTTGCTAGGTAATGAATATGCCTAATTTTTTGTCAAAAAAATTTACCAAGCAGCTTTTTAGCCTAAGAAAAAATATGACATTAAATATTTACATTCTTTGCTTACATTAACTGTATTTTATTAAAATATCCCAATAATTAACTTTTTCTAATATATCCATCTAAAACTAAGGTACTTTTCAATTTTTTCATTCAGTTGATGAATTCACAAGATTCAATAATATTTTAAAACTTGTAAAAATGGAGGATTTCTCATTTATTTCTCTATAAAACTAATATGACCAATCAAAATTGCTAAAAATAGATAATCATTACATAATATTTTTATATTTTATCATTGATTTTATGACACTTTTCTAAGCTTTTAACTAGTAATGGATTTATATTTAAAAAAAAGCTAAAAAAATTGTAAAACATACATTCATTATTATCTATTAAATTTCTTATCAGTATTTCATCTCATTAAAAATGTCTCCTATACAATTTTATTTAGTCATTTTATGCAGTTTTATATTTTCAATCAATTTAGGCATTCCAAAAACCATTAAGAGAATCTCAAGTGTTGACTAAAGAAGAACTGCGTTCAATTTTTGTAAATTGGAAAGAATTAATTGTATGCAACACAAAACTTTTAAGGTATGTTTAAAAAAATGTAGTATGTTAAACAATTTAAATTTTATTCATTAATATATTTTTTCCTTAAAGCTATTGCATTTAAATTAAAATTATTGTTACAAACTTTAATTCAGTTATAAAAAAAATAACCTAATGAAAATTTAGGGTTTTTCTTTCGGAATAATTATATTGATTATCTGTAAAAAAATTTTTATTTAAAAAAAAGTGCTTTTAGACAATGGAAATTTTCTCATTTTGAAAATAAGGGGAAATATTTCTCATTGTTGTTACTTAAGACACTTAGCAAAGCCAAGCCCGTACGTCAAGGACTGGGAAAATGAAGTCAGGAAAAGCGTTTTCTATTTTTTAAGTCAGAGCACATTCTCACAAGGGTGGAAGTATGATTTTGGCTCATAGATAGCAGCACCATTTGGGTCTTCCAAGTTAGAAATTGAAACCAGAGAAGACCAATAACCTGGATACAACCACCCCCAGAGGTATTAATTGGGAATAGAGGACAATGCAACCCGACATATTTTACGTGCTCCAGTGGCCATTAGTGAACACGACGGATCTTCGGCTAAGCCGAAATTCAAACTCACTACCTTCCGGTTACGAGAATGATGCTCTAATGAAGCAGGGAATCACAACCCATTGAGAAATATTTAAAATGTATGGTTATTCAAAGCACTCAAGTATGATCATGTACCCTGAGATTAAGTACGCATTATGTAAAGTTTTTGATCATAACATATGTTGCATGACACAATGCATAGGTATTCCAAAATTTATATTGATATTTCAAATCTTAAGAAATAATTAGTACTTAGAAATTTGATGACTTATTTGTTGAATTGTTTTGTTTTCTTTTAATGACAATAGCAGTTTTTTGTAGTTAAAGTGTATTTAAGTCATTTCTTTCAGGTTAAATTGCTTAACTTGATAACATTATTTCAGTTTTTTAACAGTTTGTTCGCAACTTGCATATTATCATTATTACATTAATTTATCATACATTATAAAAATAATTTACACTTGAAAAGTTACATGTTACAAATAGACTACTGAGTTGTAATAAGAATTGGTTTATACTTTTTTGCTTTTTGTAAATCGTTAGATATGCTTATTTAAAATTTACTGTATAGTCTCCCTTTCTTAAACATGTTAAAAAATTTGCAAAATGAACTTCCGTAATATTTTAAAGAGTAATTAAGCATTAAAATGCATTTATTTGAATAATAATTAAGCATTAAAATGCATTTTTTGCTATTGTTTTAATATGATATAATTAGATGTCAAAAAGGGATAAATAATTTTAATATTTTGTTTCATTATCGAAAGTTATATCTTTGTTGAATTATTTATATTAATTAGAGTAAAATTGATATCTAAAACATTACATAAATTTTTAAGTAACATTAAAAACAACATTATATCCTATAGAAATATTCTTCTTCAGTAGCATGACAGCCCTTGGTGGGCTCTAGTATTCTGAAGAATTTTCCTCCAGGTCTCTTTTTGACCATGGTTTTCCAACTGATTACTCTTAAAATGATAGAAATATTTTTTAATTTAATTAAAATAAATTGCTTAAATTAATCAACTTTAAACTATTATTGGCTTAAAACACAGGATAAATATTTTAGATGCTAGAAATCAAGTACTAAATATTTTAGAGGCTGGTGTATTAACCAAAGTAAGTTTACTTATAATATAATATGCTCTTTACTCATGACATAACCATGCCAAGTAATAATCATTTTATATCTAAGAAGTATCTGTCATTGTAATAGTTAGTGTACTAAATACAAATATTTGAATGAAGAATTTTAGTTGTTTTTAATGCAGTTATGCATGTTACTGTTAATTGTTATGTTTAGTGTATTAGTGTGCAATATATAAGTCTATTTTCATTAATATCTTGCAAATTTTAACAATTTAAAATATTCTTTTCTAAAAATAGAAATAAAAATGAAACTCTTTAAAATAAAATTACTGAATTTTATCTTTTTCCTTGTATGATTCATATGCATTTTTAAAATTTACTATTTTATATATGCTGTAAAATGTTCATTGTTTAAAAAACTCAGACTATGCATATTTGCAGAGCTTTGAGAGTTAGGCGCAGAATGAGTCCAAATAAAATAATACAGAAAATTGGAGATTTATTATGTGAAAATGTAAGTAAAATTATTTTTTTCTTGTTAGCAAAAATATAATAAGAATATATATTTCAAAAATATTTTATTTGTATAGCTGCCTCATTTCACTCCTTACATAAGATTTTGCAGTTGTCAATTGAATGCTGCAGCTTTAATCCAAAACAAATCAGAAAATTCTCCAAGGTTTAAAGAAGTTACAAAAGTAAGTATAAATTTATCACAAAAAATATTCATGCTGTTCATTTAGTTTCCTTTTTTGAGATTATTTAATGAATTTCAAATGATTAAATTTATTATATTCAAACTACATATATTCATAATATTTATTATTTAAATATTTTTGCCACATTTTTTCCATTTTATTATTATAAATGTAGCTAGTTAACATCCTAAACTTGCAGGTTTAAAATCTAGTTTATCATTTTTTAAGTCATTCACTACAGTAATT
The DNA here is from genome assembly GCA_026290005.1 of Latrodectus geometricus. Classification (NCBI taxonomy): domain Eukaryota; kingdom Metazoa; phylum Arthropoda; class Arachnida; order Araneae; family Theridiidae; genus Latrodectus; species Latrodectus geometricus. The sequence goes on from JAPDSC010064262.1 coordinate 52,968, forward strand.
TGTCTAATTAATATTTAAAAAAATCACAAAGTTTGTTCCATTTAAATTATTTTTATTAACTATTGTAATAGAAATATATCAATCAATTTTGCTCTTCTAATTTATCAATTTTTAAAGAATATTCTTTTCTTTTAAGAATGAGATATAAAATTAGAATGCTAATTTTTATAGTAGTATTTTTAATTGCAATTAATTACTTTTTTAGCAATGTTGTACTGATCCTCGAACCAAAGGTATGCCTTTAAGTAGTTTTCTACTTAAACCAATGCAAAGAATTACAAAATATCCTCTTTTAATACAAAAAGTAAGTGATGATTTATTAAAATAATTCTCTGATATATAAATTTTATTTTTCTAACAAAATTTTATTAATCATGTTATTATCAGTTATATAAAGTATTTTTCTAAGTTATTCCATTTGCTTCCTATAAAGGAATTAAAATGGAAAAATGTTCTTTTTTGCCATCTAGAGTAAAGTTTGGCAACCTATATTTTATATAAAATATATATTTAAAAAAAGTAATTTTTAAAGTTATACTTTGATTCTCTCTTTTTTTTTTTTTTTTTTTTTTTTTTTAATGAAATCATTTTGAATAAGACTTTTGTTGTTTCCAGCGCAACTCAGATTTTGCTTTGTTCTGATATTTTGTTATTTAGAAGTTAATACTTTTTTAACTGGTTCTAATCTTCAAGAACATAGACTTCATTAAAAATAAATAAGTTGAGATTTATTAAAGATGTCCAATTACCTTATCATAATTAATTCTATTTATTTTTATATAGTCATGAACAAATGTCTGGATAGATAAAAAAATAGTTTTTTATCTATCCAGACAATAGTATTTTATAATTAAAATGATGCATTATAATATTTTTTTTTATATGTTTTAGTCTAAAAAAAAACCCCTCAAGGCTTAAAATCTTCCCAGTTATATTAATATAGAGTTTTTTATTTTAAGCCCCAAATTAATTGATATTATTTATGAGATTAAAATGAAATATTGAATAGATAGTTAAAATGGAATAAAGTAATTTAAATATATTAATTTATTTAAATACTGGTATTAAAATAAAATATAGAATAAATGAGTAAGATGGAATATAGCTACTTAAATATATTAATTTATTTACATTTTTTTTTTGTTAATTTCATTCCTCTAAAATTATTTTATAATTATTTTATATAAATTTTCTATGAATAATTATCTCTTTATCTTATTTTACATATGCTTAAGGTTTTTATTTCTCAGAGAAAATTAAAAATCAAGAAAATACTTATCTTATTCAAATTAAATCATTCATGATATCCTTAACTTACATATATATTTTAATATGTAGTGCAATATTTTTCATAAGAAAAATTAAATATCTTTAGTTTATTTATGAAACTGGTGATTTATCATGATTTATTCCAACAAGATTTTTGTGCATGTTGTTAAATTTAAAAAGGATGTATTTTTACTATATATTTAGATTCTAGAATTCACACCAGAAGACCATCCTGATCATTCACATTTGAAAGAAGCTCTCAATCAATCTCAGCAGTTATGCAATCAAGTTAATGAAGGAGTGAGGGAAAGAGAAAATTCTGACCGCTTAGAATGGATTCAAAATCATGTTCTTTGTGATGGGTTACCTGAAGTGAGATTGTTTTTCAAATTTCAATTAGATTACCCTGAGTACAATTAATGTTATAGTTTAATATTTTCTTTTAATGTAGATTAATCTTTTATGAACCAAGCATTTTGCTTTTAATTTTAATTTTTGAAGCTTGTATTTAAAAATAGTTTTAGAGGCATTTAGAATAGTATTTAAGTATATTATATTGTGCTGAGACTTGTTGTCATTATTCCTTTTCTTTTTAATTAAAAATAATTTAATGTTAAAAAATTTTTATGAGATTTTAAAAAACATTTTTATGCCTTTAATATGCATTCACAAATTCATGCTCCCAATACTTGTTTAAGTATTATTTTTATTCTTTACAAAAATAGTCACAAAATAATCTTGTTAAATAATAATGTATCTAGATGTTCATTCTAAACATTAAAATTTATTAAGGATATATTTATGAATCCAGTACTGAGATATTGATCTTCATTTCAAGAATTTGTATTGCCTATCTTTATCATTGATGTAAAAACAGTTTGATTTCGTTGAAAAAGCTTTGATTTCAAATCATTTCAGTCCTTGAATAAAAATTAACTACAATCCAGTTTATAAATGTTTTATTTAAATCAAGCATATATAGACTATTTTAGGATATTAACTAACTTTAAAAAATTTAATATATATAATTGACTTTAAACAATTGTTTTAAAAATGAAATACCATTTTCGATAATTGAAGTTTTGTAATGTAAATATCCAGGGTTTTTTTTTTCTGTTATAATATTTAACTTATCAACGTAGATGCTTGACAGAGAATCATTTCTGGTAGAAGAATGCATAGTTTATCGACCCTAAATCTTAACAGTTGTGTTATTAATTCTTCTTGTATTTTATTATTTCATTTCCACAAATGCAACTTCATATTTATTGGTAAATTTATGTATTCCATTAATTAACATGAATATTTGTCTTCAGATAGAAAAATCCTAAAATCGTATTTAAGTATGTCATTTCTTGGCTTTGGTTAACCCTTCTTTGCATGATTTTTTCTTTATTGGTGAAATTAATGTTAAAGTTGTTGTCAAGTTGATATAATTCATGTTCAAAATTAAAGGAAAAATGGTTTAAAAAAAAATCTTAGTATAAATTTAGCAAAAAACAATATGCTAAAAATTTCCATCATCATCCAAAGTTAGATCATTAGCTTAGTACTAAATAGAAATAAAAGAGGAAAATAACAGAAACACGTGTTACAAACCTTTCTTCCACTCATTTTCAATTTTTTAGCAATAGAAACTCTAATATAATAAAACAAACTTATAAACGAAATCATACGTTTATTGCAACTACAACAAACAGCAAAATGAGACAACTTTAAGCTCGTTTCACTGATAATGACACTTGTTTATTTTTGACAGCTATGTTTCTTTTTATGCAATGGACATTAAAAAGGTATCCAAACACGATAAACTTAAAGTGAACTTGTTCTTTTATATAATTTTTGGGCATTATAGGTAATGATGGAAATTTCCACCACTATGCAAAGAAGAGTTAAACAAGAAATTTAAATTCAGGATAAATTAATGATGTCAGTCAGTTATGCTTTAAGTTAAATTATTTCATTGTATTTTAAAATTATATATATTTCTAGTATCCACTTGATATGTGTTTATGTAGAAAGCAAAAACAATATTCACCTCCAATTACAATAATGACCATGACCGAAATTAAAGTGCCATTTTCATATGTGTGATACAAACGAATTAGTTCATCCAAATAAATAAAAATAAAGCAGAAAAGTACAAACCAAACATCGTTTAAATATAGAATAATTTCATTTATTTAGAAAAAAAATCAATCAAAATTTATGTAATGGAAAAGGAAAATTCTTATTATATTTTAGAAAATTATTCTAGTATTAATAAAATAACATATTAAATTAACATAATCAACATTCAATTTCAAATTGTCATTACTGCTAAGCAACCTTACAAAAACCAGTTTTTCTTTATAATTCTGATTTTCATTTTCTAAATAAGCTATTTACATTTGTCAGTACTTTTCAAATTTATTTTTTCCTTAGTTGAAAAATTAAAAACTGCAAATTAACCATAGTTTATAAGTATGTATTTTTAATTTGAATTTTTTACAAGATATATAAAAATTTCTTTATATTTTATTATAAAATAAATTTAAGTTTATATCTGCTAATTATTTAAAGTGAAAAGACCAGTGTTAGAGACTGATTATATATATATATATATATATATATATATATATATATATATATATATATATATATATATATATATATATATATATATATAGAATTTGAACCTTTAAAAAAAATTCTTTATTAAAAGTATTATCAAAAATATTTAATAGATTTGTTTAAAGGTTATTTTGATCTAAGGATTACAC
>JAPDSC010064274.1:0-26448 GCA_026290005.1 Latrodectus geometricus
AATCGAAAAAATTGTTAAAGACATAAAGTATAACATTTTGGTATGAGCTTTATTGCAAAAATTAATGACATTTATGTTAAATTATACTATTATTTAATAGGTACTTACGTATTATCCCGTCAAAATATTTCGCCATAAAAATATATCGTACATTTTTGCAAATTTTAATAACTTTCTTCAAAAATGTGGTGGAGAAGCAACACAGAGTTTACTTGTATCTCCGCTGTAGTAAAGATAAAAATTTGGTGAAAATGTGCTTTAGGTCCCCTACTTGGCATGTTTTCAAAATCGCCAATGCCATGGCGAAAATTCTACCTCTATTTCAAAGTGAAACTTAATTAGCGACCAATTATAAGGCTAAAACAAAAGAGTAATCATCATGCATCCGCCAAAAAGCGCTTTAAATTCGCCAGTCGGTGAAGTAGGGAACCTAAAACGCAATTTAACCTAAAAATTTATATTTGTAATTTATATGGTGCTAAATTGTTTCATTAAATTATGCATATTTCTTCCCAAGTATGGTCAAAGGGATAATACGTTTATTATAATATTGTCGTTAGAATTCCTTTTTTTTCTACAAATCAATTCTAAGAAAATTAAAAACAGTATGACAAGAACTATTTCTTTCTGTTTCCTTTGCTTAAATTATTAAAGAACATATTCTATTACAATTCTTGAATTAAATTAAATTTTCACTCATACGTGACTAATAGTTTGGTTTAGAGATTACTGGTGATTCCACTGTTTTAAACTAATTGTTTAGTTTATATGCAGAATGAAAGGAAGAATCGAGTAGTTAAGTCAGAACAATAGCTGCACCAAGGATTATATTCCAAAACCTTCTGTTTCAAGATGAAGGAACACCGATTGACTAGTGACAACATAGAAATCACTTTAAAACTCTTTATTAGACATTCGTTTTGGTTTGCTTTCGTGAAAAATAGTTTATATTTATTTCCAAATTAAAAAGCCTTATATTTTTACAATAACAGTTTTTGGATTTCTTGTATTTTCAAAATATATAATCACACAACATATATTAATTACATAGCTTTAAACATATGTAGATATATCTTTAAGAAATAGAAAAATAGTAATGTAAGCTTTATTTCAGTATTGATATATATTAGTTTGGGGAAAAAGAAATCCATTATTTTTACGTGAACTTTTTGTAACTACTTTCCGATTCGCTTTGTAAAAAGGTTTAAAACAGTTTTCATGTAAATTTTTAGGTCTTATGCGAAGCTACGAATGCTGACATGCTGTCAAGTTTGATAATTTTTGATATTTTATAGACATTCTCGACGATGTTGTATCCATGCGAGGTGCATCTTTAGATTCCAAATACCCAAACGGAATCGACGAAACCAAAATTGTGCGTAACTGGTTGTTACAGTCATATATAGGACGATAAACACCTTTCACAATTTTAGCCACCTGGTTAGCATTTTCACCATTATAAAAAAAAAACTAAAATGTATCGAATTTTCTGTTTGTTGTCTTCTATTTTTAAAACCTTGTACTCGCAACTGAATGAATCAAACAAAAAACCGCAAGAGAATATTTTAGTGTCAAATGTCACCTTTCCAATGAGCGTAAATTTGAAATTGTTTGATAGGTACCTCACGAGATAGCGATCACTACAGATGTCTACCGAAAAAATAATGGATAATTTTTTCCCCAAACTAATACATGAGAAAAACAAAGTGTTCAATTATTGACGATAGTAATTAAAAGCTAGGTAATTGCTTCAAATAATTTTATTAAATAACTGTAATTTATAATAGAAAACGGTACTTGAGCATTCAAATATTTAAATGCATAAATTTAGATCTCAGAAACATACATTTTAATTTACATATAATCAAATAATGAATTAATTATGTACTTCATTATTTGATTCCTCTCTTAATTTAATAACTAATTTAATGAAATATTTTAGACAAAAGAAAACCAGCCTTTACCTTTTTTTTAATTAATAAGTCTACAATGCTAATAAATGCTATCGAACTTCAGTTGTTTTTCAAAGTGTGTGTTGCTAGATTTTGACGTTAAATATTAGCTTCCGATGTTCGAACATTTATACAAATGACTTACATTTGTAAAAATGTTCGAATTAATTCCTATTCTGTTTCATGCCTTCAATCATTAAAGCATCACGTTGCAGTTCGAGAAAACATGCTTATTCCATAGCTTCTGGGCATGGCATTAAAAACCAGAGACCCTGGTCATGTGACACTTCAGTCTTAGTGGGACATTTGTTGCATTCACGCAAGTCGAAAGCTCAAGACAGAAGCGATCAAACGAACAATAAAAACCGTTTCCCACACAGAGTGTACACGGTTGAAGGGGGGATCGAACGAGTGTTAACACAGTGTTTTGGTGTCTTCGGTTAATACGTCTGCGCCTCGACAGGGATTTAAATTCATTGTGTGTCAAAAGACTGCAGAAACACTGTAACCGTGCTAATGATGTCTGTAAATGACACATTACAGGCGCTGCATAATCGTTTTAGCGCCGTTAGACCGAGGTGTCTTTCGCCTTGTAATTAAAGCCCTGTACAGGAAGCTCTTCCTTTAGCTGTTGACGCCCATGTCCGGAGATTCGCGTGAGACGGCGTCGAAGTTGACGCTTTTTTGGCGATGTCGCCAATTTCGTCAAGTGCAATGGTACACGCGGGACATTTATGGATTCAATCATTCGCTTGATGCACACTTAGATATCACATCGAAGAATGTGGAATCTTAGATTCGAAGAAATGTTGTTCGGTATGTCTTGGTGACCAATGTAGATTTGAATTCTCGGCATGTTAGCATGGCAAGAAAAAACACATTTTTTTTTACAAATTTTAACTTAAAATGTATAATAAAAGTTCAATTTTTATTTCCTTTTTGAACAAAAAAATTTTTTTATAGCGTTGCAGATTTAATACTTTATTAAAACTCAAATCAATATTTATATTTTTAAAAAATACCAAAACTTTCTTCTCTTTCTATTATTTATTTATTTATTTTGCAAAATATTTTTCTTTGAGTAAATATATGTGAAAAAATTTACTTTTAGTTCAGTTTTAAATACAAATTTCAAAATTGCAGGTTTAGAATTTTATGCTATAGACCCAAATTGAAAACTTTTATTTTTTATAAAAATATCACAATTTTTAGTTAGAAAAAATCCTCTTGTGAAAATACTTAGCCATAACTTTTAATTAATTTTTAAGCAGCAAATTTTAAATTTTGTAGTTGCAGCGTTAACAATTAATTCTAAAATCGATTGTTTCAAAGAAATTATCCCATTTTTTGCATCACAAAAACCACATTTTTTGAAAATATGGGACATTACTTTTAATTCCCTTTAAAATAACAAATTTTGAAATTTTAAAAATTGGAATTTAGATTTTGTAGGTTTAAGCTCAAACTGATAATTTTTCAAATAAATTTATTTAATTTTTGTGAATGGAAAAGATTTATATCAGAACTTTAGTTTCTGGATCTCTTAAAAAAATAAGTTGTTTCATTACGAAGTTTTAATCAAATCATTTATAATTAGTTTAATATGTAATTAACACATTTGTAATTACTGTAAAGTTATTTATGCTGCTAGGTGCGTCACCCTAGAAAATTCTATTCACTTCAAAAACGAAGACGTGTTCTTTCGCGCCTTTTAAAAAATTTTACTCCAAGCGTACGTAATCAGAGAGGGTTGAGAAAAATGTGTATTACATTATATTTCTTTTTTTCTCCATTTCAAGACTATAATTACAGTAAAATATTTACTATTTTTACCACTATTTTTAAAAGACATTATTTTTGCTGACTGCAACGAACCTGTTTATGCTTTTCCCAATCTACCACCTGTCGGAAATACACTGGAATGAGGGTAAGAGATGACCTTACTTTAACATTTAATAACTTCTTAATTACATAGAGTTTCTTAGCTTTCTACACTTCCAATTTATTTACTTGACAAATGATGACATATCTACAGCTATCCGTTTGTGAAACCTTATTGCATAATGCAAAAAAAAAAAAAAAAAAAAAACATTTTAAACAAAGCTAAGCAAATAGTGAATATAGTTTAAAAAAATAGAAAATATCGTTATTTTCCCCATAATTTATATTCACGTTTTCCACTGGAAGATGCGGTGTACATGTTATATTTAAATATGAAATACACATTTTTTTTATATATATGCAAAGCACCTTCAATTCTTACCAAATAAAATTTAGAGCGAAAAATAATATTGAAATAACTTTTTTGCAGTTTTGAGCTGATTATTTATAAACTAAAAATTAATATAAATTATAATGCATTCCCGTTTGTTACGGTAACCAGTTTCTAATGTTAATCCCATTAAGTTCAAAATTATTTTGTTTTTTGTTACATTAAAATTATCTTTTATTTGTTGTTGTGTGCCAGCCAGCAATATGGGGTGCGCTGCTCCACTTTTCCAACTGAACCATATTTGGTGTGGAGTCCGACTTCCTCAGTACACACATGCCATAGGTACCCGTTTATAGGGTAGGCAACCATTCACACACAAAGAAAAGACAAAGACAAGAAAGAGAGAGAGAGAAAGTACATCCATGCCGAGCCAGGATTCGAACCCAGGTCCCACCCATCTGTAGTCAGGTACGCTAACCACTAGACAGGTTGGGCGGCATCTTTTATTTAAAAGCCCTATATTCAATATTTAAAACAAAATGAAAGGAATTGTTTGTGAAATCCATTTTAAATATTCTAAAGTTGCGCCGAATATAGAATAAATATAAAACATTAGTTCTTGGTGGCAAATTATCAAAAACTTTTTTTTGCTCAATTTTTATTAAGTTGTGCTAACATAAGCAACATTAATGAATATTGACAGAAAAACGCTTTATCATTATGGAGCTCGAAATAAATAAAACTATACTTTTTTAATGCATAAATGATTTTAAAAAAACAATTAAGAACTTACGAATTTCAGTTATTCATTCAGATTAGTTTGTCATTGGGAAATTTAATGATAAGTATATAATTATGCACATTAATTTAAAGTTAAAAAAATGTGATTAATAATTCAGGATTTCGTGACAGTTTCATTTAGTTTTGGTATTGCGTGCAAAATTCAAAATTAAATTTTGCTTTATGAAGCTTTAAAATAGAAAGCCACTGATAATCTGATATTTGAATCTCCGACTCCTGGTGAATATAATTAGTTTTCGGTCACCATTAATTTCAATTTTTTTGATAAAAATGGGACTTAATAGTAATCCTCACGCTAAATTAGAATCAAAATTGAAAACTCATCGATTTCATCAGACTAAATATAACTAAATCAATGTCGATAGCAAAAGCAAGTAAATTTCATTACGCCAGGAAAATCTATTTACTTTAAGTCTAGCTAAATGAATTTTGCAGAAATGACGTACTTCTTCGGATTCCTCAAATATATTGAATTGTTTTCATTTTTGTTGATTTTTCTTATATTTGTATCATGGTTCTAAATTAATAAAATAATTTCTTTTGTGCAACGATAAATTGAACATTTTTATGAATCAATAAAACTCAATAGTAATAATTTAAATTTAATTTCCTTTGTTAAAAAAGCAAGACAAGATTTGACTTTTCAATTGCAGAATTCGCTACCCATTACTATTAAGGAAATCTGTAATAACTAAAGTCGTAATGCTTTCGTTAGATAAAATCACAATGGTACTTACGTATTATGACGACTACTTGGATATATCGCCGAAACTGGTGACCGAAAAAATAGTATGACGACTACTTAAAAAAAACATAGGCACTAACATAGGTCATAGAGGGCTCTAAAATAAAGAAAGTATTAAGTAAATATTATTTAAATCATGTTAGTCTCTATAATGAAATTTTTATCTCCATGGTAGTCGTCATAGTACCTAAGTACCATCATAATTCTAATGACTTTTTGAATAAAATAATGTCTATTATTTTATGAAAAATGTATATTGGTCCAAGAGCTTCGATGATGGATTTTTCCAGAAGTATCTATTTCTTGACAAGAATCTCATCAAAGAAGCAAAAGTCGCACAGAATATTGGCAAAAAGTTTGCCAAGTCACCAAATTTTAAAAATGCCGTTTTTAACGTAGAATACACTAAGATTGCGATTGAGTATTTCCGATCTGTCTGAGATTTTTAAAGATAAATACAAATAAGTTTGTAACAATAGTATTTAAAAGATTATTGTATTTTTAGATTGGACTTTTATTTTTAGATTAGAATAGAATTTTAAAGATTATTGTATTTTTATGGTAAGATATCACAGAATTATTTAGACGATGACAAAAAAATTAATTGGAAGAAGATAGTAAGATACATTGAATACAAAATACATTATTGACATTATATTTTACATAATTTTTTTCTAATGGCGGGGAAATGGATGACCGCACCCGTTACCCACAGGACCTGAAATTGCTTCGCATTTTAGCGTTACCTGGTGGGCACCTGTGAACCAAGTCATGGTTTTGTGATTTTACAATTTGCTTTCCTTAGTAACGTCCTACATACGTTCAATTACAGTTATCTGGTAGCTGTATAGCTAGTAATTCAAGACATACTGGATAAAGAATTTATTTGAAAAAAATAAAAAATTTAAGCGAGTTAGATTGTTTTAATGAAATGTTTTAGTTAAATATAATGTACATTAACAAAAATTATTAAGAGTTAATTTAAAAAAAAAAAAAAAAAAAAAAAAAAACAAGCTGGATAATAAGGGAAACCCATAACGGATCACGTCGGAAGATGGAAATTATTTATTGAGATAGTTGGCCACACAAACTGAAGAACAATGTGTAATTTCTAACTTTCAAATAAAAAGCGTTGCTCTGAAACGATGTTTCTTTTGGTTTCCAAAAGTGTCAAGATTTTCAGGAAATATAAAGAAAGAACCACGGAAAATGTGTTGGTGTTTTTGGTGTTATAGTTCATGTGTTTTCTTTAATGCATATATATAATTACGTTTTTATGTAATTATTTTTTAATGTAATTGCTTTTTGTTGTTGCATTCGTAAAATAAAATTAATTTATAAAATCCAAGATGAAGCAATATCCTCATTTGTCTTACTTCATATGATACAAATATTATTCAGAATCTAAAATCATCATATTTTTTTTTTTGGAAATAATGTATCCTTTTTGAAGATTTTATTTTTCTCCCGGAAGTAGGATTTTCTCCATATTATCTTAATAAAGCCAAGTTGGCATGAAAAATTCCCTAGATTCCTCTTCACAATATAGTGAATATTTTGAAACATTTGATTCTGTGTGCTCGACAAAATAAAATCACTCACTTATTTGTTGAAACATGAAAATTTAGCAGGGAATCAGGTTATCTAAAATATCGTCTGGACATTGTAGCTTAAAAAAAAAAAGTGAATTTGTCCAATTCTAACAATTTGTCATTGAAATGAAGATTACAGTGTGTATGTGCGTTAGACTATATATGCCAACATTAAAATACCAAATCCTTAAAAATATTATATTAATTATCTCTGAATAAATCTTTAAATATTCAATGAGGTAGCCATACTGTACCCGATGGCGTAGTAGAAGCTTTTCACGATCTCAACGAACAGGTCCAAGATTCGATTCTCGGATTAAGAAAGGTTGAATCAGCCTTTTATCTCTTCAGTGGGTCGATAAAACTGGGTACCAAGCATGCTTGGTAACACTAAACACTGGGGGTTTCACACTAGGCTAGGCTGACCACCTAATCAGGACATATGCTTAGCACCCCAGGGTCCCTGGTCATGAAAACAGATATAAATGTTGTAGGCCTTGGCTTTTATATGAGTCGTCGACACTTGAATTGAGTTTTCATAGGAATAAATTAACATTAGATATATTGAATTAACCAAGTATGGTGCAGTTATAAAGTTATTCATTTGATTACTTGACCAAACCACGTAGCCTATGTCATTATAATGTCTCTTGATAATATATTAGAACGTCTTCCTCGTATGCCGCCAACTATTTTTATTCTAAATATTCTTTATTAGAGTACCTCCATCCCACCCTCTATTTCAATGTTCAATAAAAGGGTTAAATCTTTATTTCGCATCTAAAATGTTTCCTTTGCAACCATTTTTAATCAAATAATTAAAAAGCCAAATATTTTTTTTTCTTTCTAAACTTTATTTCAAATAATTTCAATGAATACTAAGAAATATAAGAAGTTATAGTGTTGCATGTTCTGAAATTAAGAGAGTGTCATTTGATTGATCCCTTACCTTTATGATTATTGCCACAATAAAAAAACATGTGCAAAAGAGTTTAATAAAGAAAGCCTCTTAAAGAATTTTTTACCCAAAAGAAACTAAGGAGGCTATCATCTTTATAGAATGCATATGACTTTTAAATTTATACAATAAATGAAAAATTTATAATATCATAAAATTATAATCTTTTTATTAACATCTTAATAAACCAATCTCATAACAAGTAGATTATAAAACTACAATTTTGTACTGCTGACTTAACGATTGTATGAAAGATTGTTGAATTATTTGTACGATTGAGAAGATTTACATATCTTTTTTACTCAATCGATTTTCTCAATCGTAAATCTTACATGAAGATTTACGATTGAGAAGATACAGCATCTCTTGAACTGAAATGATGCTAAAATATACAAAAATACATGCAAAATTCACACTAATGCTGAAATATATGATAATACAAGTAAAATCCACATAAATGCTGAAATATACTAGATTACATGTAAACATCATCATTAAATAAAAAATGAATATACAAGTAAACATTTTTTCAAAATTATGCTTAAATACATATAATTTTGTAAAATTTACAAAATTATATGTGAATCCATATATTTTTTAAAGTTCATAGATCAAAATTAGATTTGAAAAATTATATTTCTTAGATGTGACAGGTCCCACTGGTAAACAGGGCTTTCATCTATAGAAACTTGTATTTATTTTTTAATGGAACATTTTACACTGATTATAAATGTTAAGATTTGTATAAAAAAATTACGTTAGAAACACAATACAATATAGCATAAAAAACACAATATAACTAAACTAAACTCTGTGGCACGACAACCAAACCATATCATATCCGTTTTCTTGATCGAGGTTCCTGGGGTGCGAAGCATATATTCCGGTTAGGTGGTCAGTCCAACGAGAAACCCATCCTAGTGTTTAGTTCTCAACGATTCTTGGTACTCAGTTTACTCGACCTATTGTAAGGATGAAATGCTGAGTTGACCTTGTACAACCCGAGGATCGAGCCTCGAACCTTTGCATTGAGAGTTATCACTACGTCACCGGATACTGTGTATTTGCTTCATTGAACATTTAAAAATTTATTCAGGGCTAGTTAATGTAATATTTTTAATGATTTTGTCGATTTATTTATTTCTATATATTATGGTCACAAAAGAATTCCTGTGTTTATCAACAGATAGTGAATAGAATATTGGAAGCAGGTCTCAAATTACCAATAAACATCTGTCTTTTGCATATTTATCGCTGGTGCTTTACAAACGTGGTAGTATAGGGGGGCCACGGTGGCCTGGTTGGTTAGGGCAACGTTCTCGTTACCAAACAGTGGTGAATTCGAATCCCGGCTTAGCCGAAGATCTGTCGTGTTCACTAATGGCGACTGGGGCTCGTAATGTCCTCCATGTTCCCATTACAAATTAATACCTCTGGTGGTGGTTGGAGCCAGGCTTTGGGTCTTCACTGGTTTCAATCTCTAAATTGCAAGATTCAGGTGGTGCTGCCATCTATGAGCCAAAAGTCATACTTCCACCTTCACATCAGGATGCTCTATTAAAAAACGGAAGACGCTCCCTCTCTGACTTCATTCGCCTAGTCTCTGTGATGGGCGGGCTTGGCGTTGCCAAGTGTCATTAACAACAAACGTGGTAGTATTGTGCAATATTGTGTGCTGACTAAATAAAGTCGCTTTCTATTTTATTTGTGCTTCATGGGTTAATTAATATGACAGTATATTGCTTTTTAACCATCCATGTGGCTTGTTATATATGTATGGCTTTCAGTTTTTTTTTTTTTTTTAAAAAAACAGTAATATTTATGTCTCTGTCAAAAATTATTCTGAAATGTATGTTGGCTACAAAACAGTACACATTTCATAAAACTTTTTAACTGTATTTTGACTGTAATGTATAAAACGAGATAAGAACTGGGCTTTTCACATCTATTGTCTATCCTATATGAGGCACCCGAATGATAGAGTTCTAGTCACATGATTTTAACCCTTCCAAAATAGGACAGGAATCTAAAGACCATTCAGCGAAGTGTTATTTATGTATCACAAATACAAAATGAATAAATAGATTCAAACATGCATTAACTATTCAAATTTGGCATCTTCTATTCCTTCAGTAACTCATAGTAAGTACTTACTATATCATGTATGATATACAAATGCGTAACTACGATTTGTGTACCACATCCTCCTATGTACAAAGGATGATTTGGAGGATGAACAAGATATCAATAACTGATGATTATAAATCTTATTTTTCAAAAAAATAAAATTTCTAGGAAATCTCATCTTTTGACTCGTATGACTAATTTTATATCAAATAGATCCATGAAATGATCATGACTAATATTTTATATAAACATTAATATTTTATGAAACTAAGAAAAATTGATGATTTGTTGTGAGAATAAAAACGAGAATTTATAAGTTGAAATTCGACACTTAAATGTGCATTGAACACAAATAAGAAAAGTGCCAAGGATAACACAATCCGCTATGCTTTTGGATTTCATCTTAACAAAAGAAACGAAAATGATACGTGCTCATCAAAGTTCAAAGATAAAAATGAATGCAAAGATGACATGTGCCTCATAACAGATATGATCTTCAGAAATTTGCTTTCTGTTCTCACACAACTTGTTTTGGGCATGTTCTTAAATTTTTGGGAACAAATAGTTTAATGTGTATAATTTGTGTTAAGTCATGGCTGAGCTTTTGCCGTGGTAAATTCCGATTGATGTTTATTTAAAAAAAGCGCAAAAATTAGTGCTCTGATTGTATATGAATGTAAAATGATATCTGTAAAGACTCGTGATTATATATGCAAATAGCATATTTGTGCAAAACTGAATTTTATGAACTTTTTGCATACATTATATTTCTTTATTTATATTATTATACATATTATCAAGCAAAAATGAACATAGTATACAACTATGTAGTTTTATGACATTATGATGTATCTCAAAAAAAACTTCTTACAAATAGCGAAGATGCTGAGATCTACACTATTCACCTATCCTTAAAGAACTTAAGAACAAAAACCAAAGAATTCTCTAAAGTGATACTATAGCTGGACTTCATCACAGAAATATATGCAATAACGAAAAATATTGCTATGAAAATAAATCACAAAAGAAATCAACTATAGTCTAAACTTCTTCAAAATTGCAAAGAAACGAAACAAAAAATTCAAAAAATAAAAAAAAAAATATGTCTTTCAATGGATTCCCTTGCACGTTGGTATTGCAGATAACAAAAATGCAGATTTTCTAGCAAAAAATGAAACCACTATGTCCCAAGATATAGCACCGGTAACACCAGACATACACACAAAATATGTGATTGAAAAAAAAAGTGAAATAAATTACTATGATTTAACTAATTTATCAAAAGGAAAATCATGGGTAAACATACAAGACAAATGGAAGTCACTTGGTTACATACCAAGAAAAGAAGTAGTAGCAAATTATAGATTCCTAGCGGAACATGACTGTTTAGCAGAATATCTTTATAATATGAAAATATTGTCTTCCTAAGATTGTCTAATTTGTAATACAAACGTCTTGAATTCTGACCATCTACTAATGTTTAATGGCTTAAATAAAAAGTCCCAGGAAAATGGGAACATAACCAAACTTTATTGGGAAGCAGGAACTCTCATGAACCACCAACAATTACAGACTCTTAATCTGGTTTATTCCTTTTAAGATGTTTTCTATTTCATTTCAATTGTTCAATGTTCTTTTTAAATTGTTTCTGTTTTGTTCCACTGTATTTTCTGCAGTTTTACGATGTGGTGAACTGTCTTATTTATATGGTTTGATTTCCAAATAAAGCCATATTAAACAGTTCAAAGAGCAAGCAATTTCTTTATCATTTGAAAAAGTATCAGGTTTTACCATCAAGTCGATGTGTGAGTGCAAAAGTTCTTTCATTCTATCATTTATGTAAAATAATTGACCTCTGAAGGAATCTCTCTGTTTAGCTTGTTTTAAGAGCACTTTTTGAATACGAAGGTTAATTAGATTGTGAGACCAGCAGCTGCCAATTCTCAGGTAAGAGTCCAACAATTGTTGAATTTAAGTTCAGAGAGCTAATCATAGAGTTATCAATTCAGTTAGGACTTTTTAAGATCACGAGAGGTACATCTACTACCGAATAGTGATATTTAGTGATATACTAAAAAAAAACTATTAAATAATCCACCAAATTTTCGAATAGAGAGTTATATTTATGATTAGGTTTGATTTGATTTTGTCACTTTACAGTCACATTTACCTCAAGAGGGTCACAGTAAATAGACCTTACAGTTTAAAGTGGATTCCGAACCCCTGCAAACAACCATGCCAAAGGCATGAATCAAATTATGACTAGTTGAATTGCAGGAGAAATTTTTACGGTTGTCCAAATTGATGAAAGTAGCAAGCCAATGAATCAAGAAGGGTGCTTGAAAAATTAGCTAAGAATTATTTTATTTCTGTCTGAGATTTTTTGTAAACTTATGTTATATGTATAATCATTGCTTTGATGTCTGTATAATAATAAGAATATTATCATGATGTTTCTAACAGCATGTGCCCTTATATAATAATTTATAAAAATTATAATCATTCCGCATAACTTTGGGGAATTCTAAGTTGCTACAAAAATTTCAACATGAAAAAACTGTCCATAAGCGTGGAAGATAGGATACAGGATATATGAATTTATTTAACATTGTCCAGTGATATCAAGCTATTCCTTATCATTATCTAAGCTCTGTTGGTCTCAAAAATATAATTCTGAGTTTATTTTATGTTTTAAGTTGTAGCTGTTTTGCACATTTAAGATATTTACAGCTAGTCCTACAATAAAGTAAGTATAATTTTGATCAAGACGAAACTAGCTAAAAAAATTTCTTTTAAGATTTTTAGAATAAAATTCCATTTCTCTTTTCGAAACTGACAGCTACTGGGAAACAACACTGTATAAGATGGCAACTATAGAAAACTACTGAACCTGAAAAAGGGAATTAAAAATTTTAAACAAAATAAAGATGCTTGAAGAAAGAAATGATGTGTCATCTCAAATGGTTTTAGTACTTCAAAGTACAGGCATTAATTATTAATAATAGTATTGATAAAAAAATTACTAGATGGCCCATACTAGAAAATAAATAGCATATACCGTATTATAATTAATAAAAAATTTATTTTTTCCATTTTTACTTCCTTGAACTAAATTTAAATTAAAAAAATTATTTAATAAAAAAGGGAAATAAAGGGAAATTAAAATTAATTTTGTTCATTGGTTTTAATGACAATTTTATTTATTCTTAAATAGACTAGATATGGTTTGGATTTTTGTGGCTCTAAAATTTGTCCATACCTATGGACTAATTTTACTGGGATCTACAACTCAAAAAGGATTCCGAATTACTACCAGCATTCACACCCGAAGTGGGAATTGAACTCGTGAAACTAAAGTCAAAGTGTTACTATGAAATTGTTTCGGCAAATAGACTAAGAATTGAAAATTAGTCAAACGTTAGACACACAGTTACAATTCCTAGTAATTAGCCCAGAAATAGGCCAACTAAACAGACACAATTGAAAATTTCCCTTTCTTCTACTACAGATTGCTTTCTTAACGATGAGAGTGCTTTCAGAAACACGTGGGAATATTTTGGATGACTTTTATCATGTTTCGAGTCATCAAAAACATGTTTCTGAAATCGATCATAGAAATCTTCCTACAAAATTATTTTTTTCATTTCTGTTCAAACCGAAGAAACTTTTTTTCTCTCGGTTATTTCGCTACCACGCAATGATTGCGGAAATCTGGTCCTTTCAGGAAAAACTTTCTCAAGTCGCGACGCAGTAATGGTGTCTAAAATGACACATTCTGTCACCCCGCAGGGTTTGAGTCCTGGGTTGGAAAGCGACAATAAATTACTGTTTATAAATCCATTAGCGACCAACTCGGGTGTGTCCAGGGTGTATTCAAATCACGAATCCAATGTTGACAGCTGTTCTGCCGCTCAAATTGAGTTGTCAAAGAAATTTCCAAATCTTCCATCCCCGTGAGAGGCCACCAAAAATACACTTTTACTTAGTTTAGCTCTCGTGGAGTATACACAGAAAGATAATCATCTCAGAGGAGATAATCCTATTTGAAACTTTTGAAAGGTAAGATACTTATTTATTATATGCACCAAGCAATGGTAATTAATGGTCAATTAATTTAATTAACTTGGAATCATTTCAATAAGTTAAGTTGAATATATCATTAAGCTCTCTGTTATATATTTATCTTGGTTATCTTTTAGGACATAATTTAATATGAAGGATATAAACAAGTTATTGAATTAATGAAACAACTGTCTATTATGGGTGAATTTATTTATTTGAATATGTGTAATAATTTTGTTTATAATAAAACATGCATTTAGATATTAAAGTAACTTTTGTGTACTATAGTGTGAGATATATATATATATATATATATATATATCCTCGCTTTGTGTTGACTAAATTGTATTAGCTAATTGAAAAACTAATTTACTTAACCTTTTTATAGTACAAATTCCATCTCGCTGTGTTGACAGTTTTGGAAAATATCTAAAGAAATAGTAACTGTTTGTTGAAAAAATTCATTTTGACGGCTTAAATATTTTCCCATTATATTTAAAATGTTTGTAAAAGATAAAAGTTAATGACGGTGAAAGCTGCAGTTGGCGATATTTTGTTTCGGTTGTTAGTACTATTTGGCGACATTATCCCCTGAGTCGGTGAAATGGCAAAAGTACCCTTTTTATCTATAAAATCTGTAAAATGTCAGAATCTATGAAGTAGATTTAATATTTTTGATTAAAAAATTTTCTTTCTCTCTAATTCTAAATTCTCTATTTGTTGTAAAAGGTTTTTAGTATTGTTACATCAAAATTTTCTTATAAAAATTAATGAAATGAGATTATTGTCAAAGCTTAGAAAATTAATGATTTAATAGAGAATCATACTTGTTTTAAGCCAGATTATCCATTTTAATAAGCATATAAAAAGTTCGTTGGTGTCTAAGATAAGCTACCTTTACTAGCATGATTACCAGAGAATTCTACCTAGATGTTAATGCTTTAAAACTAGAGTTGCAATTAGCTTTTATTTGTAGATTGAATGATTTAATGCTTGCATATCAAGACACTACCACAGCTTTTGACTTAGATAGGAATAAGTTATACCTCTAAATTATTGACATGGTTTATTTTTAAACAAAAACTTTTTACTTCTAATAGAACCAATTTTTTTTGGAAAAAATTTATGCAACTTTTAAATCTTTACACTTATTGACTTGGTTAACTTGTAATATAACTGAAGTAAAAAAGATATCTAAAAACTAACCATATGACGAGGAACATCAAAATTTGCTTAATTAATTTGATGTTCAGCATAAAGTTTAAATAGATTTTGTGGTTTCTTATATGTGCTACACAATGTTTAAAAAGAAATATATTATAGTTATTAATCAATTCACAACAAAGTGTAGTTAAATTGTTCACATTAAAATGTTTCGTTAATATTTAAAACAAGTTGTAGTTATTAATTTTTATGGAAACAAGCCATCAAATGAAATCAAAAATAGTAAGTGATATAAAATAGAGCCATGCTATAACGATTGAATATTTATATGAAGTAAATCAACAGTAGAAAGTTATTTGGAGATTTTGGTTAGTTGATCCCGTTTTATTTTGAAGATCTTTTGGATAAATAACCACATGCATGTTCATGAAGAAGAAAATACAGAAATTTGCGATATTAAATGAAAAGATAATTTTTTAAAAAACAGAAAAGCAAGGGTCGTTTTAATTTTTTTTCATTAATGCTGAACCTAACAAGAGTTCTACCAAAAGTAATCAGTAAAGACATTGTTATGAATATAATGTAAACTGTGCATACTATTCTCTATGCTTATGATTCACTAAAATCTTCTTAGCTTACTTAATCTCACCTTCCATGACTGTGCTTTTAAGATTTTACATTCAATCAATTGAAGTACAAATGTCTCGCTCAGTAATTTAATGTATTGGATACTTCAGGATATAACATGTACTGTGTATGAAAAATATTATCTTCTTCTGGAATCCAGATAGGCATTAAAATGATTTAAGATCATAAATTAAAATATTAGATTTCTTTGTAAGAATAAAATATTTTATGTGAGAAATACCGCATAATGCGAAGTAAATAAATACAAAATTTATAAGTATTGCAATACATTTAATGCAAAAACAGCTAAAACAGCACCACCATAAAATAAAAACCGAAAATTGTTTAATATTTTGGAACAATATTATATATATATATATATATATGTATACAAAATGGAACAATACATTTATATATATATATAGTCGAAAAAAAGTATCTCCAAAGTGTGTTGCCTTATTTTATTAGCTTATTAATTTCTTAATTAATTTTATTAATTAATGCTAGAAAATTCGAGATTATTAGAGAAGTATTTATAACCAACTGAAACCTTAAATTCCCTAAGTATTAACTAAATATAATTTAAATTCAAATAATAAGCTTAAATTAGTTTAATATTATATAATAGATTCATGTAAATTAATCTAAAAAGTTAAAAAGAAAATAACTTAAATGACCAATATACTAATTAGAGATGTTAAATAATATTTTTTCCACATAGTCTGAAGAGAAAAAAAAAATTTTACGCTAAAATTTTACTTTTAAGTGTTTAATATTTAATACTTCTTATATTACGATTTAAAAGAACTAAAAATTAAAGAAAATCAACATTCGAGTGATTTGTTTTGAAAGTTAAAAAAGAAAAGATGCAAAATGATTTCCATCGGATTTATAATTTTAAAAAAATAAAAGGAATAAAAACATTTGTTTATTCGGATTATTGAACACTGGACGCTAAAATACAAATTGCCAGGGTTTATTTTCTTTACTATTAAAACGTGATTTGATAATAGGCAATTTAAAAAACATACAATATATTAATAATGAAAGCCGATATTACTTAATTTTTAAAAAAACAAATTTTTCAAGATCCAAAATAACAGTGGAAACGATTAATGAATTTTTAGCACAAAAATGAATTTCTAAAGATTTTTAATTTTAGGAAAGAATTTCCTCGTTTGAGAATAATTTTAATGATCACATAAATAACGAAATATCTATTTCATTTTTGCAAAACGAGCACAAAAATCGCATAACTTTCTTTTGCACTAAAAATGGTTTGACAAAAGATAATAATAATCGAAAAAAAGGAAAATTTTAAAATGTTTCATTTACCAAAAATAATAATTTACCATAAGTAGAAAGTGATAAATTAATTTTCTTTTTACTATTAATATTGATAACTGATTTTGAAGCAAAATTTCTATACAAATTTTCTAATTTTAAAAACTCCAAAAAACGGATATTTAAAAGGATTTTGTTCCATTGATGATATTTAAAATGATGTTTCATTGATGATACTTAAAATGATGCTTCATTGATGCTTGTGAGTTTTAATACTAATAGGTTGATTAAATATTTTAGTGCAAATAACTTACAAGTGAAACTATCAAACAGGTATGCAATTTCTATTATTATATCTGATTATCTATCAATAGTTTTGATAATCAACAAATGTTAACAAAATGTTTATTAATATAAACAAGTTTAAACTGCTTCATAATCAATTAAAGCATTTATCGTAAAAATGAAAGATTTAAATGTGAAAAATATTTATACCAAATGGTATATGCAGGATTTATGATTATTTAAAAATACATTAAACGATTTATTAAGATATGAAAATAGTTAAATACGTTGATATAGTTCAATCTGTTTTTAGATTTTCTATGACATTTAAAAATTAAAAACTTGTAAATTTTATAAATTAAAGGTAGTCAATACAATAAAATAATGAAATAAAAAGTGTTAAGGAAGAAAATAAGAGCTAATTAAAATTTAAATATATATAAATGGCTATATACTGATAATCCACTTTTTTATTGGCGACCTACTTTAGAGTAAATTATATAACCTTAACTAATTATGCAAAATATTTCTAATTGTTTCTATAAATCATTTAAAAAAATTCCTCACTGTTATCAAGATTATTTTTTACGATTTCAATCTAAGCACCATACATTTTAGTGCCTGTAAAATGCCTATCACTGCGACATTGAAAGAGACAAAATGTATCACTACACAATAACTTTTAAGTACAACTTTTATGTATTTCCATCAATATATTTCCCCCATTTATAGCTGAATATTATATGTATTAATACACGATGACATTTTTTTCATGGCTTTGTCGGTACAACTATACCCTTACAATAATTTTGAGCCCACGGGACGTCTATTGTTCTAACGGCCATCATGCGATCGAAGTTCGGTACGGCAGGGACACAACAGGCCGTCACTGTATCATTTTGCGGCGTAGAAAGTGATTTCGGAGGGGACACACTTCGTCATTATGGGCCGAAATGAGGCGTAAGAAGACATAAATGGCTACCGACGGCTCATTTCTCGTGTTGGCGCGGATATTTTACGTTTTATTTGCGTATTAAGAACGCCATAAGCCGCAATTATCTTTTCAACAGTTGCTTAGTCCAGATTTATTTGGCGTCCACGGTGACTACAAATGGATATTTAGTGAATTCACTTGTGAAATCTACTGTTGGAAGAAATGTCGGTTAAAGGGAAATTTCGGACGTGTAATTAGATTTGTAAGGAAGGCAATAAAACAACACGCGACTTGTGCTTCTGAATATAAATTGTCAATTTATTGACATAGAATGTAATTTGGTTTTACTGTTGGTTGGCCACTTAAAACCGAGGACGTTCTTTTATGTAGTTTCCTGAGAAAATCTCGCTTGTCGTCACTTGTTAAGTGTTTTGAGTTATATTTTTTCTTCATTTTTTACCACCACATGTCCCACCCTCTTCTTGTGTTTCAGTGGCCTAGTGGCACTTCTACATATCCCCTGCCCCCTTCTTGTTCCAGAGAAAAGTCCTCTTGTCGGAAATTTTTGTTTTATTCTATTCTTTTTTTGGAGGAATGTATAAAGCATTCCCCACCAGAATTACAAAATATATTGGCATACTTCCAGTAATTAGAACTGCATGCCTTGAGTTGTTAAGCATATTTAATAAGGCAAGAAAAAAATTATGAGACATTTTTTTTGTATGAATAAATATACAATGTTTAAAATGTAACAAATCTAGTACAGTAATTGAAAATGCGCTTACAAAATTACAATGAAGCATTTAACGATAAATTTTCATTAATGAAAGAAAAATAATGTACCATTGGAGATTATTTATGAAATTGAAATCAGCTGTATTATATTTTAAAACTTGCAATAGTTAATATTTTAAAAGTTCAGTTTAAAATAAATGCATACACATAATTTTATGATAAGCAAAATTGAAAAACTTGTTTCACTATGAACAAGTAATATAAAAAATAGTTGTTATGCATATGAGGTGTAACAATAAGTACGTCTATTTGTGCACAACATGTCGTTATTCTCATTTTAAAAAGAGACAATTAGTATTCAGTACTTTGTAAAACATTTTTTATTTTAACTATTAAAAAGGTAATTAACAAATTGGGTACTTAACTTTATTACAGATAAAAATTGATAATTGTAGATGATATGCTTTTCTTAAGGCTTAGTAGAAAAAGATCAGCAGAAATTGACTAATATAACTTCACGTTAAAAAGTGAATGATATCTCTATATTTTAAAACTTTTTTATTAAATTTATTAAGAATCATAAAGTTAAGAGAAACCGATTTAACAATAAAATAGCATTTTAAGAATTCATTTTAATGTGGAACTTATTTAAATGGGTTGATGTGTTTAATACAGACACATTCAATAAATTTTATTAACTTTGTTTATTAATTGAATGTATTGTATTTTTGTTTTTTTAATGAGAATTCAATCTATATAACAATAATTTTTTTAAGATCATAATTTTTAATAACTTACATACACAATTGCAAATAAAATCTGGTTATTATCAGATTATTTTTGATTTTGTTTACATAGTTAAACTTTCATGATATTAGCAAGGTAAAAATAATGTAAGAATAAATAATTTTATAACTCTAAAATAAGCTAGATTTAAAAATCAATATTTTAAAAAATTAAGAAGCAATTTAGGATTTCGCTTTGAAAACTGAAGATCTAGATTATCGTAAGTATCACAGATCAAGGTTAATCAATCTAATTCAGTCATGCATATGAATTTAAATATACTTTTAAACTCTATTAACCAAGAAAAAATAATTTAAATTTATGTTATTATCAATAATTATTACTTTAAACAAGTTTACTTTAAAAAAAGTTAGTGCAAAGTATATTGAAATTAAATAGAAAGACCAAAAATATTTTATAAAAAAGACATTTTTTTACAAAGATATTCATTTTTATATAAGAATTACAATATATGAATAACACACACATACATGTGTCATACAAATTGATCATTTACAGTGCTTTTATTTATAGAAGTTACCAACTAAATAGAACTTAAAGAATATTTAACTCTTTTCTTCATTTTTTTTTGATATGCAGCATTAGAAGAGTTGATAAATTTTAAGTATTATTTTTATTGTTCCATATCTTGATCTTTAAACCAGCAGTTCATGAGTTTGATTCCTATCTTAGTTTTGGTTGCTTATGATGGCTCAGTACAAAGCCACCACTATTATTAATAAATGATTGTAGTTTGAAAGAGCTGCATTTAACAAGATGTAATTGCAATTTTATTTTAATTAATTGCACTTTTAATAATTGCACTTTTATTATGTATATCCAAATAGAAACAATTTGAATTCTTCGTTAAAAAGTATATATATTAAAGAAGAATGGTAACGCTATCATACAAAGAAATAATGAAAAAGAATTTGTTGTAGGAAATATTTCATAAATTACATTTTCATATTAAATTATTTTCTACGCCACGGACAACGATTATCATTTTGATAAGCTCTCCGAAAAAGTTAATTTTCCCTTGAACTGAAATATCTGTCAAAAAGAAGTTGGACTTCAGTTTTGCACTTTTAGATTTGAATCTTTAGCATTTTAATTTGCCTTCATTTTACGTCTCATTTGTGTATTTTTGAAAGATCTTACCAATGTATAAGGTTTTTTCTTGAAATGGGTAAACAGTCACCATTGGAAAAGCTTTTTACCAATTTTAAGCTGGATTCAAATTTAAACCTTCTTAAAAATTCTCGAGGATGTAATCTAGAAACTTACTCAAAAATTGAAAAGTAAAATGAAAAACATTATTAATAATTCAGTCTTTTGATTTTTAAAAAGAATATGGAAATTATGATACTAATTATTTGCTTTCAGTTATCAGGAAATTAGCAGGAAATGAAAGTAAATAGTTATAGATTTGAATTGATCAGTGAGAAGTTACTTGAGTTTAAATCCCGATAGCATTTAAAAGGGGCAAAAGATAATACATTTATTTTTGAGAAGAGTTTGAAAAGTTTTTCTAATAAATACATTATTACCTAAAAACAGCTAATTGTTTATTATAATAATACAAATAAAAATATAGGGAGGAATCATCATATATTTCTTTAAGTTTCATAGCTATACTTTCTCATTTGCTCTTCTAATAATCTTAGGTCGAGATTAAGACTATGAATGTTAAGATTCAGCAAATCTCCCAAAAGAAATCGATAAAAAGAATTTCTTTAGGAAGAATATTTTAATAAAAAAATTCAGAAAATTGTTTGATGTAAACATTGGACAAGAATTATTTTACAGTCATCCAATAAAATTTGTCATTAAAAACTGTCATATGAAATGCTATCAATGAAAACCTTTAGTGATGAATCATTTAATGCAAAATTATACACATATGTATAAATGCAATAGCAGTCATACATAAAAAAAAAGAAAGAAAGAAAAAAAAAATATCCGACAAACATGCAGAAGAAAACAATACTAGTAGCATTGTTAGCTTCATTTTGATGGTCTTCAAATCGCTTTGCCACTAATACACTGGTTACTCGATACATATTATTAATTTGTATATATCTTTGCAGGTTCATTTATTGAATCTCTTCCTTAATACATTATATTTTCATTTTTGCGATACATATTTGTAAATTATTATAGAAACCGTTCTGTTGGTGATGCTATATAATTCATAATATTTTTACACTGCTCAAAATAATCAAGGGAAAGAGAAAAAAATGAGAAAAAAAAATCATGACTCAATAGTCGTATATGGTTATAAAATGAAGAGCGCAAAAATGCTATACAACGAAACAAGTGCAAAAAATGCTATGCAATAAAACAAATGCAAAAAAAAAATTTTCTATATGAACTTTAATTTTTTTTAATGTGGAAAAAGCATAAAACAGATGCTTAAAGGCAACAATTTAGCTATATATAAACGCCAAAAATGTCATTTGACTTTGTGCAAAATGTTTGTAGCTCAAAGGAAACTTGTAGCCATCTCAAACACTGCTAACCATTTAAAACTAATGATTGAATAAAATTCTGTTTTCGATAAAGCTTTGGCAATCGTTGTTCCAATCCTGATTTGATGTGGTTTACAAGTCTGGGTCAGTAAAAAAGGGCTTCTTCTCTTAGAACATAAAATTTTAGAATATCCAAAATGAACCGTATCGTATTTTAGTGATAATAAAACAGTGGTTACTTTATGCACTGAATAAATTTAAGTATGTTATCTACAAGACATTATGTGTATAAAGTTTCAATTCACCATGTTTTAAAAGAGAAGTATAAGGAATCAACTGTGGCTACGGAGTTAAATACGAAATGATATCTCCGATGTTGACTGGCATGTCTATGGACTATAGAACTGCCACTTCTTTTTGAAGTGTAGCATTGTACATTTACTTATCAGCTTTGATGAGTCTTTTGCTTGGTCCACGCTTTTAAATTACGAAGACTGCCATCCGTCTGCTTCTATCTAATTCGTGGAACCTAATTCAGTGCTAGATATAGGGAAGCATGTTGGTGCAACAACATTTATTTGTTGATTGTTGCCCATACCAACAATCCACTTCAAAGGTAATGGAATTTTTTCCTAATGAATGTGGGATTATTTCAAATGTCTCTAGGTAATATCTGGTGTCACAATCTAAATAAAATTAGAAGAAATTCCTTTTTTGATTTTTCGGGGAAAGGATGCCAGCATTAATATTAACTTCTTCGCCAGAGCATAGCTTAAATTTACTAGACAGCCAATTGTGTTCAGCAGATTCGGATGTTAGATATCTTCTTCTTCTTCAGTGGCTTGACAGTTCAGGATGGGCCCTTGCCTTCCGCAGTACAGAATTCCAGGATTTCTTATCCGTGGCCCGAGACCTCCAGTTCATAAGTTTCAAAGTTTTCAAGTCCTTTTCAACGCAGTCGATCCATCTGAGTTTAGGCCTCTCTCTTTTTCGGGTGCTGAATGGTCTGGCCGATAAGATCTTTTTTGTTGTACGGCTTTCGTCCATCCTGCACAGGTGGTCTATCCATTTTATTCTCTGAATCGTTATATAGTTGATTATATCTGGTTCTCCAAATAACTTGTAAAGTTCAGAGTTAGTTCTTCTTCTCCAGATGTCGTTACATTTTATACCACCAAAAATGCTTCTCAAGATTTTTCTTTTAAAAAAGATAAGGTATCTTTAACTTTGAATGTTAGATATAGATCACCAAAATATCAATCATAATAACCTTAACCTTTTCTTTTTTTTTTTTTACCATGAACAGTAACTACAATTTATTGTCAAAAATTCTAAATTTATTAGGATTTACTAAATTTTTTATTATCGCTTGATAGATTATAAGTACAGAATAATACTTCTGAGATCATTAAAGATGATAGCTACATCTTTGCTGCTAAAAGACTCAAAGTCACAAGCCAACTTTTTTTTAAGACTATAAATAACATAATTTACACACTTTAAGTAATTTAAATTAATTTTTTATTTTCATGATATGATATATGAGAGAAATTGATTTTCATACGTAAATTATATAGTTAAATTATTTATTGAGGTATATTATTTACTTAAAATATCATTCCTTAATGTTAAAATATTTTTTTTAAAAAATGTACATTTTTTCCCGCTTATTTTTCACTACCAAGCATATTATTTTTATCAAATTATTTTACACGTATTTGTGCGCTTAAAATGAAGTAATTAAAATATTTTAATTATTAGAGAAATAAAAGTTTAAAAAATATTATTATTTCTGTAAAAGAGAAAAAGTAAGAATACTGATTTAATTAGTTGCATTATTAGCTGTGAAGTTTTTGGGCAAAAACGTATAAAAAAAACAATAGATTTCTAATCCAAAAAAAAAAATCAAAGATATTTTTTCGAAATTATATAAAAAGAAATTTCTTTTATTATTAATAGAACCCCAGATTAAAAGACAACTGCAATTGGCGTCTTAAGAAAATGTTCCATGTGACGTTTTCTAGAAGAAAACAAATCGAATTTTTATCGCTCGATCGCGTTCCATCTAGACCTTATCCTCTTCTCCCACGAATTTAGGAAATAAAATGAAGAACAAAAAACACACACAAAATAAAAAAAATCATAAAAAAAAGATCACAAGTGTTGAAAGATTCTTTTTTATCTAATGCTACTACTCGTATATTTTCTAATAACGTAAGGTAACAAAAGAATGAAATTGCATTAAAATGCATTAGATAAAAACAAATAAATTGGCAAAAACGACCCTTTCGTTCTAGGCAAATGGAAGTGTATTCACCAAAAAGCTGATAACCCTGCTATAATGAGGCCATTCTCATTCAAAAAGCGCATTTCCTCAAAGTAATTATTTAGTTTAAATGGACCTCAATTTCTCGAACACCACTCGAAATGTGATTTTTTTTTGTATCATAGGTAAAATTTATTTTTTCTTCCGTTTCGTATTTTTTTTATCACTATTTGCTTTTTATTTTGTAATTATTTTTTGCTCCCAAAAGAATAGTAAATAAATATCTATCTACAATATCGAAAATAATTTTTGTAAATATTTTGGAATTGAAGATTAAGTTTTGAGCAGTAAAATTTTTTTTAATAATTTTTTTATATAGATATTTTTTTCTTTTGATGCACAGTTTTTCATGAAGTAGGAAATAAAATGAATAAAAAATGCGAGATAACAAAAATTAAAGTAAATTATTCAATAGAGTATTGTTAAATAGCTTTTAAAAATTACAATGTGGATATTATCTTTAAAAGTATGATGCTTCTTACTTTTGATGAGAAAATTCAAAACATATTACCTATTTGAATGAAATGAAATTAACAAAATTGCTGGAATTCGCTTAAGTTAAATAATTTTGCATTGTAACACTGTAACTGTTTTTATATAAATGATTATTTATTAATTCTGTACTTGAATTTTTGCCCGGACTTCAAGTAAAAGTGATAGCATGAAATGGTGGGAAACTTATATCAATTTTTAAATATAATCTATTTTCAGAAATTTTCATTGCAGCTATTGTAATTAATTTAAATTGTATATAATTAATGCCTATTTAAACATACCAAAAGTTGCTCAAGCACGCCATTCCGCAGCTATACTCATTTCACAAGACTTGTGGTTGATAATTCACTTTTAATATTGTCACCTATCTATAATTGCAAATATAGATAAAAAAAATGTGATATTAAATTTCTAATATTTTCTACATTAAAACATTTTTTTTTAAAAAAATAATGATTTTACTTTTTTCGATTTCTGAAAAAAAAAATATTTTTCCTTTTCACCACAGGCATTTACGTTTTTTTCAGTAGGCTACAGATCGCAAATGCATTGGAACGTGGTTAAAAGGAGACCAATATTCAACTAAATAAAAAGGAAATTAAGTTTTTTAAGTTAAGAATTAAAAGTTAATTAGTTAAGTTTTCAAGTATTTGATACATAATTCGATTATGTGGGGGGCTTTTATCTGACCCATACGCGTGCTCTCATTTCATAAATCAAAACAACTATTTCACTATATATTATTAAGAAATATATATATATTTCTTAATAATATATATATATAACTATATAATATATAACTTTTTTCAGATGAAATTATCTATCTATCTATCTATCTATCTATCTATCTATATATATATATATATATATATATATATATATATATATATAT